>JAQFVV010012447.1:460821-820395 GCA_028023455.1 Epiperipatus broadwayi
ATAAAGCGATAAAGAAATATAAATAAAATGCAAGTTAAAATCCGATTTTGAAAGAAAGTAAAGTTTAAAAAAAATAAAAAACCTTAAATAGCGTGCAAAACAGAGAAAGTTAGACATGATCAAAAGATAAGGATCTGTATGTGGTCACACATATAAATATTAAACATTCAAAGATTATTAAATATTATGTTTGGAAGAAAAAAAGAAAAAAAGGAAAAAAAGTGAGCTTGGAAAAATTTACAGAACAAAGAAATGTTTCAACTAATTAAAAAAAGAGAGGGAATTAGAATCAAAAGATTCTTATCTTTTACCCTCCAAAGTTCAGGTTTTGGTGAATTTAAAATATAAAATTAAGATATTGGAAATGTATGTTAAAAAATAAAGCGATAAAGAAATATAAATAAAATGCAAGTTAAAATCCGATTTTGAAAGAAAGTAAAGTTTAAAAAAAATAAAAAACCTTAAATAGCGTGCAAAACAGAGAAAGTTAGACATGATCAAAAGATAAGGATCTGTATGTGGTCACACATATAAATATTAAACATTCAAAGATTATTAAATATTATGTTTGGAAGAAAAAAAGAAAAAAAGGAAAAAAAGTGAGCTTGGAAAAATTTACAGAACAAAGAAATGTTTCAACTAATTAAAAAAAGAGAGGGAATTAGAATCAAAAGATTCTTATCTTTTACCCTCCAAAGTTCGGGTTTTGGTGAATTTAACATATAAAATTAGAGATATTGGAAATGTATGTTAAAAATAAAGCGATAAAGAAATATAAATAAAATGCAAGTTAAAATCCGATTTTGAAAGAAAGTAAAGTTTAAAAAAAATAAAAAACCTTAAATAGCGCGCAAAACAGAGAAAGTTAGACATGATCAAAAGATAAGGATCTGGGTTTTAAAGTGCACATTTGACGATAAACAAAATGCGTGTATGGAGTGTATTTGAAGCAGGATATAGACAGAAATAATAAATGCTTGTCCAAATTTAAAAAAAAAAAAAAAAACGTATTAAAATCTGTTTAATTAAAATCAAGAATATTGAAATAAATAAAGGTACATAGTGCTACGAGAGTGGGTAAAACCAATTAGATATGGCCGAAGGCATAGTAAGAAAGAAGGTGTAAATAAAAGTGAAACAAAGCATCGGAAGGACAAAGGCTGGTGGAATTTTTTAATTAAAAGAAATAAAAGTTTTTCAAAAGAGATTAGAGCTAGAAACTTCATGTTGAGAGGGTGGTAAAACACAGCTCCGATAATCAACCGATATAGTTAGCAAATATGACTTTTAACATCGGTGCTTCATCTAGAATGGCTGGCTAAGGCAATCGTGATCGCTAGTCGATCCGGACTTACTGTATTGATGGTTCTTGTCAATATGTAATAATCGCCATCGTAGCACCTGCCGATGGATTCATTTAGTTGCCTTGTCCTTGATGCCTTGTCCTTGATGCCTCATCCATGATGCCTTAACACTGAGAAGCTATACACAACCAAATCTAACCTACGAATGACTGTCCCTCCTAAAGAAGTGGAGAAATCTATGTGGCAGTTGGCAGGACGTCAGATAAATTCAGAGACTAAAACCTAGGTAAAGGTACATATTTTTTATATATTTCAATGTGCACATCGTAACTTAGACAATGACCATCTGCTTTTTGTGAATGATAAAGACATTCTTGATTTTTTTCTTTTGATAAATACCCAGAGTGACGATTTATAAATGTACCAGCATTTATAAGAGTTTTATGTGTTCTTTTCTTTGTAGTACTATAGATCATAATCTGTTTTATTTAATGTAAATGTGTTTTATAGATTTTTTTTTATGATTGATTTATTCTATTAAATATATATTTTTTTCTATTTAAATCTGTCTTGGCTCGTTCTTCACCACGTCCAAATAAGGGATAGTCTAGTCTTATGGTGGGAAAACTATTATTCATTTTTTTTGATTATTGAATTAACACGTGAAATTTGGTAGTGCAGTGTTTGATTCCGTTAAATTTATAAATCATCCAAGTGCTGTAACTCTGTCAAATCTTACAGCAGTCGGGAGAAAGTTGATCGGGAAACATAACCTGGGGTTATATTCGTATAGCATACAGGTTCGGTCAAATACGGAGATAGACTCGTCTATTTTCGTATTTCTCTCTGCTTGCGGTAACGGAAAGTGGACGATTTTGAATTATAGAATTCCCCATTATGTACACATAAAAGAGAAGTTTAGCCTTCGATCGTCGTGTGCCCATTACATATTTTGGAGGCCAGTTCCAGGATCTGAAATTTCTGTGCAATTAATAATCACGTGTAAAATAATTTCATAAGATCATGTAAATAGTTTTAAAAAAATAAATAAGAAAAAATATATATATGTGTTTCAATATATAAAATTAGCGTTGTAAGTCAAAGTGGCGAGAAGCGAAGATGAAGGGATAAATTTTTTGCTTTATAGTACTTCATAGATGTGTTTCATCATCAAGTGTACAAAGAATAGAAAGAGGGGGGAATTATTTTTTGTTATTATTAGGAAAGTTTGAAATGTGCAGTGAGGGGGAGACAAGAATATTGAGACAAGTTGTAATGAACAAAGAACTGAATATATGAAATGATTGCTGTAATGTAATATAAATCATTTCAAAAAAGAAAAGAGAAAGAGAATAACACAAAGTTTCATGAAAGTTTACGCTAAATAATAGAAAAAAAAATAGTCACATAGCCCAGTAAAGTGAAAGAATAGATTATCTGGATGTAATTAATTAACGAAAACATAAAATAGTTAAGTTAGAAATAGTGAAACAGTTTCAGTAATGTTGTAGTTAAAAAGGTTAAATGATTAAAATAGTCGAAACTAAGTTAGATGAAGAAAGATATATGTGTGAATTAATAATCACGTGTCCTAGTTAAGCGGAAAATAAAATATTTAATGATAAAAGGAATTCGCGTGTATAAGTTAAATTGAAGAAACTATAAGTATTGTCGCGTCTTTTAGTTAAGTGAAAATATATATATATATATATGATTCTAGAATAGTCGCATGTGTAAGAGAAGTAATATATATATATATGTGTGTGTATGATCTTGCTTAAAACAGCTGTAACCTTAAGTGGCTGAATTTTATAAATGTAGGAGTAGAAATATATATATATTGGAAGGGTAATGTTGGAGATACAGTCAAATAAAACGAATTTATAATGTATATCGTTAACAGAGGAACGAGTATAGTATTTAAGTAAGTTAAATTTAAAAGAATATATAAGTGCATCATTTAATTGAGGTATAGGAGTCAGAGGTAGATGAGTGGGAAAAATAGAGGACAATCATCAAGGTGGACAGGCAGTTGGGCAAATCTAAGGCAGGCAAACAAGAGGATGAACCAGAGTGCAGATGTTTGGGTTGGCTAGTGATCTGAATGCTAATCGATAAATAATACAGATACTAATGTTAATCAAAGTGAAAACATAAAGTCAGTCGAAAGAAGTTGGTATAAGTCGAGTCAGAAGAGGTCAATAGTAGTAATAATCATTCCAGATATAAAGAAGGGTTAAATAAAAAATCATATTTATGTGTACAAGGGCTCAAGCCAAAATGGAACGTCGAAGAAAAGGAAGTAAAAGAAGGAAATGAAGAGGAGATGAAAGTAACGGATACAATAGCCTATGGTAATATCATGGATATGTTAAAGCAAATGAGGGTGGAGCAAGAACAATTCATGAAAGAATTCATGGATAAACAAGAGAGAAGGATAGAAGAATGGATGGTAAAGATAGAAATAGACAGCCGGAAAAGAATGGCTGAAGTCAGGGAAGAAATGAGAAATGAGGTCATCCAGCCATCAAAGGCTAAGGACACATGGGATGGATTTCACCAAGAGATTAAGAGGGATGAACAAAGGAGTATGGGGCCATGTGCCTATGAGGAATCAGAAATAGTTGAGGACAGAGGTAGAGAGTCAGCAAGATTGGATTGGGAGAAGGACATAGGGTGACCAGAAAGGGAGATAAGACAGTTAGATGAAGAGGTGGAAGTAGTCAGAGTGGAGGATCATAGAATGATGATGATGAGCATACAGGAGAATTTAAGTCAGGTGGCGAAGGTAGTAGCAGGGTTAAACACAAAAGTTGAAGAGAGTATAAAGAGGTCAGCCAATAGCAGCACCAATACTAACATAGAGGGCATAGGACCAAGAACCAATGGAGAATTTAGAATGGTGGGATCTGAAAATCCTGTGGGCTTTCACCAATTTCTGAAGATCCAAGTCTTCATTGGAAACCCTGGAGAAAGCCCGATGGAGCATTTGAACAGCCTGAAACGGTACTTCAAATTCAGTAGATTGAGTGAGGAGGCCAAGATAGCAGTCGCCTGCAGCCATTTGCAGGGTGAATCTCAAGTCTGGTGGAACTCACTGTTCCAGAAACCCATCACATTTGCAGGATATCATAAAGCACTGAAGACCAGTTATTGGAGTGAGGAACTCCAAGAAGATATGTTGCATCTGATAAAACAGGATAAATGGAGACTGGAGGAATCATTTATAACATTCTTCCATTGTCAAGTGGCTAAGTTATGAATGATGATTGCAAATCCATTATCAGAGCCACAGATACTCCGGATAATTAGGCCCAGGTTTCCAAAGAATATAGAATGAACTCTAATCAGTACAGAGAGGGAGACGGTGGATCGGGTGGCCATATTGCTGAGTGCATTGGACACCACCAGGGACAACCAAAAGGAAGATGGATGGCAATCTGGACCGCCTCTAAAAGAATCGCCGATAGTAAAGAATGGATGGGATCCTGGAGAAGGACGATGGCAAGAAAACTGGGGATATTCTATGGGATGGAACCCGAGGAGGCAGGAAACTAGATAACAGAGATGGGAGACAGAATGTAAGCATCCATATGACAGGACAGAGGACCATGAGCCTAGGGAGAAAACCCCACATCCCAGAGGATGCAGAGGTGATGTCAATAGAGGAAGACAACCACCAGATAAAACTTAAGGGCAGTCACAGATAAAGGAAGGATTTACTGATAACAAGATTGGAAATGGAAATGGACCACTAGATAAAACTTAAGGGCAGTCACAGATAAAGGAAGGATTTACTGATAACAAGATTGGAAATGGAAATGGACCACGGGTCATGGAGGATGGACTGTAATATTGATCCTGATAGCAGAAAGAAATGATGAGCCGATAAATGGAAAAAGGGATGAAGGACATTATGATAAAATAAGAAAGCATATGATAAATAATAGTGTGGAGCCGATAAGTGGAAAAAGGGATGAAGGACCTTATGATAAAATAAGAAAGCATATGATAAATAATAGTGTGAGGTCATAGATAGAGGCTGAATGCATGTAGGTTTAGATATTGGTAGATAGGTCTGAACAGTATTTGGTGATACCTTCTTCGTTATTCATTCATGTATGTTCTGCAGTGCACCAAATCTTATCATACAGAGAACACAGAAACAGAGATCCCATTCTCATAATGACTCAGTGGATTAAGATTTCCAGTTAGATATTGGACAGATATCATGAGTCAATGGTTCAGAGACCAGTCTATGGGGGGAAGAACCCCTTGTATAAATTAAGAGCTATCAGAAAATATACTGATCTTATGGATGAGTTGGACGAAAAGATGCCAGCCTCCCAACCCACCTAGGTAATAGTGACCAGAGTTGGCACTTAGGGGTTTATCATTTGCAGGATGTGATGTATGAACAGGTTTAATCGGGTCACAGAGATATCCTGTGGATCCGAACCCATATATACGAGTATGAGGCAGGAATAAAATGCATGTAATGCTAATGACAAGATTAAATTGGTTCGGCAATGCTGGTTGGGTCATCAAGAAAGAAATGTAATTTACCTGGTCGCTTCTCTAGAGATTAACCTCATCACTAAATCATATTAGGAGTGCGTAAATCTAAAAGGTTTGAACAGTAGTTGGGAGCATCTAGCATTCGATGCAAAATTTAAAAATTTTTTTTTTACAAAAAAATTTTAAAGGAGGGGAATGGTGTAATGTGATGATCGCACATACTGCGGTCACACATATAAATATTAAACATTCAAAGATTATTAAATATTATGTTTGGAAGAAAAAAAGAAAAAAAGTGAGCTTGGAAAAATTTACAGAACAAAGAAATATTTCAACTAATTAAAAAAAGAGAGGGAATTAGAATCAAAAGATTCTTATCTTTTACCCTCCAAAGTTCGGGTTTTGGTGAATTTAAAATATAAAATTAGAGGTATTGGAAATGTATGTTAAAAAATAAAGCGATAAAGAAATATAAATAAAATGCAAGTTAAAATCCGATTTTGAAAGAAAGTAAAGTTTAAAAAAAATAAAAAACCTTAAATAGCGCGCAAAACAGAGAAAGTTAGACATAATCAAAAGATAAGGATCTGGGTTTTAAAGTACACATTTGACGATAAACAAAATGCATGTATGGAGTGTATTTGAAGCAGGATATAGACAGAAATGATAAATGCTTGTCCAAATTTAAAAAAAAAAAAAAAAGAAAAACATGTATTAAAATCTGTTTAATTAAAATCAAGAATATTGAAATAAATAAAGGTACATAGTGCTATGAGAGTGGGTAAAACCAATTTATATATGGCCGAAGGCATAGTAAGAAAGAAGGTGTGAATAAAAGTGAAACAAAGAATCGGAAGGACAAAGGCTGGTGGAATTTTTTAATTAAAAGAAATAAAAGTTTTTCAAGAGAGATTAGAGCTAGAGACTTCGTGTTGAGAGGGTGGTAAAACACAGCTCCGATAATCAACCAATATAGTTAGCAAATATGACTTTTAACATCGGTGCTTCATCTAGAATGGCTGGCTAAGGCCATCGTGATCGCTAGTCGATCCGGACTTACTGTACTAATGGTTTTTGACAATATGTAATAATCGCCGTCATAGCGCCTGCCGATGGATTCATTTAGTTGCCTTGTCCTCGATGCCTTGTCCTTGATGCCTTAACACTGAGAAGCTATACACAACCAAATCTAACCTACGAGCGACCGTCCCTCCTAAAGAAGTGGAGAAATCCACATGGCGGTCGGCAGGATGTCGGATAAATTCAGAAACTAAAACCTAGGTAAAGGTACATATTTTTTTATATATTTCAACGTGCACATCGTTGACTTAGACAATTACCATCTGCTTTTTGTGAATGATAAAGACATTCTTGAATTTTTTCTTTTGATAATTACCCAGAGTGACGATTTATAAATGTACCAGCATTTATAAGAGTTTTATGTGTTCTTTTCTTGTAGCACTATAGATCATAATCTATTTTATTTAATGTAAATGTGTTTTATAGCTTTTTTTTATGATTGATTTATTCTATTAAATATATATTTTTTCTATTTAAATCTGTCTTGTCTCATTTTTCGCCACGTCCAAAAAAGGGATAGTCTAGTCTTAGGGTGGGAAAACTATTATTCATTTTTTTTGAAAATTGAATTAACACTTGAAATTTGGTGGTGCAGTGTTTGATTCCGTTAAATTTATAAATCATCCAAGCGCTGTAACTCTGTCAAATCTTACAGCAGTCAGGAGAAAGTTGATCGGAAAACATAACCTGGGGTTATATCCGTATAGCATACAGGTTCGGTCAAATACGGATATAGACTCGTCTATTTTCATATTTCTCTCTGCTTGCGGTAACGGAAAGTGGACGATTTTGAATTATAGAATTCCCCACTATATACACATAAAAGGGAAGTTTAGCCTTCGATCGTCGTGTGCCCATTACAATATACTTATGTAAATATACATTTATTTTTATAGTTCTATGCTTTATAAATTGTAATACATTAAAGATCAGCCTTTTCAAGCTATTGTGCATTTGCTTTTTATGAATATTAATAATAAATGAATACTTTTATTCCCAACACAAGATATAATATTTATGAAAGAATAAAATGAACCCACTTATTCTTTCCAACCCAAATTCTTATATATGGGCAAATCTTAAGTACTGGAAATGAAAGCATGAGGATAGACCACTCACTTTAATTTACTGTTTACGATGTCTGAATAAATGATGTTGATGAAATTATCTAGAATTTATTAAATGTCACTCTCAAATGAAACTTAAACATATGTAAATAAGCATTTATTTTTATAGCGCTATGTTTTATAAATTGTAATACATTAAAGATCAGCCTTTTCAAGCTATTGTGCATGCGCTTTTTATGAATGTTAATAATAAATGAATACTTTCATTCCCAACCCAAGATATAGTATTTATGAAAGAATAACATGAATCCACTTATTCTTTCCAACCCAAATTCTTATATATGGGGAAATTGTAAGTACTGGAAATGAAAGTGTGAGGATAGACCACTCACTTTAAATTACTGTTTACGATGTCTGAATGAATGACGTCGATGAAATAAATGCTTATTTACATATGTTTAAGTTTCATTTGAGAGTGACGTTTAGTAAATTCTAGATAATTTCATCGACATCATTCATTCAGACATCGTAAACAGTAATTTAAAGTGAGTGGACTATCCTCATGCTTTCATTTCCAATACTTAAGATTTGTCCGTATATAAGAATTTGATTGGAGTAAGTGGATTCATTTTATTCTTTCGTAAATACTATATATTGTGTTGGGAATGAAAGTATTCATTTATTATTAACATTCATAAAAAGTGCATGCACAAGGGCTTGAAAATGCTGATCTTTAATGTATTACAATTTATAAAACATAGCGCTATATAAATAAATGCTTATTTACATATGTTTAACTTTCATTTGAGAGTGACGTTTAGTAAATTCTAGATAATTTCATTGATGTCATTCATTCAGACATCATAAACAGTAATTTAGAGTAAGTGGTCTATCCTCATGCTTTCATTTCCAGTACTTAAGATTTGCCCATATATAAGAATTTGGGTTGGAAGGAATAAGTGGATTCATTTTATTCTTTCATAAATACTATATCTTGTGTTTGGAATGAAAGTATTCATTTATTATTAAGATTTGTAAAAAGCGCATGCACAATAGATTGAAAAGACTGATCTTTAATGTATATATACTTATGTAAATTATTGATATTTGATTTTTTATTGACTGTGAGTGATGATGTTTTGCCATCACCCAGTTTCAGTCCTTTTCCTTCCACTTCTCATTCTCTCCCTTAAATATATCTTATATATACACTTTATTAAATATTGATATTTGTATTTATATTTTGAAATGGGGTTGATGATGATATTCCATCAACCCAGATTCATTTTCATTTCTACTTTCACTTTTGATACCCCCATCCCATTACAATATATATATTATTAAAAGACAGTCAACACTTGAGACACTTCCAATATCAATAACAGTCAACATTTTCAAACTGTTGTCAAGGCAATCTTCTTTTCATATTAAAGGTGAAATCCCATCTTTATTAATAGTCTAATATATTTATATAGACATTAAATATTGCAATTTCTCACAGAGATTAAAATTATTGATACAAAGTTGTTTAAACAAACCTCTTTAAACGGGTAAATATAACCTATTGTGAATGTAGATTAATAATCAATTATAACATTACAAAGTACAATTATAATTCTCAAAGTGCATCCAAAGTATTTCTTAAATAATAAATGTAATAATGTTCATAGCTAAATTGATATGCAAGTAATCATTAAAAGCCAGTCAACGCTTAGACAATCCCAATATCAATAACAATCAACAATTTCAAAGTATTGTCAAGACAACCTCCCTAATATATTTATATAGACGTTAAAGACTGCAACTTGACCACAGAAATTAAAATTATTGATGCAAAGCAGTTTAAATAAACCTCTTTAAACAGATAAATACAATCTATTCTGAATGTAGACTAATAAATAGTCAATTATAACAATACAAACTGCAATTATAATTTTTCAAATTGAATCCAAAGTATTACTTAAATAATAATTAATATTTTAAATACAAGTATACTTTTTATATTTGGAGTCTAGATGTAGTATAGGGGATTTGAACACAGACTTTCCAGCTCCCTTCAGCCTTCCACTCTATATCATACAACCGATACACATGTCCACACACATGGGAAAGAAATAAATGATCTCCTATATACATATTTCATGCTGAACTAGCACTCATCAGTTGGTATAGATCACCATCTTCTGCACAGACATAAATAATCAGGGCTCAGTTTAAATTATGTTAGAAAATCTTCACACTTCAATGGGAAGACTTCAATCTACTTTATGTCTCCAGAACCATCCATACTACTGAATATCTGATGATGCAATGCCAAGTCCCTTATTAATGCTAATATTATTGTCATGCCCATATTGACTTTAAATCAATCTGACTCTCATGTATAGGCCTTATCTCTTTAAATACACAAAAGAGGAATGGGCAGGACAATAATATTGGCATTAACAAGGGGTTTGGGCATTACATCATCAGATTTCAGTAGTATGGATAGCTGAAAAGTTGCAGGCTGCAGTAGATTAAAGCCTGTCCATTAAAGTATGAAGATTTGTTATCTAATTATAAACTGAGCACTGATTGTATATATATTTGTGAGAGATGGTGATATGAACCAACTGATGAGGGCTGCTTCAGAACAAAATAGGGATATGGGAAATCATTTATATTTTTCACATGTGTATCAATTGTATGAGATAGAGTGGATGGCTGAAAGAAGCTTGAAAGTTTGTGTTCAAATCCCCTATATATTATATTATATATTATATAATAAATATAATAATGCTCAAGTCAATCTCTGTGGTCAACTTAACTATTTAGGGTCTATATAAATATATTAGATAATAAAGGTGAGATTACACTTTTATTGTTAAAAGGTGGCAGTTGCCTTGACAACAGTTTGAAATTGTTGATTGTTATTGATATTGAGATTGTCTAAGTATTGACTGGCTTTTAATGATGACTTATAAATCTGTCATTGTCAATTTCAGGAAAAATATAAATCAGTTAATAAACAAATAGATTTGGGAAATAATTAAGTGAATCACAGAAAGATCACTTAAATAAAATCATTATTATTACTAATTCTTACACATTTCAATTTCTGTTATTACAATCACCGTAGTATCGCATATTACAAAATTAAATGTTTTATCTTTCACATATGTTTGCTTATAAATTAATTTAGGGGAAAATTATTAAAATCATATGTAAAATTATTTATATCCATTAAAATGTATTAAAAATTGTAATATAAATTTTTTATTTTGTTTTAAAATGAAAATAATATGAAACTTTTAGAAAAGTATTTCATTTTCACTGTATCCAATTTTTTTTAAAAATCTCCATTTCATTTACTAATTGGAGGTAAATTTTCTCGAACAATTTTTGTACTATTGAGTTAAATTTTAGCAATTTCCAGTAGTTGTCATGACAACACTAACATCATCAAGAGTATTTTATAAATAGAACTGAGATGCTGTAATTTAAGTTCTAATAATTTATTACTGCCTAGAACAGACACATATAGATCTGTCTTTGAAAATTTATTACATTTTATTGTTTATGTGGTTAATTTATAAAACTATGGATGAATAAAAATTTTAATTACTCCCCATTTAATTGGGGCAGCTTGCTGATGAAGTTCCTGGCAAAACAGCAAAAATGTGAAAGGAAGAAAAAAAATTATCAAAATCCATAGTATTGCAGATCAACTATATAAAGATATTCTGAGGTTCAAATCTAGAATTTCACTTATTTATTTGTGAAGGATATAAACCCCATTGTGTGTTTATGGATATTGTATTTCAGATCAAGGAATTTTACAAGATCAATTAACTCAACTTATGCATGTTATTAAACAATTTAAACTTCACTTTTGTAATTCAAATTGAATTGTGTCTTTGGAGAAATTATCTTTATACATTATTGTCAATGGAGAGGAAAAATTAAAATCAGTGATATGTGATTTTGGATTGAATAAGTACTTAATGCTTGGATACATTTATATCTTTAAAAGAAAATGTCAGAATTTAAACATGAAAATATTTGGATTCAAATCCAGAAAAGTTATTATCCATCCATGCTTATCTTCTCTACTTAAGGGAAAATTGTCTCTATGCCTTAGGATCACAAATAAAAAATCGGAACTATAATGGATCATTGGATGGTGAATGAAAATGGACAGACTTTCACTTAAGTGGTATGGTTTCTTTGTATATACATATTTTTTTTTTGTTTTCTTAAAACAAAAAGGAGAGAATATAGTTTACATTTGTTTATATCTCATTTTAAAATTTAGGGTTGAAAGATATGGATATGGTTTAGTATAAAATTCATGCAATAAAGAGGTAATTTTTGTTCTTATGATTTAAGCTCTTATCTGATGATATAAGTTAATACGATCTGATATTTTCAAATATTTAACTTTTTTTGTTTGTTTGTATGTTCAAGAATTAACTTGGGAATATTTTGATAGAAAAGAGTTTAAATATAACATTTTTACTTTTTGTTTGTTTAATTAATTAGAGATTACATTAATAAATAAATAGAGATCAATTTTTATTTGATCACATTTTTCTTTATCATTGTATATGCTGTTTAAAATCTTGGGAAGATATTTAAATCTTTCCTTCCATCTTATATAGTATTATTCTTATGCAGCACATTTTTTGGAGTTCCATACACATAGATTTTATTCTTATTTTTATTGATTTTAGTCTATTGCAGATATCATTTGTTTTATTTTGTTATAATTTTTTTATTATTACTGTTATACATTTTTATTATAAACCAATAAATTTAGAGTTGATTTTTAATCCGGTGAATCTAATTATTTGGAATATGCAAGGTAATTTTAGTACTTAAAATTTGATCCAGGATCAAACCCATCTTGGTAAGTGAGATAGAGTTAGATATATATTTTATACATCATTGTTAAATCCGACTAGGTATAAAGTTTATATTTAACTGCGTTTAAATGTTTGTTAGAGCTGATTATTTATTTGCTTATCTTCTTACAAAATCTTAATAGATTTTGTTCTGTCATTAGTTTGAATGATCTGTCTTAATTACGTCTTAAATTTCTTTGAAGTGGAGATCATAAATTTTATTGACTAGTTTAACTTAATGTTATCGTTTGGCTTGGATAACGGCCCATTATCATATATAATTTAATTGTTATAAAATAGCATAAACTTGTGGTTAAGACCTGTAGGAGTCCCTACTTCCGCATTTTCAAGCGCACATTCTTGAGGTTTATTGCCTTAGTAAATATTACTTACATAATCAATGTGCTTTAAATAAATGTATAATTGCAAAATCCATTTTTTATAATTGATTGATTGCAGATTTGGGTAGATGAATAATATCAGTGAATGTAAGTCAGTGAATATCCAATAGAAACCTATGGTATATTTTATATAATGTGATTGGATACGGTAAAATAGGAAAACATCTAATAGATTTATTGATAACAAATTCTTGTGGATTGTTTCATTTCAAAACATAACTGAAGTAATAATTGCATGTTGATCTAATGTAAGATATGAATGAAATGTTTATATTATATTTAGCGTTTTATTAAAATAGATATAAAATTGAGTGAAGGTTTATTTCATATAAACACTATAAATATTTTTTTTTAATATGTCACTATAAATATTGTTGTTTAGAAAACGTTATCAATGTAGTTATAATTATTTAGAAAGTAGTTGATTTAAATACAACGTCATTAAATATTAAAGTAAATTTGCGTTATTATAAATAATTTTAGATTAGTGAAGTATGTCCGAATTTAGTTCGTTATTGATTCGAATTTAGTTTTATTCAATTGTTAATCAAATAGATATCTTAAGCATACATCATTGTGTAGGGCAATGATTTATGATTTCGCTGATTATTGCAATTTACTTTGGAATCGTGAATAGATTTGCTGATATCTGAAACAATGATCTCGTTTGCTTTATTTCAAGTTTTAAGTATCATCTGAATAAATTAGATGTTAATAGAAATTATTAGTATTTTATGATAGTGTACTGGACAATCTTGATTTTAGTACAGTAGATCATATCCAGGTATTGAGAAAAGTTATAGAACGGATAAATGAATATGAGTTGCCATTATGCTTTGGATTTGTAGATTATGAAAAGGCATTTGATTCTATAAACATTTCTTCAGTGATCAAAGCATTGGATCATCAAGGTATAGATTCAGGATATTGTCATATTTTAAATAATATTTATAAAAATGCAACAGCAACAATTAGATTACATGATGTTACTAGGAAAGTCAACGTTGAGAAGGATGTAAGACAGGGTGACTCCATATCTCCAAAACCTTTTACAGCAGTGCTGCAAGAAGTATTTTATGGATTAAAATGGGAAGCTAAAGGAGTGAAAGTAAATGGAGATTATTTAAGTCATTTAGATTTTGCAGATTATGTAGTTGTTTTTGCAAGTAATGCTTTAGAGGTGCAGGAAATGTTGCAGGAGTTATCAGATGAAAGTAGAACTAAAGATAAATGCTAAAAAGACTAAAATAATGTTTAATGGATTTTCTCAAAATATGAAAATAAAGATCGATTATGATGAGTTAAAAGAACTTAACAGTTACAAATATCTTGGTCAGATAATTAATACAGATTGAAACATAATGGATGAAATTAATCATAGAATTAAACTTGGTTGGAGTGCTTTTGATAAAAATAACTTGATACTAAAAGGAAATATGCTTATATGTTTGAAAAGGAAGGTTTTTAATAAATGTGTTTTACCAGTTCTTACTTATGGATCTGAGACTTGGACACTTAATAGAAGAGCAATACAGAGACTTCAGACCACTCAAAGAAGTATGGAGAGATGCATGTTGGGAGTAACAAAAAGAGATCGAAAATGCAATATATGGGTAAGAGAACAAACAGATCTTACTGACCTCATTGAAAAAATTAAAAGACAAGTGTAGTTGGGCAGGACATATTGCTAGAAAAGATGATAATAGGTGGACAATTGAAATCTTAAACTGGATTCCAAGAGATTGTAAAAGACCCAGAAAGAGACCACATGTGAGATGAATGGATGAAATAAGAAAGTGTGCAGGGGTGATGTGGAGAAGGGAAGCTAAAGATCAGAGAAGATGGATTCAACTTGGAGAGACCTTCATCCTGCAGTGGATTGATAATGGTTGATGATGATGATGTATGGACAATCTAAATGGATATGTATGGAAAATATTGTTATTGCCTAGTGTAACCAATAACTGAAGTAAATAATTTTTCACAGGTTTTATGAGTTAACTAATTGTTAATGTATGTTTTTGCTCTGTTATAAATTATATAAATCTTAAGAGCATTTCTTTGTGACAAATGTTGACTGAATAAATGTAAAGAGGTAGTGAGGTAGAAAATCCATTATTATTATGGCAAAGTAGCTACCCAGTGCTAGCCTATGATGATCATATACAAGTGGCAATTATTATAAAATGTCAAATCAACTTTTGGGCTGTTATAAAATGACATTCCACGTTTCGGCTAGATCTGTATTATTATGAATGACGTCTCAATTCTGAGACATAGTAAAGTTTTTTATATTATCATCCCATATTATAATCATTAGTTCATTACAAATTGACGACCAATGATTGGGCTATGTTTTATTCAGATTAGATTGATCATTTTCCCAGCATAATCACATTTATGACGTTACAATATATTGTAATGGGCACATACAACATTACATTTTTTTTTTATTAAACATGAAAAAAATAAAAGTTCACAAATAAAACTTCTTTTTTAAGAATTAAAAATTGAAAATTAAAATTCTATACTAAACTCATATATATTTAAAATCGCACAGATGAGAAATTAAAAAAAAAGAAACTTTATTAAAAAAAAAAAAAAGTATTTTAAAACTAAATTGTTAGTAAAGATTTAAAGATAAAAATATATCTAAGTGTGTACAAAACAAATTAATTAATGTTATTGAAAAAATGGAAATGATTAATGTAATTAGTCAAATGTAAACTAGCCTTGGGCATTTAAATGTATAAGCAATGGTCAGATAAGAAAACAATAGAAACTAATGGCCAATGAAAGAAAAACAATGGAATCGGACCTCAGTGAAAAGATCATCACATCGTCGTGACGTAATGTCGACTGGATCTGAAAGGCTACTATAAAAAGTGAGTCAAAAAAATTTAGGAAGACTGAGATGTGTTAAGTCAGAGAGTTGGTGATGAAGGGATTGAAAGACACACTTTCAATTCCTTCAGTTGTTATATAAAAAAAAGGAAAAATGAACATTGCTTTTCCTATATTGAAGACCACGGGATCATCGTGGATTTAACGCTGGATTCCACATGGCAAGCAATGGATAACTAATGAACATTTCTAAAACCGTAAGCACATTACGAACTTAAATGAAGATTAATTTGAAAACACTAAGAACTTTAAAATATAAACTTTCTCAGTATTTAATTTATAGAATTAGATTCCTATCTGACCAAACTAAATTATTTATTAATTAGTTATAATTTTATTTGATGTATTTCTTTTTTGTAAAATCATTTCCATTTATTTATTTTTTTGTTCTTTAAGTTTTATTTATGATTTTTGTTTTGCGATAAATTAAATTATATAAATGTTAAACTTAAGTCGGGCGTGAATGGCTGTATAGATTTGTAAAGTTATATTAGGGGAGGGTAATCTTAGGTTATTTGTTTTGTAGTTGAATTAGGTCAATGGATTGGATATATTGGTGTAATTAGTAGATGTAGTACGAGATTCGCTATGGGCAGGATCGCTTTATATGCCACACACTTCCTTTTTGCCTACGGAATGCGATCGTAAGTCGGCAAAATGACTGCAGTCCTTTCCTATGGAGTTTTTTTTATTGCTCTTCTTGTCAGATAGATGTAGTATTTCTATCTGATGAGAGGCAATTTCTTCTCTTAACATTTTGTGCTGTCATAGTTGTATTACATTGAATACATCAATATATCAGATGGATTGAAGTTGGTTTGACTGCAAACTTTTGGCCTAGGGTTAAACAAGGATAGAATATGTTCTTTTCGAATGCAAATCTATGTAGTCTATTCATACTCGACACTCTAAATAAAAATGCATTAAATTTAAGTTAGGTATAGACGCTTGCATGGGTTCGTTATCGGTTAATTATGTTTTTGGTTTTCATATTTGATTAAAATATATAGACATTCGGTAAATACTGATACCTTACGGTGAGTATCTAAGATGTATTTATTTCAGATGTCTTATAAGTTATTGGTATCTATGTGATATCTTATGATGAATGCCAATGGGTTTCTTGTATTCCCTCTGCAATTGACATATTCAATGACTTTGTATTTTGATCGGTTATGTTTATTTGAAATGTTTTTAACCGTGTAATCTATGTAACCGATCTATACTCAACAATATAAAACAAACTTTCATAAATCCATCTGTGCAAACTTAATTAAAGTGTAAACTTATAATATTATAAAAATTAAAATGTAAATTTAAATTCTAAAATCAAGTTAAAATCCAAAGTAAAGGTTATTCTAAAATAATGATAAATTTTATATATATGTGCATAAATAAATGTTTGTATGTTAATTACTGGCAGTGGCTTATTTTATTCTTTTTTTTAAATATTCTTAGATAAGAATTTATTGTAAATATAAATCTCTGCTGTTCCATTGAGCTAGTGACAATGGGCTAATGACCGGAATCAAAATATATAAAATAATTTTTTTTTAAACTTATGTATCTGCCTACTATATAAATTTTCTAGGTTCAAATGCCTAGATGGCGCCCTTGTAGTGCAGATTACATTAAGTCTCTCATCATCCGGATCGTTATAATATATATATATTCATTTATTTTGATTTGTAAATTAAACAGTTATAATTTCTAATTCATAATCTCGCATTATTATTACATATGTTATATTTATTTCTGTGCACATGCATCATCAAGCTATTATACACAATATAGTAAAACAAAACATATGTAATAGACCCTGCTCAAACTTTCTAAAGTGACTCAGGGATTACTATTTTCAGTAAGTGCATAATCAGAAAAATTGTAGATAAAATATGGTCACTTCAAAAATGTTACGTTTTTATAAACTTCATTCTATTCTATTCTTTTCTTTTTATTTTTTTTACTCATTTAACAATACTCTCTAAGGTTACGTATTTCACTTAAGCTTTAAAACTCTTACTGATGGGTGAGTGCACCGAGATTTATAATAATTCTGAAACAGAAAATGATGTGAGGTTCATTTACTTCAGCATACTTATCGATTTTCAGCACTTAATTTTAGTAGATCTACAATATTTTATTCAGAAAAAAATTTTCTAAGGATATTTTTTATTTTTCTTGACTCTAGATTTTCATAACAAAAATTGTTTTCTGCTTTTTCACTCCATAACGAAAATTTAATCATTTGAATTAATTTCTGATATAGGTTTGATGATTCAATTCGTTTTAATATTTGTGTTTGGAGACTACTTCCATAATTTGTAAGTAACTGTCAAAAATTAATATCATCTATGTTCTTGATTATTTTTACAATGCTTTTTTTTTTAAACCAATAGTTTTAGATTGCTCCAGCAATCTTCTTTAAAATAACAAACATAATACAAATACATGAATATAAATGTACATGAACATATAATTTTACATTATATATATATATTTAATTATTACGTTTTTATATATTATAGATTTTACTCTTTTTATATTCTATATTTACAAATTAATAATTCCTATAATCATATATATATATATTATAACGATTCAATGGAATTGAGTCTTATTGTATCTGCCGTACAGAGCGCTACTAGGCTACTTGAACCTAGAAAATTTATAGAGTAGGCAGATAAACGCTGTTAAGATCTTATTTTATATATATTTTTATTCTGACCATTAGCCCATTGCCACTAGCTCAGTGAGATGCAGAGATTTATAAAATATGAATTCTTATCTAAAAATATTTTCAATATTAAAAAAATAAAAGAAGCCACTACCAGTAATAACTCACACAAACATTTATTTAATATATATAAAATTTAGCATTATTATTTTAGTCTAACTTTTATTTTTTACAAAACATTATAACTTATTTTACTTTAGATTTTAATTTACAATTTAACTGTTTTTATTTTATTTTAAAAGTTTGCACAGATGAGTTTAATTTTATTAGAGTCTCAAGTATGAATAAACTATGTAGATTACATTTGAAAAGAAAAATATTCTATCCCTGATTTAACCTTAGGCCAAAAGTTTGCAGCCAAACCAACGTCAATCCATCTGATATATTGATGTATTCAATGCAATATGAATTTGACAGCACAAATACCACACCGTCAGGAATGCACATCTGAACAGCATGGTTAATAGAAGACATTGACTCTCATCCAGACAGGAATACTACATCTGTCTGACGAAAAGAGCAATAAAAAAAAACTCCATAGGAAGGGACTGCGTTTCTGTCTTACAATCCCATTTCATAGGCAAAAAGGGAGTGTGCGGCATATGATATGATCTTGCACATAGCGAATCTCATACTACATCTACTAATTACACCAATATATCCAATCCATTGATCCAATTTAACTACGAAACAAATAACCTAAGATTACCCTCCCTTAAACTAACATGTATAACTTTACAAATCTATGCAGCTATTCATGCTCGACTTAAATTTAACATTTATATAAGCTATTTAAAAAATAAAAAAAATCATAATAAAAACTTAAAAGCACAGAAAAAAATAAATTAATGGAAATGATTTACAAAAAATAATACATTAATAAAATAATTATTAAATAATTTAGTTTGGTCAGATAGGCAATACTATTGCTATAATTTAAATACTGGGAAAGTTTTATATTTAATGTTCATGAATTTTCTAAAGTTCTTACAGTTTTAAAAGGTCCATATTTTGTAGTTGCTTGTAATTTTGAATGTGAATTCCCATGCCATCCTGAAGAGATTGGTATCCAGTTAGCCATTGGTCCATTATTTTAGCTGGTATTTATTTCCAAACTTTATCTTTTTATATTAATTTTGCTGATTCAGTGGACATTATGTCATGACGATGGTGATCTTTTTGTTGATGTCTGTTTCCTGAGGGATTTCTTTTATTGGCTATTAGTTTCTATTGCTTTTTCTCTCCTATCTGACCTTTACTTATACATTTTGCAATGCCCAGGGGCTAGCTTACATTTAAATAATTAAAATAATCATTTCCATTTTACAATAGCATCAATTAATTTATTGTGCATTCTTAAAGATATATTTTTATCTTTAAATCTTTTAAGTTTTTGTTGAAAATTTAGTTTTAAAACCTTTTCCTTTTTTAAATAAAGTTTTCTTCTAATAATTTTTTATCTGTGTGATTTTATATGTTAGAGTTTAGATGATTTTTAACTTTCAATTTTTAATTCTTAAAAAAGAGTTTTTATATGCGAACTTTTCTTTTTAATGTCTAAATTTTTAAAATAAATAATGTAACGGTGTGTGTACCCGATACAATATATGTATATAATATTTTTATTTCATTTATTTTTTATTTTACTCTTATTAATCTTTTAAATATTTAACTCTAACATTATATCTTCTATGCGTTACATTATTGTTATTCATTGTATTAACATTCAATATATATAATTTTCTTTAACCTATAATATTTTTTAAACATATGTTTTATGCCTATCTTCTACTTATATCTCCAAATCTTAACTGCTAAATTCATACTTTTAAATTTTGATGATGAGATGATAATCAGATAAGATGCACTGTGATTTCTCCTTTATTGGAGTGAGGAACCTCTCAGATACCATACCCAGGGAAACCTGTTAACCATTTTACCTTTCCTTTTCATTTATTTGCCCAAAGTTTTTCCCATATTCTTTCCTATCCTGCTCCACCCTATTTCCACAACATAATCTTGTCAACTCCATGGCTTTTGTATCTAAATCCCCTTTGTCTTTTTCCAAACCCAGCATTAAAATCAAGAACTCATCTTCTATAAAATCCATTTGTTTATAGTTATTTTCCTACAACTTTATTATTTGTGTTCTTTCTACTTGCAAACATTTACATTCAATTAACAAATGCCTAATATTTTCTATGCCTTCCTTACACAACTTGCAGACTAAATCACCCACATTTTTCATTTATGTGTATATTCCCTTGTTGCTAAAGATGCTGTTTGAGCCTTAAACAATAAACCACTTTCCTTGCTATTATCATAAATTAACTCGTACACAATATTTTGTTTAGTTCTATATATATTTAAACTCTTTTTACTCTCCATACTAGTTCTCTATCTCTCCAACTACCTATTCTTTATTAATGCATTTATTCTTCTATCCCATTCCTTGTAACTATTACACTCAAAAAAAATTTCTAACACACTCATCTCTCCTTTTGTATAAGTATACTGACAGAAATTCTTTATCCAAATCTTCTGAATACCATACCACCTTTTTCACCCATCTTTTTCACTGCCCTTTACTCATAACCCAATTAAATACTATTTTGGCTCTTCTCTTATTATCCCTAAACTGCAATCATTCGAACATTTTTATTTTGATTTTTGCATCTCTCATATAAAAATGTGACCACCCCATTTCTTCTTGCATTGCCTCCTTTGCTGCCCACACATCTGCATCTAATACATGTCTTCCTACTTCTCTTTGTACTTTTTCTAAGTAATCTAACACCCCTTTACTTACACATAATGCATCATGACCATACATTAACCCTGCTACTAGCACTCCCCAACTACATCATACTTATATGAAAACTGTTAATTTCTTTATCAGTCCCTTTCTGTTTTTTGCTTCATTTATCAACTTTTTCTCCCATTTATCCAAGCAATTTTTCTGATTACTTAACACATTTCCCAAATAATTATACCTATTCACCACACTTAATGTTATATTCCCCAATAAAAATTCTATGTCTTCTCTTTACCCAATATTAATCATCATTACTTTTGATTTTTCTTCACTAAATTTAATACCCATCTGTTTGTCCACCCTTGTGCATGTCCTCAGCATAACTTCCATATCTTCTCTTTCTGTGCACAAAAGGATATCATTCACAAATAAACAATCCGATACTGTATATACTCTCTTGCCATCTATTAATGGTATCTTTATCCCTCTTCCTAATCTTTCTATTGTTCTCTCCATTTCTCTCAAATACAATAAAAACAAAATAAATGACATACAACATCATTGTCTTAGTCCCACACCATTTTTAACTTTAACTGATTCTATACTTCTTAAATGATATGTATAGTAATGATCTTCATACAATCTCTTAATAAGATCCACTAAAACTTTATCCATTCCCAAATTTACTAAACTTACACATAATCTCTTTCTATTTAGTGTATCATATGCCTTTCCTATATTTATAAAAACATTATATAACTATCTCTGTATTTCTACTCATATCTATAACTTGTATAACTACAAATAATCTCCTATATGTCTATCCAATTGAAAACCTCCTTGCATTTCTACCACTGTATTATTTTTTCCATCCATTTTGTGACTCTTTCATTCATTATATATGTGAAAACTTTGTATAACACATTACAGTTATACTTTTAGCAGCTTCCTCTTTCTATTTTATATATAATTAAATCTATTTTTTTATATCAAAGTTTTTTTAGGCCCAAATCTCTATTTAATACTGGATTAATATTATTATTATAAATAGCTTTTTTTATTTTTCTATTCCTTTCATTATTTGTAGATTTTATCATTTTTATATAATCCTTTCCAAACTCATGGCCTTTTTTTAATGTATGTAAATTAATTGGTGATTTTTTATCATATTTATGCTGTAAGCAAGTATTAAATAGAGATTTGGGCCTGAAAAAAATGTTGATATAAAAAAACTATATTTAAGTATATATAGAATAGAAAGAGGGAGCTGCTAAAAGTATAACTGTAAAATTTAAAAGTTTGAATTTAGCAGTTAAGATTTGGAGACATAAGTAGAAGAAAAGATATAAAAATATTTGAAAAAATAATGTTATAGATTAAAGAAAATTATACATATTGAATGCTAATACAATGAATAATAATAATGTAAAGTATAAAAGTTATAATGTTAAAGTTAAATATTTAAAAGATTAATAAAGGTAAATTAAAAAATAAATGGTTTCTATTCTATCGTGTCAGCCATTTGATGGCGTTTCTACTAATCAAAAACACATACATATTACGATTCTGGACTGGACTTGTGATTCTATATAAATATCGGCTTTAGTTTTGTAATAGGAAATTATAGTAACTAATAGTAAATATTACTATTTACAAAACAAAATTTAGAAATTCACATTAAATTTAAAAATGATTCCTGAATAATTTACGTTTTTTGGACAGTAATTAATCATAAAATGAGTTGTTTTTGCTTGTGTGTATGTATAAAAAGTTATGGTATTTTTTTAATAGAAAATAATATGCAATTATACATTTTTCAATTTATACAAAATTTTTACATTCAGCTAAATTTAAAAATGATACCGACTAATTTACTTTTTTTGACAGTAATTAATCAGAAAGTGGGTTTTTTTTGTTAGTGTGTATATATAAAAAGTACCGTTATTTAAATATTACATTTAAAAATGATACCCGACTTATTTGCTTTTTTTTGGACAGTAATGAATCAGAAAGTGGATTGTTTTTGTTAGTGTGTAGATATCAAAAGTAATATTATTTAAATACTAAATTTAAAAATGATACCCGAATAATTTTTTATTGGTATGGACAATAATTAATCAGAAAGTGTGTTTTATTTTCTTTGTGTGTATATATATATATAAAAAGTTACGATCTTTTTTTAATAGAAAATAATACACAACTCTACATTATTCAATTTATCCACAACATTTAAAAATTCACACTAAATTTTAAAATGATACCCAACTAATTTGCTTTTTTTTTTGGACAGTAATTAATCAGAAAGTGGGTTCTTTTCGTTAGTATGTATATATAAAAAGGACTGTCATTTAAATACTCAATTTAAAAATGATACCAGACCAATTTTCTTTTTTTTTGACAGTAATGAATCAGAAAGTGGCTTCTTTTTGTTAGTGGGTATATATAAAAAGTACCATTATTCAAATACTAAATTTGAAAATCAAACCTGACTAATTTGCTTTTTTTTTTTGACAGTAATTAATCAGAAACTGGGTTGTTTTTGTTAGTGTGTACATATAAATCTAATCTTATTTAAATAGTAAATGTAAAAATAATACCTGACTAATTTTTTTTTTTTTTTGGATGGTAATTAATAATCAGACACTGGGATGTTTTTGTTTGTGCGTATATATAAAAAGTTGTCACCGACAAATTCTCGCAAAAACATTACTTTTCGCATGATCATTGAAATACTGCTGTGCCACATGTTTAAAAGCAATTTTTGAGGATTACACATTCATAATGGAACCTTCATGACATTGTTAATAAAGTTACAATGTTACAGTAGGTTAGAGCACTTGAAAACAAAGTTTATATAACTCATATAATAAAATACATAAAAATACTATGCGGTTATTGGAAAAAAATGGGGATTTTTGGCTTCATTTAAGCGATATGGTTAAATAGAATGCACTTTAAAAGTTGTTAATATATTTTTACAATATGTAAGACTGTAATTAATTATGATAACTCACTCACTAAAATATAATAAATTAAAAAACAATAAAATAATACCCATGCACATAGAGAAAACCTTGAAAATATTAAATAGTACCTTCATGAATTTTCCATTCTATTAAAACACTAATTATACAAAATAACTATAACTCACTATTTAATATAATAAACAAATACCCAACCATATCACTCAAAGAATACATCACCCCTATGGACCAGCCCCCACCAGCTAATAACAAGTGAATTAGTTCTTTATATACAAATATTCAAAAGATAATTGACATAAAAGAAAACCCAATCACGAATAAAATACTGGACAGCACATTAATTACTAAATGGAGACAAATGCATAATCAATGGAAAAATGGACATTATATATAAATCTCATTATTGGTTTATCGAACTAAAGACTTTATAATAAAATATATCTTGGATTCCCTGCCCATGAATGCCTACCTGGCACACTGAAGAAATATAAAAAAGATAGACCCTATGTGCCAGATGTGCAGCAGGTAAGAGGAGTCCATCGATCACATATTTATAAGATGTAATAAATTAAATTACCATAGAACATTCTTCACAAGATGGATAAACAACCCATTTGGGTAATTTATACCCATTAAATGGTGCATCAAACAAGGTGTTTATGCAGAAATCTTCATATATTTCACACTATGGTGCATGTGATGTAAAATCACTATTGGGAAATTGGTAGATCCATGGGGAATGGAACTAAAGAAAATCATAGAAAAAATCAAACAAAGAGATAATCTAATATCTCCAGATTATTTGGTAAACACAACTTGGAAAAACTTCAAATAAAGAAGATGATCATTAAATCTACAGAATTGAACTGCTGGAGAAGCAACTACATACATAGAAGTAAATACATTAAAGCTGAATAATTTACATCTGAAACTATAGTGTAACAAAATAAACAATTTATATTATACTGTAATAGCATGTAAGAGCAAATTGTAGGTTTGGATCACATAATAAATTTCTCTTAATAAAAAAAAAAGGCAACTGTTGTATTCAAGACAACATTAAACAAAACATGTTCATTTAAATTTGTGATTTTATATTTTTATTGTTGTTACCCTGAATATAAGAATTGCTTTTGACAAGAGTACTCAACACTGAGAAAGTGAATTAAGATTGTATTTAATATTTTTAATGTTTTTTCTGAATATATGGTAGTAGTATTGATTTTTATTTATTATATGCAAGTATATATTTGAATAATAATAATTGATGTCTTTGCATATTTTGCACCTCAGCAAAAATTCTATATGTTTATTAATTATCAGTTAATAATTATTTATATTTTAGGTCACCCATCTGGTCATTAATAGACCTGCAAACTTTTATTTTCACCCGGGAGATTATATTTTTATTAACATCTCGGCCATTGCTGAGTATGAATGGCATCCATTCACAATCAGCAGCGCACCTGAGCAAACAGGTAAATTAATTATTACCTTGTATAATCTTGAGTTTTTGCAAACAATTCATTCAAATTTTATTAACATAATGTTATAATAATGCATATAAATGATTAAATAGCAATTCCATTAGTTGATTTCTAGATTGACAAAATAAATTCTCTTTTTTAGATTAGATTTCATATGAAGTAAAACCCGTTGATTAAGTAAGCTAAACTTATTACTAGATAGTGTAAAAAGTTGTGATGGATTGAGAGAAAACCCATTAACATAAATTGCCAAATTATACTGATTCTCAGATTAAAAGTAATACATGAACTTGACACTCATATTATTTTTTGCATAATTAACTGCTAAGTTTCCTCTTTTATTACTTAAAAAGATGCATGGAGAAGTGATCTGTTGGTTTTTCTTGAATATTCAGATGAATAAAATAGAACCAATTCATTTCTTAATGTTCTTAAAAATAGCTTTGGAATGCTTATTTTTAATACCGTATGGTCTATAGAGTTGATATTTTAAAATAATATCTCAAGAAGTGAAGTTTGAATCAAAAACTTTCATGTACCATTATTCATTTATAATTAATGATTAGTACATCCAACTGAAATGTTTTATCTTCATAGATGGCTTTTGGATTCACCAAAACTAGGGTGACTCCAATGCTTCTTATTGAAGAACACCAACACCCAGATATTTTGCAGAAAATTTGATAGATTCTACTATCTAGTGTCTATTGTTAGCAATAAATAACTCTAAAATAGAGTGAATACAGAAAATAACTCTCTTAGAAGAATTGCTCTTTTATAAAAGTAAGATAAGCATTTATTATATAATATATTTTAACTTTTTAGTAAATGCATTATAAATAAAAGCATTTGTTATAAAAAAAATTTATATATTATTTTTAAATTTTTAGTATTTGGATATTTTTTGCAATTATTTCTATTTAAAATGAAGAGTAAAAACATTGTTGCACCATACATTTTAAAGGAAATTTGCAGTGCAATTATAAATTAATTCCAATATTGTTTTAAATATGAAAAAAGCATTTTTTTAAAAAGAAATTTTGCACTGAAGAAAAAAAATTTTTTCATTCATTTTAAAAAGCAATTTTTATAATTGATGGTAAGATTTGTTTGTAATGAATAATATTTCTGTGATGCAATTTTCACTATATTACTCTGATGCATGGGTAGGGACTGATTTTTATTCAATTTGAACACCTTGTGGAGGGTGGTAATCATAAACATATGACAAAGACATGTGAAAAAGATTTATGATCTCCAAGATGCACATTTCATCAGTTGGTCCAAATCACATTCTTTTACATATTATCCTTATCATAGTTAGGGCATATAGATGGTGAATTACTACAATTTAAATGATGTCTCAAACTTATTGCCCTCACAACTTTGACATATACCACTTGATGGAAGTATATTTATAATTTTTATGAGTCATACATTAGACTAGAGATTATTCATTTAATGAGCAATATTTCTATAGTTTAATTTTTACTATTCCACTCTCACTCAAGATAGGGACTGGTTTCTATTCTCTTTTAACACTTCATGAATGTATAATCCCCATGATGTACATTCTGTGCTGAACTACTACAGTAATATTATTCATTAAATGGATAATCCTTGATCTAATGAATAACAATAAAAATTATTAATAAGATTTGTTTAATTTTATTTTAGTTGTTCATTACTTTTTTAAAAATATACTGCTCTCTTATTCACATCACTGAAAACCTACACAAGTAATATTAACACATTCAAAATTTAATCTGCCAATCTTTCGACTGAAAACAAACCAGCATGAAATATTTCTTTGTTATATTTTATTGCCATCAATTTGAAGGAATCCATTTGATAGTAGTTTGATTACAAAATTTATCTTAAACAAATAGGCTTTCTAACTTAAACAAAAGTGTTTAAAAAGCATTTAAAAATTGAAAACATGTCTATACTTGTAATTATATATTAGATGGTTTCCATCATCTAGTATTAATTGCTGACCTTGTTTTTAAGAAGGAAAGTAAAATCGGGACCTTATAAATAATTTTGTAAATTTTCTAATGACAATTCCCTTAGATAGTGTAGTCTAATTTATTAGAAAATCATCTTAAATTCACTATTTACTAATCGAAGTGTCTCTTGTTTGATTTCCATGCTAGTATTCCCAATGGTTACATCAGCAACACTTGCAGAAGAAAGGAGAATAATACTACTTGAAATGTTGTGTTATATATTATTTTGGATGTTTTTACTATCATCAGAATGTATTTGAAAAAATTTATTGAAGTTCGAATTTTTTAAAAAAACATTTAACAATTAATACTAGAGGGTGGAAATAGTTCAACATATAATTACAAGTAAAATACCATTATAACAGAGGCAAAACTCTTCATACAGTAATGCCATCCAGTGCAAGCTATAGTAGTCAATGTATTCAAAAAGATTTGTGCATAAAATCCCTATATACTAGGCAGTAGGTATTTTATACTCTGGCTTGCACTGGATGAAATTACTGTATGGAGAGTTTTGCCTCTGTTACAACAGTTTGGGTAATCATAGGAAATGATAATTATGTGATATTTAGTGGTTTAATAAAATACCATTATCATAAACTTTAAAATACTTGTTTGTAATGTTTTGATTAAGCTTATTTATGGATTAGATGATAACATACACAAGATATTTTTTATTTATATTAAAAATCTAAAAATATTGGGATTAAAAGATAGGTGTTTTCTGGATAGATATGTTGAAAAGAATCTCAAATTACAGGATATTTCAGAACAAGATTCATGGTAAATGATTTTAGCACCATATTTTCCAACTACAAAAAGACAATAATAAAATTTTTTGACATCATGCATAATATATGCATCTTAACCTTCAATAGAGACATTTATAGATCATATTGTAATGATATTACATATCAGTTAGTTAAATATTTTTAAAATGTATATTTATTAAAGTAAATAAATAAATTATCAAATAGTTTGTCATTTAGGAGATCTTAAGATTTCTGAGCACCAGAAGTGATATAGTTGCGTTACAATCCAAGGACATAAATGACATTTATTAAGGTGATTTATTCAAACAAGAAATAATTAAGAAATAAAGGTAGTCGAATTTTAAAAAAACTAGTGCTTCTAATGTTATGACAGTATTGAATACTATTTTGATAATCAATACTTTTTATTATTATTATTATTATTATTATTATTATTATTATTATTATTATTATTATTATTATCATCATCATCATCATCATCATCATCATCATCATTGCATATTTAATTATTTAATCATAATATATTTTTGTAATTGACTTTAAATTTATTCACACTTAAAAACAAACAAGTTTCATTTAGGATACAGAAATATAAAAGTCAAACTCCGATGTTTATTCAATGAAAATTGGTTGTCATTTGAAATACATGTAAATAAATGGGAATGATATGAATTTTTATGATATATGATGATTTAGTATCTGATAAATTAAAATCTATTAAGGTCTAAATAACCAATTGGTCATCATATTACATTTGCTTATATTTTGTTATATTAGCACAATCTTCAATTATTAAGACCTTTATGCCATATAGTGTACACTTTAATAATTAGTACATATCAGATGGTAATCATCAATAAATCTCTATCCAGGGCTGACTTATCTAAACATCTCCAGATTAGTTTTTAATTATTGCTTTTATCAATGAGAAGCTTATTGGATTTTTGTTTTAATTGTGCAATTAGACTTTTGGACTTAATGTATCTTTCTTCTAACAATCCTTTTTATATTTTTGTTATACTATTAAGCTACCCCATCCCAAACTGAAGAATTATGATTGGGCTTATAGATTAATAGAATAACAAAAAGGTGAAAAATGGCTGCTATAAGAAAAGTTCATTAGTTCGAAAGTTCCAAGTGTATTGTTAAAAAAAAATCCAAAAAGCTCTTCACTGATGAAAACTATAATGTTAAAAACTAATCTGGGAATATTTGGATAGTACTGAGAAATATTTATTAATTACTACCATTTGGCATCTGGGAATATTCAGATAGCACTGGAAAATATTTAGCAAACCTTGCACTAGATGGCATAACTGGTGAAAATAGGAGATAATGTTAATAAAATTTAACTTGTAATGAATAATGTACCATAAAACTATCAATTAATTTGTATACATGGTATTTAAAAAATTGTTATGATTTTGCTCATATTTAATGCTTTTATAAGTTTTGTTAATGTGTAATTGTTTGTATATTAACAGATGTCATATGGTTACATATTCGTGCCGTAGGAACATGGACAGAAAGTTTATATAGGTATTTTGAAGAGCCATCATATCAGGTTGAGGAAGCTACTGTCAATAGGATTATTAATACAGCTCATGAAAATTCACCTGTTAAGCGAATGATTTCGAATTCTTTAGAAGTTTTCAACAAAAAAAAATCAGTTTTAGATACTGCACCAACTAATAGTTCAAGTGAAGATGTAAAATCTGAACCTGTAAAAAGGCCATCTAAAAGTAAAAAAAGAGAATCTGTTAGATTTAAAGATACTGAAAATAAAGGAGAAGTAAATCTGAAAAATCTAGGGAATCATCAAACTTTATCCAGAGTAACTTCTTCTCCTGCTAGTTTGTTATCCCATAGGGCAACATATCGTTTTTTATCACGATTGACTTCTTTGTCTGCTGTGCAAGAAGATGATGAAAATGAAGGTGATTCTGTCATTTTTAATGATGAAGTGAAATTAACCAAATATTCTGGCTACCCATCTATAAGATTAACTCAGAAAAAAAAAGATCCTCAAGTGGGAAATAAAAAAGTTGATGAGGGAGACACACACACAAAATTTTCAAGAGCTACATCACTTAATCCAGCATTAATGCAAAGGCGATTAACTTATAAATATCAGAAGAGGGAATCTCTAGGAAGAACAGTGTCTGTACTATCAAGAGTTTCTCTTAATTCCAATGCTCAAGATTTTTCACATCTCAGAAGACAACCAACTTCAATAACTGTCATAACTGAAGCCCAACCAAACATTCATGTAGAAACAGAGGTAATATTAATATTAACAATTAAAAACATTTTGTTTCTTTTATTATAATTTCAATCATGTTCTTAATTGTAACTATTTAAATAACCATGTAAAGTTTATATAAAAATTTATAATTCTACAATATGGAAATGACTTTTGAGATGACTTACTACAACTTAGCCAAAACATAGTAGAGAGATAACTAGTAGTACACATGGTCAACAAACAAAAACATTATTAAATCACATTATACATAAACTATTATTAAAACAGGCAAAACTCTCCATACAGTAGTGCTACCCTGTGCCAACCAGAGTAATCAATGTATTCCAGAAGGCTTGTGCATAAAATCCCCATCTAGGGACTACTCATCCAATATCCCCAGACTAGTTTCTGGCTTGTGGCCTTTGTCAGTGTGGAGTCTTGGATCTGAGAGCACTGCACCTAGATCTTAGGATCTAATGAAACCCTCCAGCTGCCATATTTTATCTCTACTTAACTACAAAACTATGAGTCTTAAATTGAAAACACTATAATATTTTCAATCCAAGCTCATCAGCTTATATAGTTATATAGGTCTGAACTTGCACTGAGTGGTAATACGTATAGAGAGTTTTGCCTGTTTTAATAACAGTTATAAGCAAGCATAAGAAATGGTGGTCATGTGATGTTTATTGGCTTAAAAATATATATAAACTAAAGGTAATAAAAATGTATGGATAATGGAGATACATTCAGATTAGGGAATTGAATTTACTGAAGGTATTTGGATATCATGTTTAGCTATGATTTTTCTAAATAAAAATTTAAGTCGATAACAGTATGTTACCAGCGAATTGATTGTTTGTTTTATTTTAACTTTATTAAGAAATAGTTATATTCTTACACGTTTAGTAGGCATGGTTTACAATAATAACAGCATTCACAAATAAGTATCACCATTTCAACTCAAAAAAAAAACCAGATAGAAAATCAACAAATGGGAATAATATACTAGATGTGTGTTTTTCAATGATTGTACAAACCAATCTGTGAACCAGAAATGCTTTCACTGATATAACATAAACATATTGGTCCATTGTTATGTTTACTTGATATTTTATAAAGTTAGCTTTTAACTTACTCTGCACAAACTTTTCTGTCTGAAAAACCCTCCATATCTTCTCTAATCATAAAACTTTTCATTCTATTCTAAACAATAAGATGGATGGTATGAAAACATCCATCTTATATTGAAATTCTTTTTTTTTTCTCATGTCAAATGCATTGACCTGGAAATGAATCTGGGCCAGCTGCTTGGAAGGCAGCTATGCTAACTGCTAGGCCACCAATGCTTAACATATTGAAATTCTTTAGAGTGTCTTTGAAATAACCTTCTATGATGTAAAAGGGTATGACTTTACCAGGAAAAAAACATTCTCAAGTTAATCATAAAACAATTTTTAGTAAGTTTAGTATAATTAATTTATTTTATATATCGAATCCAGTAAAATATTATTTCCCAATAGTAGACTTTATAGTATTAAATTCAATAAGCAGAAGAACACATTGATTGGTCATATAATCCTACCATCATATTTTTAGAATTTTACAAGTATCTTCATTTAAATTTTTTTAATATACTTATATTATTAGAAAATTCATCTCATTTCCATGTAGTCAATTGTATAAAATAATAGATCTATATATTTCTTATCTAATTGCAGTAGTTATAACTTTGCAATAAAATACAAGATGTTTTAAGTTGTTGAAAACAGCAACAGCCTATTGGAGTCTATGCTGTACTTCAACACCTAAGTCCACTTTCCTAATTAGATGTTATCAAAATATTTAAATTTGATCATCTTCATAACCTGATAACTATCCAAACTGTTGATGATTTTTTTCTATCATTAATGAAAGATTTATATTTTTTGAATATTAATTGCTAAACCAAAGTTTTTTTATATTGCATTCAAAAAAATTAAGCACATTCAATAGGTTGCTTTTGTAATTGAAAAAATAGCACAATCTTCAGACTATTATAAATTCATAATCCCCAAAAAGATGTTTTTGCATTCCACTGTCAAATTTGTATGAAATTTTAATATCTGATTCATTATGCTACATATTAATAGTTCCAAAGATTATATCAAACATCACATGATCACCATTCTTTATGCTTACATACCCTCTTTTCACAGAGGCAAAAATCTGTCCATACAGCGATGCTATTCAGTGCAAGCCAGAGTAATCAGTGGATGAAGGAAAGTTTATGCATAAAATCCCTATCTATTACCTACTAGATATTGGATGAGTAGGCAATAGATAAGGATTTTATGGACAAAACTTCTTGTATCCATAGATTACTCTGCCTTGCACTGGGTGGTGCTACTGTATGGAGAGTTTTGTCTCTGTGAGTTCCAAAGATTGCTGTCATAAAAATCTAAAGCAAAGTTGTAACCGGTGCATATTCTTGTCTAACAATACTTTTCATTTAAATGTCTCAGATTTTTTGTATATAGTGTTGATACATCCTCTCAATCCATGAATAGAAATAAACTTTGACAGACAACTAACTAATTTTAAGCAGTGTTGAAGACCTAGTAGATTAATTAAATTAAATATCTTGAACAAATCAATGAAAATCAATGTAGAAATCACTCTATTGTTTGTGAGACTTTTTTTTGAATTTGTGTAACAACAAAATCTATATCTATAAATCACAGTGAGTCACTAGTAACCATTAATATATGAACAAAAGCAACCTATTCAACAAAAAACCTTGAAAGTATCTTTCCTGTAATGGATAATAATCATATTCTATAACAATTTTCACAATTTTGTCTATCCTTTTTGTTCCTAAGAATTGTAATGATAGAAATTTTATGAAGATCTGCTATTCACATTCATGAGATTATATAGTTCTAAAACAATTCCAATATTTTTGAAATCAAAATATCATTATCATATTTTAAAATTTTTCCGGGTATCTCATCATGAAAGTATTTTTTTCTATTTTTAAGATCTGCTTTAACTTTACTATGCTGAATATTTTTGTTCAAATCTAAATGGATAAATAAGACTGATATATTATTAAAGGTTTATGATATAATGGATTATTAAATAATGTTTTAGATTATTAGTTTGTAGTCCTTTTCAATTAAGCCATGTAAATATTTATGTTTTAAAATTTAATCAGTCTTTTTGTATTTATATGGAAATGGTCTTCGTACATTATGTTGGAATTAGCTCATTATTAGGTGAAGAGTTATGTTGATCCATGAAACAACTGTCCTGGAAGAATTGATTGGCTGATTATTTTAGCATGTTGTCAAAATTAGTAAGAATATATTACTATTGAACCTGATTGGGTAATTTGTTTAAATTTTGTTACAGAGTAGTTAATTAACCCTAGAAGATGTAACTGGGCCTAACATATCTTAACTTTGAATTATCACATAAAATTTAGTAAGGTTAATATAATATTCCCAATAGTTATGAATGAGTTGATGAATGAATTAGAACTAATAATGAAAGCTAATGAGAATTAATAAATAGTAATAAAAAAATTTAAACAAGTAATAGATAAAATGACTTAATGTTTTTATCATAGAAGTAAGAATATATAGTGCAATAATTTTGTCTGTTTTAATTTCAAATATAAAGATGAAATCATCCAATTATCTTTTTAAGAAAGAAATTTTTTTATAAAAAAAGTTATATAAATATTAGCAGTAATAAGAGCTAGTTATGGGATCAATCTCTTGTAAAACCAACAACGGTTTTGTACCTTCAAATTTTATATTGGCATCACTGATTCACAGTGTACCTATAAAAATTTTAACATTGTGCTTTATTAACCTAGTAGGAATAGGCAATAGATAAAAAACATAATGTAGGCAATGAAGCCAAAGTTAAATTTTCTGTAGCTGTGATTTACTGTGTATTATTTAATCTGTAAATTGTATGATGTCTTCAGTTTGTCATAAGTCTAACATTCTAGAAATAAAAACATTATAGAGTTTATTTTAGTTGTCATAGTAACCTGTTTTGTTAATATTTTTCATGATGGGCATTTTGCTGCAAAGTTTCATATTAAAAAATATTCGTTAGAATTTTATTTTATTTGTAGTTATATTTTGGACTATTTCCATGATTTAATTAAGAGTGTTAAATATTATTTTAGAAAAATTCAAACTTAATTTATACTTTTCCGAATATATTCAACTGTTAGTAATGAACACAAGTTAGGATGTATACAATGTTTCAAGTGATATTATTCTCCTTTTTAAATTGTTGCTGCTCTGTCCAATGACAGCATAAAAATTTCAAATTCTGAATTTATTGTCTGTTGATCAGGACTCACAAAGAAGGTCTCACTATATAACTCATTTTGAATCAATCAACTTCTTGCCTGCCATCAATGTTCAAGCCACCCTCGATATCAATATAATCTGCTAACCTATACACACAACAACCTCTCTCTATTAGCTGAGATTATAAAAAAATATTTATGAAGGTTTACTTAACATGTTGAAGCTGACCATGGAAGTCTTATATTTAAAGCATTCTTAAAAAATTAATATTAAATCTACCTAAATGCAAAATATAAAATTACTGGAAACAGATGCCAAGTGGAACTTTCAAAGCGTTAAAATAAAATTCTTCAGATTTATTTTAATAATAAAAGCTTATTTCATTTTAAAAAAAAGTATTATTTATTTAAAGCTAAATATCAAATAATTACAGCACACATACATTATTTATAATTTTCAAATTATTTTAATGTTATACTTAATATTGATTTGTTTTATGTGTTTCTTTCATTATTGCTCTAAATGTTACTGTACTGCTGGAATATAATAATTAAACTTTTCAGATATTTACAATTATTGATTATAAGATTTGAAAGATAGATTTGGATTTAATAACATGTTAAAAAAATAAATTAATTTTAATAATAATTTCTTATTTATCATATAAATATCAAAATCATATTTACTTTTCCATTTATCAAATTTGCTACTTTGTTAAATTTGCTTTTTTTATGCTTCAAACATTTAAATTAATTATTTTATTTGTGATTTACGCTGATGTCTTTTCAATATGGAAAAAAAGATGATGGCTGAAAATAAAAGCCTATTTTTTCTGAATAGACTATATTTACACCCACACCGACACATGTATATATATGTATGTGAAATAGTTAGTCTGTTAAATACAGCAATCTAACATGGTATACAAATTATCCAGTATCATCTGAATTTAAAATAAAATCAATTTATATAATTAATAATTCATTCACAATTTATACAAATATTTTCATGAATAAAAGATGATTATTTGATGAAAACTCTGGTATGATTTTTTGCAGACATTTGATAAGTCTAATCAAAATAATTTTAAATTATATATACAGAGTTTTCCATCAAGTTATTTTAAATAATCATATATATATATATTAATTAATTAGGTTTTTATTGATGGCCCTTATGGAACTCCTTCTAGCAATATTTTTCAAGCTGAACATGCTGTCTTAATAGCTGCAGGAATTGGTGTTACTCCAGCTGCAAGTATCTTGCAAAGTATAATGTATCGCTATCGTAATGCTAAAAGAGAATGTCCTCAGTGTCAACATACATGGACTGCAGATATTCCTTCAAGTGTGATGAATCTAAAGAAGGTATTTTTTCACTCTATTCTGTACGAATATTAATGAAACTTTTGCATTCCATATAACAACTTTAGTGCTAAATTCATTTATGCAGTTAAGCTATGTATTTCATAAATACTAGTTTGTCATAACTGTAATATTTGATTCTATGCCTTGACATTAATACTCAAATTTGTGAATATTAGTGAACCATATTACAAATGTTCACGGTGAAATTATCAATAGTTTTAATTATTCAACTTGTGATAATTATTAATATGTATAAGGTTTGAAATGAGGTTATAATTGTCTCTGCCTTGCATGATATTTGTGTAATATTACATAAGATTGAACATAACTGATAAAAGTACAACTATAGAATACTTTTATAATTTAAAAGTATGTATAAAACATCCCATGACTATATTGTTTCAGTCACACTCACCCTTTAAATAAAGAATAGCATGAATTTTTGCAGCCCATTGAAAAAAGGAAATGGGCAGCAAAAATTCAGACTATTCTTTACTTAAAGGGATATGGTGTGTCTGAAACAATATAGCTATGGAGCATTTCAATTATTTTATATTTATTTCAGCTGGTGTTATGCCTTGTTTATATATATATTATTTAATATTTTTATAGTTATATGATATACATAAATTATTTTTATACTTTATATATATATATATGATAAACATATATGTAAAACTTGCAACCGTTGTCCCGGCCTCCAAAACCCGTCGCGTTGTTAACTCGGTGTTGTTTCCTATCTCAACTATAATTCCACTTTCAGATCAGTTTCAAGCTTTGCTATCATCAGGAAAGACGGAATAAAGAAACTAGATCTAAATACAAACTCGAGGTTTGAACTCTATTCGCTTGCAAGCATGATTTTTAGACAGTGCTTCAAACCAGCAAGCAAACCAGATAGCTAAGGGTCTGATCCAGTTCAGCATCACCCAGTAGAGCCTCTGCAATCTATATCATTGCAAGAAAGCCCAAAGTACTTTAGATAAACAAAAATGCAGTTAAAAAACTGCTAGCTTGTTTATGTCCACAGTGGCTTCTCCAAAACACGATCAGCATGTTCGTTTACATAAACGTCAGGTGTTAGTATTCCTATCTCTAACTATAATTCCCTTTCATATCATGATTTCAAGCTATTTGCTATCATCAGTGAAAGACGGTAAAGAAACTAGATCTAAATACAAACTCTGGGTTTATGAAACAATTTCTATTCAGCTGCGCTGATTTTTAGACATGTCTTCAAACTCAGCAAGCAAACCGATAGCTTATGGGCAACTAGTTCAGCATCCCCGAGCCCTGAATCATATCATGCAGAAAGACCTCAAAGGTCTTTATGATAAACAAAAATCAAAACTGCTACGGTTATGTCCCGTGTTCTCCCAAACCCGCGGTTTCGTTTACATAAACGTCGGTGTTGTATTCCTATCTCTAACTATATTCCCTTTCGATCTGTTTCGCTTGCTTCCGGAAGCGGTAAGAAACAGATCTAAATACAAACGGGTATGAAACTCTATTCGCGCGGAATTTTTAGCCAGCTTCAAACCCCAACGACCGATCCATTCAGCACCCCGGAAGCTCTGCAATCTTATCGCGAAGCCTCAAAGGTACTTTATGATAAACAAAAATGCTTAAAAAACTTGAACGTTTTATGTCCCTGGGCTCCAAACCCTCAGGTTTGTTTCAAACGTCGGTGTTAGTATTCCTATCTCTAACATAATTCCACTTTCGTCGTTTCAAGCTTTGCATCATCAGTGAAAGACGGATAAAGAAACAGATCTAAATACAAACTCGGGTTTATGAAACCATTCAGCTTGCTTTTACCAAGCTTCAAACCGCAGCAAACCGACAAGCGTCCTTCAGCACCCCAGAAAGCCCGCATCAATCTGCGAGCTCAAGGTCTTTATGTAAACAAAACTAAAAAACTTGCTAACCTGTATTTATGTCCCTGTCTCCAAAACCCTCAGCGTTTTTGTTTCTAAACTCGGGTATTCCTATCTCTACTATATTCCTTTCGGATCATGATTTCAGCTATTTGCTATCATCAGTGAAAGACGGATAAAGAAACAGATCTAAATACACCTGGGTTTATGAAACAATTTCTATTCAGCTTGCGTTTTAGACCCTTCAAACCACAAGCAACCTAGCAGCGATCACATTCAGCACCCAGTGCCCATCTATCGGCCCAAAGGTACTTTAGAAATAAAAACATGTTTTTATGTCCCGTGCTTCTACCAAAACCCGTCGCGTTTTGTTTACTAAATCGGTATTGTATTCCTATCTCTACTATAATTCCCTTTCGATCATGATTTCAAGCTTTTGCTATCATCGTGAAAAGAAGAAACTCAAATCACCGGTTTGTTTCTATTCAGCTTGGTGTTTTTTAGCATTAATGTCTTCAAACTCAGCATACAAACATAGAGGCGTCCAGTTCAGCACCCCTAGTAAAGCCTTCAATCTATATCATTGCAGAAAGACCTCAAAGGTCTTTATGATAAACACTCGTTAAAACTTCTACTTTTATGTCCCTGCCTACCAAAACCTCGGTTTGTTACTAAACTCGGTTTTATTCCTATCTCTACTATAATTCCCTTTCGTCTGTTTCGCTTTTTATCTCGAGAAAACTCTAAATACACGGTATGAAACTTTCTATTCGTTGCGGTTTTAGCAGCTTCAAACTCCAGCAAACATAAAGGATGCATCACACCCTATAGAGGCATCTATATCTTGCAGCCCAAGTACTTTATGATAACAAAAGCAGTAAAAACCTAGTGTTTTATGTCCCGTGGTTCTACCAAAACCCTCAGCTTTTTCGTTTACTAAATCGATTAGTATTCACTATCTCTAACATAATTCCACTTTCAGTCTTTAGCTTGTATCATCAGGAAAGAACAGATCTAATCACTCTTATGACATTTCATTCAGCTTGAGTTTTTACATCCAAACCACACAAATTATATGCTGATCCATTCCCCATATCTGCAATCATCTCAGTAATATTTATAAAATTAAAATTATTTTCTCTTTTTATTATAAGTTTATTTTTTCTGTTTTCTCTTTTCTCCCCCTCCTTTTTTTTTTTATTTTTTTCCTTTTTTATTTTTCTATTTTTTTTTTTTATCAAGTTCTCTATGTTCTGCGTCATTATATCTTTTTTTTTGAGTTTGTGTCAATCTTGAATAGTTTTCTCCTTTGTTTTTCTTTTTTTTTCCTTTTTCAATCTCAAGGGTAGGTAGTGAAACTACTCGGTTTATGTAAGGTTTTTTGTCTGTTAATTTTTTATTTTTTTTTTATCTAATTCCTTTGTCTTTTTTTATGTTCAGGTTTACTATGTTTATCTATTTCTGTTTTTCTTTTTTTCTAAATCCCTATTTTCATAGTGATTTGTTTTTCTTTTCTTTATTCTTCTTTCTCTTTTTGTTCTAATTTTTTTTTTAGCTTTACTTTTTTTATTTTTTTCTAAATTCTTCTTTCTTATATTAGACTTTCGTGTCGAGATCAAATATTCTTTTTTTTGTTTTCTAAAATTACGAAGAAATTTTTATAAAATTTTTTTATCTAGTTTCTTTATTCTTCTTTCACGGTAAAAAGAAATAGTCTGAAAGTGGAATTATAGTAGAGTAGTAATACTAACTACTCTGAGTTTATGTAAGAAACGCTTTGTTTTTTGAGTCTTGGCTATATAATTTTTATTTTTGTTTATCTAAATTACCTTTAGTTTTTATATATAGATTGCAGAGTTCTCTATTGTGTTGAACTAGTCAGATATATATCTGGTTTTATGTATTTGAAGATTTTCTAAAAATTCACGGCAAGCTAATAGAATTGTTTCATAAGCTCAGAGTTTGTATTTAGATCTAGTTTCTTTATTCCTGTCTTTCACTGATGCAAATAGCGAAATCATGTCAAAGTGAATAGTTAGAGATAGTGAATACTAACTACTCTGGTTTATGTAGAAAGTTGATCAGTGTTTTTGGTAGAATCTGTGGAATAAACAAGTTAAATTTTTTAATTATTTTTTTTATCATAAATGTACCTTTGAGGTCTTTCTTGCTGATATAGATTGCAGAGGCTTCTACTATGTAGTGTGCTGAACTGAGATCACACCCATATAGCTTCTGGTTTGCTATGTGAGTTTGAAGACATTAGTGTCTAAAAAATTCACGTTCCAAGCTGAATAGAAATTGTTTCATAAACCTCAGAGTTTGTATTTAGATCTAGTTTCTTTATTCCTGTCTTTCTATTGAATTTGAAATATGATCTGAAAGTGGAATTATAGTTAGAGATAGTGAATACTAACTACTCTGTTTATGTAAAAAATAGTGATCGGTGTTTTTGGTAGAAGCATCTGTGGAATAAATACATAGAAGTTTTTAATTCATTTTTGTTTATCTAAATGTACTTTGAGGTCTTTCTTGATGATATAGATTGAAGGCTTCTACTATGTGGTGATGTGAACTGAGATCAGACATATAGCTATCTGGTTTGTATGCTGAGTTTGAAGAATTAGTGTCTAAAAATTCACGCTTGAAGTGAATAGAAATTGTTTCATAAAGCTAGAGTTTGTATTTAGATCTAGTTTTTTATTCCTGTCTTTCACTGATGATAGAAATAGCTTAAATCATGATCTGAAAGTGGAATTATAGTTAGAGATAGTGAATACTAACTACTCTGTTTATTAAGAAATAGTTGATCGGTGTTTTTGGTAGCATTTGGATATATATATATTATAACCTCTTAAAAAATCGAAGAAGATCTGCCATCAACAAACAATCTCTCTGTAACCTCTTAAAAATCAAAGATCTTTCAAATAAATAATCACTCTCTGATTCTCCCTAATTTGAGACCTTCTCTCTAACTTATAGAAATATTTCAAACAAAATTCTATCAAGTTCCAATTGTGGACACATATTTTTAAATAATACTAGGGTTTGGGTTGAGACTCTTACAGATAACAATAAGGATTATAAAGTAGACTAAGCTCAGTGGTCGGTTACATATAAATAATTAGCTACAGAGATATACAATTAAGACCAAGGAAGAACTTAACTCTGATAGAATAAATTATTCCAAATAAAACATATAATTTTGGGAAGAGATAAAACCGCAATCATTCCCTAGTAAATAATTTAGAATAAAGTAAATCTCTACCTTCATCCCAATCAAACTCTCTGAGCTATAAATATTTGCACTTTCAAAATGTATTCTTTAATAGACTCTTATGATTAACAAACTCTATTGTATAGTTTAATATTCTCCACTGATATGATTTGACTTCCTTTACATCTTGTAGAATAAAGAAGTAATCCTTTCTTCTAATGCCAAATAAAGATCTCAGGGTTTTCTTTCTGGTATTTTATCAAATAAAATAATGGTATAGTGTTGCAAGGCAAATGACTGACATTCTATCAGGCTTTAGGAATATACACTTCCTAATAAGCTAATGCATCTGATTAATATCCTAATAATAATCACGTAGATTACCAAAAAAAAAAAAATGCTTACTTTATTCAACAAATATTTAATAAATAAAAAAATCATGTAAATAAATTTAGAATATTTATAGCCTTTTACCTAGAATGGCATTCAAATAATAGAAGGAAAAGGGTACATTTCATTTCCCTCTATTATCCTAAACAACACAGATAAAATACTTCATTTACAATGTTTAAATTCTGATAATAAGTTAATAATGTGCAGTCTGAATTACGGATGGATACATCCATTGCAATACTTAAATGAACAGTTGTCAATTTAAAAATTTTAATTAAAACAAATTATCATCTTTTTTTTATTTTATTAATTATTAGTAAATTTTGGATCATGAGAATTATAATTATCCGATTTTAAAATATACATTTTATTTCATTTTGTGGGTTTGTGGTACCAAAGAGAAGAATTTCACACTGAAAAATACTCAAAAATCAAATTTTAATAAACTTTAAAAATACATTTATTACATTTAAACATTAACAAAAAAAACACAATTATGTACAAAGCACACTAATACAATTACAGTTTGGACATCATAGCTACTGGATTTTTTTATATATATTTAACTCCAAGGATTTAATAATTTAAATTAACTTAATGTCAAGACTATTGCTCTCTTGGTTGTCTAATTTCAAAATTGCACAATAAATTTATGATCATAAATGATTATGATTCCTTGCTAAATATTTATTTGAAATCACAATTTCTTCTAACTAAACTAAAGCATTAAACAAACATTAATGAAATTGAAAATAATAATTATAATGGCTGACTAGCTTGCACCATAAACTAATTAACATTTCTCCTATATTTTACATCCTAACGCACTTATGATATCTCACTATTAAAATAATATAACCAAATTATGAAAATTAACTTCAATATAATCTATTGCTGCTTCTAAATTAGCTGGCTAATAAGATGATGATAACTGTCATCATTATATTACAACTGATTATTGCCTCACACTATGTTAATCTTAAAACTAAATGGTAAATAAAAAGCATTCATCAGAAGTCACACATACGTCGATAGTTAACTTATTTAATGTCCACATAATAATATTAAATTTAAAAATTTATGAAACTTACAAAACCCCTTGGCGAATTTCTCCATATGATGTATATAAATAGCATTGTGTCTGTGTATTCCGATCGTGCTATGCTTTAAATTGAGGAATTAAGTTATTAAATCTTGTGGATTTACTTGTATACTACTGGCAAAGCACAGTAGCACAATATGGATATTATTATGATCAACCAAAGCACTGAAAATTACTACCTCAATAACTAGCTATCATTGCCATAACTTTGATAAATACAATAGTCTACACCTTCTGTGGTGGACAATCTAGTCTTTCAAATAGCACGTGAGGGACAACATCACTAAATAAGCTCCTTAGAGCAAGACAACCTTATTATAATAATGGTGGCTCCCATGCTTATTTCTCAAGCATAAGTGTAAAGGTGAAGACACAGTCTTAGCACCTAAGAAAAGGGAAAATACACCAAAGACAAATGATTCTCTCCATGGAATCTAGCTAAATAAGCTATATAAAATATTTTGGAACAGTTTTCTCATGGCAAATACATATAATAATGGAAGATTATTTCCATTCCATAAACATCATAAATAGTATACTAAATGATAAATCTAGAGCTATAAAGCATAACTATTTCTCACAATGGCAAGATACAAATTTATCCCTAATGATAAAGATTAATAGCTTGTATCAACATTAAAATCCACACATTAAACAATATCCGAAACCCACAGGAAAGTATTAGTCAAAACGACTATAAACACATTAAAATAGCATAGTAAATATTTGCATAAGATAAGGAATACCCACATGAACAATGAGCATAATAAATATTTATGAAATTAAGTGGACAGATTGACGCAATAGATATCATTAATTAATTGGTTAATGAAATAAATTTGTTCTCAGACAAATTCAAAATCTAATTTCTGCTACGAATGATATTAAGAAAATTATTAAAACTTCTGATAAACACACCTGTAATGATTATTTCTTTTAAATTATAAAGAATAGGCAATTCTAAATTAAACCCTTCGCCAATATATTTAACTTTACCTGTGTGTAATAAAATCTCTACACACTTTATAATAAACTCTTTGTGACAATTTCAGATAGTAAAGTAAGATACCTTGACATATAAAATAAAGCATAAATATATAACTATTATATTACCATTTTTTTAAAAACAAAATAAAAATTACAATAATAATGATGATAATGATAAATTCAGTTTATTAGTAAAGCTTCCTCAACAGTAGGCAGATAATTTACGGTGCGAGGTCCCACATCGACACATTACTATTTTTCAAACCAATATATTTATTTATTTTTTTAAAAGAAACAATAAAGCAGCTACAACTTCACTATGATAGAAGACAAGCACACGAATACAATATACTACTTTAAACATGAACAGGTATGGATCCATTATATGACACAATTTAATATTAACTAGCTGGTTTTAAAATATGACAATTATGTACAATTATTATTAACTGTAAAATTTTAATAGTTATCCGTGGTTTCACTGGAAAATTTTTTTATTAACAGTTTTTCCACTCTTTCTGGAGAAGCAGATGATAAAGAAACATTTCTGCCATAAAATAAAATGATATGCCAATTTTCATTAATAAATTTTTTTAACTTTCAGAAAGCAGTATTCAATTTATCTATGTTTTTAATCATTTAGACATTTGTTGGTTTTTTTTTAAAAGTTAATAATTAAGACCAAAACATTTATTGAAATTATTTTAGTTTTGAACAGTTCTTAACATTTTTTTTTAACTTGGTTTTAAATTCACTGCCATAAAGAATACGATTTATCAGCATAAAATGATTGTTTATCATTTTCCATATGATCTCAGTTAAGATTGCCATTTTCATTTGTTGAAAATTTTTAAAGTTAAATGTTAAATCAGAAGTATTCTCTTGGCATATTATGTTATGAAATTTAGACCATTTAGTTTAAAGAAAGCATAAAACTTGATATCTTAATCTATCCCTCAGCAATTCATTCTATGTGAAGACTTTAAAGAAAAATAGTTTATACTGGTTGTAAAACAAATGCAAATAATAAAAGTTACACTGTTTTTTCTTCCTTCTTATTAGGACAACCTCCATGATGAAACGAAAAAAAAATCAAATCAGTTCCCTGCTCTTTTCTTCAATATCAAAAGAAAACAATATCACGTGTCAGCATTCTGCATTTCAATTTCAAGGTTAATAATAAATCAACTACTTAACATGAATAAATTTTTTTTTTTCTTAAAAATAATAAACAGAAAATATGTGTAATAATTGACTGATTTTCATATTTTGATTGTTGTTTCTATCAGAAGTTTAGATAATAAATATTTTATTTGCCAAGTTTTATTATCTATTTTATTTTTCAAAATTAATAAATAAATTGAATATTTTAATAAATAAAATTAAAGATTAAAAAGTCAACATATACATCCATGAATTCATACACACCTAAGAGTGTGAAACTAATCTTATTTAAGGCAAGCTTCTTTTAATAATCCACTTCAACTTTAAATAACTAAATGCTATTGAATTATTTTAAGACTTAACTGAAATATAAATTATAAAGGTGATTACATGAAATAATTTAACTAACTCATTAGCAATTTAGTAACCCAATAAATTTTCAACACTAACAATTAAAATATTCATACAGCTAGCTTTCTTTCTTTTAACTTTTATAAAAATTTTACATTATGAATGCGCACTTTATTAAGTATCAATTAAATATGAATAGCAGTTATATATTCTATTAATACCTTTTATTAGATAACTATTTAATTCTAAATATATGAACTATTGCTTATTAATGATACCATTTTATCTACTGATTAAATAGTATAGTTTTATGACTCTAGTTATTAGTTTTATTTTATCTTTTATTTTCTTTTTATGGCTAGGTATTATATACTGCACTGTTAAAAATGTCTTATTAAAAGCAGGTGGCATATCACATGATTACAATATATATATAATTTTCCTGCTTAAATAAACCAATAAAATATGAACAATCAGTTACCAAAGCAACACTACAATTAAATAGTAAGTGGTTTTATTTACTATTTAATTGTAGTGCTGATTCAACAAAAGATAATATGATTTATATGGTAACCAGTTACCTGATGACAATTTTGGTTTAACATACTATGCATTTAGAAATATATGTAACTAAACTTGAACCAATGTAAGCTCCAATATTGTACTTGAGCCATTTTTAAGTGATTACCATATCATATAAAAACTGACTAATCACTCTGCAGTATGCAGTACTTTTTGAGATTTTTGTCATTAGATATCTAGAGTGCCAGGAATTTTCCAAGCAATCTAATTACCAATCTTTATACGTTAATAACAGTAAAATGATCATTATGATATTAAGATAACAATCATCAATTCGACATTTTTTAATATATGAACCTATTTCAATGCAATTATTAAGACAGCATTATATGGAACTTATTTTATAAATTAAACTTTGATTATGGAATCAAATATCCAAAACACCCATATATAATATAATATGTAATGATGCATAAAAATATCTTAGACAAATAAAAGTTGCAGTTATAAGAATTGGAGCTATAGTTATTCACCTTTGCTTATACATTCACTCATATATAAATATTCAGAAATATTCAGAAATATTAATATGCCTAATGCTATATGGAGAAAATATGCAAAAACCTATTAACATTATTGAAAAGTAATCTAATGCAAATACATCACTTATTCATAACTGCCTATCAATGACCAGAAACAAGAAAGGTGCCTGTTTTGATACAAATAAAAGCAAGGCATAGACAAGGGGGAAACACATAAAATTCATAATTATATATGTATAATAAATCAGTAACTAAGTTTTCTGTTTAAAATTGTTACTATTTTTATTTTAAAATAATTGTTTAAAAAAAAAAAAAGAAATAAACTAGAAAGCTCTTTATTATTTAAAGTAATTTTTTTATTTAGGATTTTTTTTAAAAACAACTGTTTTAAAATAAAAATAAATCTATCAATTTAAATCGAAAACTTAATTACTGGTTTATTATACATATATAATTATGTACTCATTCTAAATATAATATATACATTAAGAGTACAAAATAGAAATTCATATAGATAGATAGATAGATAGATAGATAGATAGATAGATAGATAGATAGATAGATAGATAGATAGATAGATAGATAGATAGATAGATAGATAGATAGATAGATAGATAGATAGATAGATAGATAGATAGATAGATAGATAGATAGATGGATGGATGGATGGATAGATGGATGGATAGATGGATGGATAGATGGATGGATGGATAAATAGATGGAGAGATAGATGGATAGATAGATGGATAGATAGATGGATAGATAGATAGATAGATAGATAGATAGATAGATAGATAGATAGATAGATAGATAGATATCAAATAATATAAGTATAATAAAACAATCCACTAGAATAAAACTACAAAAATTTTAAAAAATGCCTATATAAAATTGAACATTAATATCCTTTGCTATAGCCAGCTTTGGCATATTCTGCCATCTTAAGTAGCAATATGTTAATATTTAAATATTATTAAACTCTCACACCAATAATGCACTGACATTAATATATACATATATTAACTTACTGCAGAAATATCTAATGACTGACATATACTATATGTGTGATAATGATTTAAATTAAAATTATATATGTTAAGTGAAATTCATTCCCAATACATACACATGTATTACTGTGTACACATACTAAATATGATATATACATAAGGGATATACAATTTAATTTATAGAAGAAATATATATATCAACTATCCAATCAATTTAAAATATATAGTTTTACATTTTTATTTACTGTGCCAATACTAAAAAGTAAAGTAGAATACTGATTTATAAGTCTGAAAAGAGAGAAATTGGTGGAATTTAACAAATATTTTAGATGGAAAGTAAAAATTTAGATTGACATTTTATTGTTTTATTTTTTTTAAAAAAATAATGTGACAACATGATCTCATCCACTAACGAATTCATTCAAAATCACAAAAACTTAGTAGAATTTAAAGTAATTAAAACATTACAACATAATTAAAAACAAATATCTAAATAAAACAATTGAAAACTTTAAAATCAAACCAAAAGTTATTTTTCTGATGATAACTGCATATAGGTAATGTGATTTGAGAATAATAAATTTTTTGTAAAGGTAAAAATTATATCAGTGAAAAAACATATAATTGACATATGCAAAGTGCATAATATTGAATACATACAAGTTCAAATATTCTATAAGATTCTAAGGTTGATGTATGGATTTATCTTTCAGATTTCTTAACTTGGGAATATGTTATGTGTAAAAATGTTATATTTTTAGATAAAGTAGAAAAAAGTAAATCTATATTTTAAAAAAATTAAATATGAAGATATGGAATTGAAGGAATCTTATAAATATATTTCCGAGTATTAGTTTGTACTTTTTAAAAAGAATTGGGAAAGATATTTTAAAAAATTTATATAAAATTAAAGAGAATATTACTTTCCAGTGAAATATATATATTACATATACATAATGTTCAAATCATCTTCCCAAATATTATGTGTTTTTCAGAAATGCACTCTGTGAATAAATAGAAAGACTGAACTTTAAATAGCACAACTCAAAAGGATAACCTTTTGAGTCATGTTGATTGAAGTTCAGACATGTATTTATTCACAGAGGGTGTTGCTAAAAAACACATTTGGAAGGGCGATTTGAATATTTTTGTATTTGAATTATCAACTAGTTATATGCACTGGCATATATATATATTATTGAACCATGTTCGAATATGTGGATTCGAAACACCGGTCTCTTAGGCAGAGAAGAACATACTCGGAGAGTATGTATGCCCAAACGATAGCTATAAAGTATATAATTAGCATTACATTTCCAGGACATAGCTTCTTCTCGGCTGTTGAGTTCAACACCAAATCCAAAGCACTTTTTTGTTTGTGTATAAACATGGGTGCCAACTGTTTATTCTAAGAGAATACTAAAAGAATAGACAATGCACTTTGAACAGTGGCCACTAACTCAATGCCTAAATCCACGACTAGCTCAGTTGTTTGTCATCACTAATAGATTATACTTAATTAGAGGTTAAAAGACTTGATAAAAGAATTGTAAAAGGAGTTGATAAAATAATTTGATAAAAGGAATTGATAAAAAGAATTTGTTAAAAAGAATTGACCGACAAATAAAGTTTAATTTTAAAGATAATTTATTAACTAACATTTATTTACTAAATTTAAACATTTTATACTTCTAATAAAACACACGCGTATTTTAAATTAACATTCTAAATAGTTTTAAATATTCTTGAATATTTTCATAACAGAACATTGGGAATTTATCTATTTTGACTAATAATATTGATATGAGGATCATGTACATATTAACTCATGCACACACATAATAATGATAATAAAGGACTATATAGCATTTGAAATTTAATCACACGCATCAATAGTTCATTTATGTATGATATAGAGTTCATATAATTAGACTCTTGAAAGATTCATACGAATTAATGCAATGCAATGGCTATTACAGTATAAATGAAATAAGCAAATGTTTTTACCTAGGCTTTTGAATGTTGACATAGAATTTTGTTCTTTGGAGGCTGCTTTCGGTGAAAATGTTTCCATTATGAATGTTTACGAGCCGGCTGGGACATTTCCTTGCTGAGTTTCCTGATTTTCACGATTATTACTATCGGAGACAATTAGATATTGACGGAGATTTTCTAAGTTGTTACGTTGACATTATTTCACGGACAGATCTTGCAGTTTTCATCGGACTTTTTAGGCTGTGGAGAGGTGTGAATTCCCAAAATCTTCTCAACACTACAGTTTGTTTGTTAACTGACTCAATTAATTTCTGAACTGCACTACTCAATTACTTTTGTGAACTGATTCCTGTCCGATAAAAAAAAGTCTATTTATATCTGCGACGTGTTGTCTTCGTAATATCTCCTGCAAAGATCTGTTGTCAAATTCCAGTGAGAATCATTTGATAAATGTGTTTTGAAAGATTGCTTAACCAGTAATAGCCATGCAAAAATGTTGTTTGATATTAATTAATAACCATTGCCGTGTTTCCTAATGATAATCTCCTTTAACTTTCATTTATTTATAATAACACTCGCACATATATATGCACATATATTAGTTTTAACATTATTTTTTCTTGAATGAAAAGAGATTGGTATGTTTTTCTTTAACGAAAGATTATTTTAATAATATAATTTTAGATAAAATTATATGTGCCTATATCAATATAGGTACATTACACCGCCCTTCCTTTTGAGAGTAAAATGCATCATTTTTGATCATTTTATCTCTGACAACATTAAATCTTAATTTATTATTTTTTCTAAGTTTGCTTTTTGGTATCTTTTCCTTTTCCATGCTAAAGGCAATCTCCAATTATGCTTTTCTTCCTTCTATGCTGGTAACATTGCTTACAATGTTCGTCCTGGATAATGACCACGAGGACAAACTAAATTTGTGGCACAGGGATCTTTTATAAACGAAGCTTTGGCTGCCGATTCTCTTGATCGGACTTTGACTAAGAAAAGGTGGCTGCAAATGGCAGGAATTTCAACTGTCCATTTCCGACTTACGCCCTGGAAAATGATTGCCAATTCTCTTGATCGGACTTTGACTAAGCAGCTGCAATGGCAGGAATTTTCAACTGTCCATTTCTGACTTACGCTTTGGAAAATGAGGTACGAGATATGGGGATTCTCCCCTGAAAAGTGACTTACGACTTACTCTGGTTGTTGCCAGTGCGCTTTTTAAAAGAGGAATGATCCCGGCCAATCCGTTGCGGGTACTAGAATTTATCCAGTCGAGAGCTTTAAACTTAATCCTTATCTAACTTATTTCAATACTACCCTCATCCCTTAATTTCGAACTCTAACACTCTTAATACAACTTCGATTGACTTTCATTTATATTATTTTTAAATTCATTACGAACATTACTTATATCCCTTACAAACATTATTTAAAATATTTATTTACACTAATCTTATAACATTATCTTTAAACCAGTACGAACATTTTAAATATTAGTTTTACGATACTTATTTTAAACCCATATGAACATTATCCATATCTTTATTTAATTACACTATTATTTTTAAACAATTACTTTAACTTCTTTATTTACGTGCGTATATTCTAAAAAAAAAAACTTTTATTTTATTTAATCTTACAATACTATTCTAAACTCTTACGAATATTATTTATATTACAATATTATTTTTTAAACATTTGTTTACCTTATATATTAACATACGTGTACTCAGAGAGAAAAAAAAACTGTTTTACTTTATTACAATTCATCATTATACAAATATCTATTTGACTAACTTAATTTTATTCTAGAAATTCCGTTATCTTTTCATTTATTTAAATCTACAACTTTACTTTTATATCATTAATTTGATCCATTTATTTAACTTGATTTTATTGATTTTTTATTTATTTGAACTGTTTATTTACGAGCATTTCCTTAATTAATATGTGCGTGGAGAAAAAAAATCTTTTATTTTGCGAAGCCTCCATTATTATTATTTGACAAAACAATCCATCATTTTAAATAGCGAAATTCTAATTCAGGCTTTTCACCTACGTTAAAATAATTATATTAGATTCATAGTCCATTTCCGGTCCTTTTTGTTTATTTCCTTTACTATTCCGCCCGATTATTAACTCTTACACTATGTCCGGCGGCTCCTTTTTTCTTTCTACAAATTCTATAATATAAACTAACTTTCCTCTCTTATCGGTTTCGCTTTTATATTTTATTGCTTTATCTCTTTCTCTTTCCATTCTGTTTTCGACTTCGTAACTCAGAAAACCTTTATACCTAGACAAACTCCGAATTACTTCAATCTGGGAATATTTTTTTCTACGCTTTCTCTTTGTTTTAAATCTACAGCTACAGCGAATGCGAATGTTTACTTTAACCTTTTTAAATTTTTGTAAAAACTTTTCTACACTATCTACTACCTTGAACTTATGTTTGTCTACTTTATTTATCACAACGCTATCTGATTCTAATTCAATTTCTATGTCTTTTATCACCTCAACTTCCTTTTCAACTTCCTGACTTTCTTTAATTAAATCTAACTCTATAACTTCTTGGTTCTTCTCTACCTTTACCGTTATCTCACATCTTATTTCTCTTACTTCTGCTCTGAGTTCTTTAATTTCTGTTTTACCTGACTAATTTCTGCCTTCAATTCTGCTTTGAGTTCTTCTTTGAGCTCTTGTTGGCTTTGTTTAATTTCTTGATGCATTTCTTCCATCATATTCATCATCATTTTCATCATCATTCACATCTCAGATACTTCTTCTTTCTCCTCTTCTACTAACTGGGGATTTTTAAAATATATTGGGCTTTTTTTCGGATCCATTTTCAAAAATTTCAATTTCAAAGTACTAGCACTTATGTTAAACTAAATTTAAATACGACTTATTATTATTTTTCTTACTAAGATGGAAACTCACGCTAACTCCACCCTTTTAGTCCTTTTCTCTACCCGATCTTAATGCTTTAACTCCACCCAAATATCAACTGTCTCTGATTTGATAGCATACATGTCAAAATCTCTTTTCATTTAAAGAAAAAAAAATCGGTCAATTCTTTTTTTTTTTAAAAAAAAAATTAAACACTTTCACAAACGTAATTTAGCTTTTTATAAAAAAATTTTAAACAAGAAACATAGTATTTCATTACTATTGTTTCTTAGGTTCAGCCCCACAGTTGGGTATAGCCATTTGAACCGTTTTCGAATATGTGCATTCGAAACACCGGTCTCTTAGGCAGAGAAGAACATACTCGGAGAGTATGTATGCCCAAACGATAGCTATAAAGTATATAACTAGCGTTACATTTCCAGGACATAGCTTCTTCTCGGCTGTTGAGTTCAACACCAAATCCAAAGCACTTTTTTGTTTGTGTATAAACATGGGTGCCAGCTGTTTATTCTAAAAGAATACTAAAAGAATAGACAACGCACTTTGAACAGTGGCCACTAACTCAACGCCTAAATCCATGACTAGCTCAGTTGTTTGTAATCACTAATAGATTATACTTAATTAGTGGTTAAAAGACTTGATAAAAGAATTGTAAAAAAAGTTGATAAAATAATTTGATAAAAGGAATTGATAAAAAGAATTTGTTAAAAAGAATTGACCGACAAATAAAGTTTAATTTTAAAGATAATTTATTAACTAACATTTATTTACTAAATTTAAACATTTTATACTTCTAATAAAACACACGCATATTTTAAATTAACATTCTAAATAGTTTTAAATATTCTTGAATATTTTCATAACAGAACACTGGGAATTTATCTATTTTGACTAATAATATTGATATGAGGATCACGCACATATTAACTCATGCACACACATAATAATGATAATAAAGGACTACATAGCATTTGAAATTTAATCACACGCATCAATAGTTCATTTATGTATGATATAGAGTTCATATAATTAGACTCTTGAAAGATTCGTACGAATTAATGCAATGCAATGGCTATTACAGTATAAATGAAATAAGCAAATGTTTTTACCTAGGCTTTTGAATGTTGACGTAGAATTTTGTTCTTTGGAGGCTGCTTTCGGTGAAAATGTTTCCATTATGAATGTTTACCAGCCGGCTGGGACGTTTCCTTGCTGAGTTTCCTGATTTTCACGATTATTACTATCGGAGACAATTAGATATTGATGGAGATTTTCTAAGTTGTTACGTTGACATTATTTCATGGACAGATCTTGCTGTTTTCATCGGACTTTTTAGGCTGTGGAGAGGCGTGAATTCCCAAAATCTTCTCAACACTGCATTTTGTTTGTTAACTGACTCAATTAATTTCTGAACTGCACTACTCAATTACTTTTGTGAACTGATTCCTTTCGAATAAAAAAAAGTCTATTTATATCTGCGACATGTTGTCTTCATAATATCTCCTGCAAAGATCTGTTGTCAAATTCCAGTGATAATCATTTGATAAACGTGTTTTGAAAGATTGCTTAACCAGTAATAGCCATGCAAAAATGTTGTTTGATATTAATTAATAACCATTGCCGTGTTTCCTAATGATGATCTCCTTTAACTTTCATTTATTTATAATAACATTTATTCTATTGTTGACACTCGCACATATATACGCACATATATTAGTTTTAACATTATTTTTTCTTGAATGAAAAGAGATTGGTATGTTTTTCTTTAATGAAAGATTATTTTAATAATATAATTTTAGATAAAATTATATGTGCCTATATCAATATAGGTACAATATATATATATATATATATTATATCAATATAGGTACAATATATATATATATATATAAAATGTCCATTAATTAAAAAACTATTGTAATAATAAAAATAATAAATATAACATTAATAAATTATTATATACAGTCTTTCAATCCACAGAAGTACTTTTGGTTAATTTCTTAACCTTGCCTCAGCTGTCATTAAATTTAAAAAACAAAATGAAAGCAAATGTCATCAACTCAAATTTCAATAAATATCACATGATCACAATTTTGCCTGTTTTAACAACTCATATCTCATGAATCCTGAATTATGATGCTCAAGTGAAATTTTTTAAGGATGTATATGAGAATGTGTTTAATGTTTCATTTTGTATTACAAATAATGTTAATAAATTAATGAATAATTCTAAAAATGTCATATCTGTCAAGCAAAAAAATGAATCGAGGTGCAGTATTGAAAAAAGATTAAAGAAGCATGAATTGTTATATAAACATGTGAAATGTAAAAATAATAGTGATTTAATGACTGCTTCAGTTTTGTTGGATAATGAAAGGACATATAAATATAAGTTTGATATTAAAAGTGTTAAGGTTGTTCATGAAGAGAGAAACTATAATAAAAGAAAAATTAAGGAGAGAAATTTAATAAATAGGAATAAAATAAATTTAATTAATAGATAAGCTGCTAACATTAAAATTTGGGATTCATGAGATTTGAGTTGATGACATGTGCTTCTATTTTGTTTTTTGAATTTAACAGCAGCTGAGGCAGGTTAAGGAATTAACCTAAAATACTTCTGTGAATTGAAAGATTGTATGTAATATATTATTACCATTATATTTATTATTTTTATTGTTATTATATATATATAATTATACTTGATCAATGTTTTACAATTAAAAGGTCATTTGACTAATCTATTTATAAGTAGCTTTATGATAAAGAAAATCAGTCTATAATTAGTCTTAAAGAAAACATTTTTTTTTTATAAGCAAGAATATATATAAGCTTGTTGGCCAAGAAAACTTGCTTTTTCCAGACTCAGTTAAGAAGGTGTATATAAGATACTAAGTTATTTATAAATTCATTCTTTCACTGATTCTTTATCTTGTACATGAATTCAGGGTTAGATCAATTCAGACATTTATTGTTTAATGTTTCTTGAGAGTACATAAACAGTAGAACAACATAAAAAAGGATTACAGGGAAAAAGAAATCAATACAAGAATGACAAATTACCTTAGCTTAAAATTAACTATTTGCATAAACAAGTTATATAGCTACAAAATATTTTTAGTTCTAATTTTATTCTGGTCATGATTGAATTTATGGAGGCTAGAGAGTGGTACAATTATTTATGTACAATTCTATACTTGGAGTTTAGTTACTCCAAATATTAAAGTTTCTTGATACTGTAATGTTCTATCTTTATATATTGGAAAATTTGTTTGCAATGTTTTAAAATGAGTAGAAATAACTTTGCTTTGTAAATATAAAGTTCAATTGACTCAAATAAAAACTTATATAAAAATATCAACTAAATTAAAAGTCACTCTTTTGGTTGGTGTGCTTCTGATCAATTATCTTTATAACATTTTAGATATATAAATATAAAAGTTGTCATTTTTTGTGAGAAAAAGTTGATTGAAATAATGGAAACTAGATGATACAAGTATTTGAATATATATGCATTTTCTCATAGTTTTATCACTCTGAATGTTATTTATGTATTTGTTTCAAACAAAAAAAAAATGTTTCATTAAGATTGGCAACTAATCAGGTGAAATGCAAAAAATCTTGAAAAGCTAAGACTGATAAAAGCACTGTGAATTATTATCATTGACCAAATTAAAAATGCACTAGACATTTTACATTGGGATTTTGTGTGTCTAACATATATTAAATTAGGATTTTTTGTACTTAAACAATGGATTGTTGTATCATTTATTGTCTTTGGTTTTATACCAAAAATACAAGATTATCATTGAATTGGCAGATGTAAGCAGCATCAAAATAGAAAATAAATTTTTAGAGAACCAATTGATTGACATGGATGAAAAACCAGTATGAATTAAAGTTGTGCAGAAATGTACTATTCATGCATCCAAAACATAATTCCTCGACAAGAAAAAAAATGACATGCTTCCTAGGTAGAAATTTGAGCATGATGATAATTATAGAAAAACAAGCTCTTTTTTTATTTGAGTTGATCTCCTGATAGAAATTTGTTCCTGTCATTCAAAGATTTTTTTAACAATCACTGAAATGAGACAACATGTAGTATAAAGTATTCAAAAATCCAAAGTTGGAGATTAATCCCAAGAATCACAGAATGGTGTAAAAGTATTAGAACACTTACTAAGCTGAAGATCAGCATCAATGCAAGGTTATCTGGCATCTCTAGACAAAGAAAAATTCAAACACCCCTTATTTATATACACTTACATATATGCATAGGCAAACATAACATAGTAACAAATTTGAAATAAAAAATAAATATATATTGACTTTTTTAAATTAACAAACAATATTAAAATTGCAAAAATATATATGAAAAAAAAGTTATTTCTTTAACTATATTAAACAGCAATAATTCATTAGCATAATAATACCTATACAATTAAAGTTAAATATATATTTCATAACCTTTGCTCTAGGGAATATTTGAACTAATATATCGACGCCAATATTAGTTGTAATTTCGACTTCAATTAATATCATTGCCAGATCAGCCAGTCTTTCTTGAGCCAAGTCCGATGAGTGTATGTTTTTATTGATTTCAGTTTTGAAAAACTTATTTCAGAACTGAATACTGATACTGGAAATATTGCAAATATTAAACGCGAAAAATAAATTCGGCACAGTGTTTTCTAATTTATGTTGACTTACATATGAGAGAGCGTTCATTGCCGAAGTGCTTTCGGAAATTCATATTGCTATTTACTGGCAATTCGTTACTTAAATCTGTTCTGTCTCATGAATTATTATGCCTAAAGTGTTTTTCTAAAATTAAACATCTTTGAAGCAACTCTTCCGAAGAAATTTTTTGCAATACATATATATTTAGAAAAGCACAAAATTTTTCATTTAATGCAAACATTTTTTTTCTTTTGTAATTCGTATATATTTAGAAATGTCACCAATTTTTTTCATTTAATTCAGACATGTTTTTCTGAAGGTTTGTGATGATGATGTTTTAGCTATATTTATATATTGGTCTTGTTTATAAGTATTGAATATCTTTAGAAAAAATTAACTTTATTTAAATTTCCAAATACATTCAACTGTTGGTAATAGCACACAGATTAGTATATGCACAACGTTTCGAGAGGTATTATTCTCCCCTCTTCTTCAGGTGTTGCTGGCCTGACCAGTGACAGTACTAGCATGAGAATCGAACTTGGATCCTTGAACATTGAATTTGAAAGTAATGCTCTAACCAACTGAGCATTACCTTCAAATTCAATATTCAGGAATCTAAGGGTCCAGGTTCGATTACCATTGTAGTACTGTCACCGATCAGGCCAGCAACACCCCGAAGAAGAGTGGAGAATAATACCTTTTGAAATGTTGTACTTATTCTAACCTGTGTGCTATTATTAACAGTTGAATGTATCCGGAATATTTAAATAAAGTTAAATTTTTCTAAAGACATTCAATACTTATATTAGATGATGGAAACAGTCCAATACACATCATGTGTTTGAATTTCTCATTCACAGCTGCAATAAAAGTGTCAATAATTGGAAAATAAAAATCAATTTCTGTTTTAAATCGCTAATAAGCTCATACATATACCTAATTTTTTTAAAGAATAATACAATAATAATAATAATAAAAATATAAATTATATTTTAAAATCATTATTGATTAGAAAAATTATTACTCGTGCTTCCAGTGCTTGTTGAATTAAATATCAAAATTGCTCTTATTCGTTCCCTCTTCAACACCTGGCAAATTTAAATATATATGAAATTACCTCATTCGCCCCCCCCTCAAAAATATAATAACTAATAACACATAATTTTTGGGGAAAAAAGAATACAGTATTAAATGTGTAAAAAAAAATTGTGAAAATCGATGGTTAAATAAACGAGTAAGGAATTTTTTTGTTTTTCCCCCTCGAGATGCTCAAAAGCAGAAGTCCGTCACACAATGGTAGTCTCGTTCGATCGCCAAGTCCCTGGGCAGTCGTCTAATGATAAAATCAGCCCTGCTGAAGACAAATATATAATTTTAAAGATATATATGTAAATTGAACTTAGTAATTGTTAAATCTGTGGTAAGATGTTGTTGTTTTTTTGAGATAATGATTTACAAGAATATATTGTCCCAAAAAGTAACATTAGTTTAAGCAGCGTCTTGTAAATGAGGATACTCATGGCAATAATTGTTCATTTTTCTGGATATAAATTAAAAATAATCATCTGTATTGCTCTATTAAAGTAACAAGTTAATGTTTGAAAGTCAAATTAGAAAAATACATATGACAATATTTGCATTAAAACTGTACAAACGTTAATGGCCTAGTGGTTAGCATAGCTGTTTTGCAAGCAGCTGTCCCGGGTTCGCTTCCCAGTCAACGCATTTGACGTATGGAAAAAATATATAATATTACTCGTATGAAGTCCAATCTAAAACTGAACAAATAAATTCCAAATAATGAGTTATATTTTCAGAAAATGGTAACAATAAAATCATTGCAGTTGATAAAGTAAACAATCATAAGGTGGTCGAGAGGTCAGTGCGTCCTGGCCGATGCTATGACACTTAAAAAAAAGTGTGTATGATTTCAAAACAAAATGTAATAAATCCTTCATCCTAATATAATTTATATCATTAATTTATTTCAAAAGTTTCATGAGAACTACGTTGTATCAACTAGAGAGTCACATGTGATTTGGGACAAGGATAGTAATATTAGAAAATTTACAGCACGAAATTTGTGGAAACGTCGAGAATGAAATCTCTTAAACAAAATGAATCTATTTTTCTTGCAAATCAAGACTATATATACAAGACCAGTTTAAGCAATAACTTCAAAAAATCAAATTTTATTCATCGTAGATGTAAACAATTGGCTGAACTTAATATCTCCAAGATAGAATCACTATGTATTGATTTAATAACTCTAGTGAATACCTATCATCTTTATTGATGTGTTATTATTAAAAAAAAAATGTGAAATATTATATATATATGTCCATAACATACATTCGATGGAGCACATAATTAGACAAATGAATGAAAAAAGATTTGAATGTATTAATAAACAAAATTGCATAGCTAGATAGATCGTTATATGAGTATAAATTGATCTTAAAATCATGTATTTAACTTAATGTTTGTAGTATATTTAGTGTGAATTATATTTTTACAATGATATTTAGGTTGACTTCTATTGGATTAATCGAGATCAAAAATCATTTGAATGGTTTGTTCATCTTTTGAGCCAATTAGAAATTGAACAGAAAGAGCTAGGAGGAGCTATGGATCGCTTCTTAAACCTTCACATGTTCATGACTGGAGCTTTGGAAAAGACAGATATGAAGGCTATTGTTTTACAACTGGCAATGGATAAGCTTCATACAAAGGAAAAGAAAGACTTGATAACGGGGCTACGAACAAGAACACAAGCAGGGCGTCCAAACTGGAATAAAGTAAATATACTATTTTGAATATATTATTTAAGTGATATGTAAGAAGTAATACATAAAAAATAACTGTAACATCAATAGAAGAGATAAAGCAAGAAATAGTGATAGTAATCTAAATCAATTTTTTTTACTAAATATAGATTAATTAATGTACATGCGCTTTGTAGATGTCACTATATAAATGAATACTCCCACTTTTTCAAACACAAGATAAAGTCTTTGGGAAAAGATAGAATGAATCCATCTATCTTTACCCAAACGTATATGTATGGTCAAATCTTAAGAGTTTGAAAATGGGAGCGTGAAGTTGTTAATTGATCACTTTAAATTACTTTTTTACTACGTGAATGAATGACGCTTGTGAAATGTCTAGAATTTACGATACATCATTCTTATTAAATTAAACATATGTTAACAAGACATTTTATTTTTTATATAGCGCGATGTTTTTATAAACTGTAATATCAATAAGCTAATGCACATGCGCTTTGTAGATGTCACTATATAAATGAATACTCCCACTTTTGTAGAATATGCAAACTTTATTTGATGCTAACTTTTCAGTACTTGAGCTCAGGGCAATAGTAACAGTTATGAACTATAAATATTTAAGATTAATTTAATTGCTTTTAGCAAAACTCATTTTCCAGAGAAAGGCAGTTTAATAGAATAGGAAAAGGCTATTGGGGGGGGGGGGGGATAGACCAATCAATAAAAAGAGACTATACGCTATTGGATATGCCGGTAAAGACCAATTTGATAATTTCTAAACATCACTATCATTAATTAAAAGATAACTTTTTGTCGAAACTTTAATCCTAGTATTATTTCAAATAATTAAGTATGATCAAAATTTGTTGAAAATAATAATATTGGCACTGCAAAAAACAATGGGTGTCAAGCATTGGTGGTCGAGAGGTCAGCAGATGCTTTACAAGCAGTTGTCCCAGGTTAGCGGGTTCGCTTCCCGGCTAATGCTATAACACATGAGAAAAAAAAACCAATGGGTTTGCTGTTATTGAATTTTTGCACTGCATATAGATTGGCAATCACAACACTTCAGACAGAAAATTAAAGAAATATGGGTGCATTCATCCTTAAAATAATGGCATTTAAAAGATCATTAGTAAGAGTTCATAATATATGAACACTAGCAAGTGCAGATTGTTGGATAGATTAGTAAACTCCGAAGTTAAAACGACAGTTGCATTAAAAAATAGATATTATGTCAAATATATTTGTTAGAAACTTGTTCTCTAGAAGCATTTACTACTCGTGCAAAAATTTAATAGGTATTAAACCCAAAAATAGTCATTTCTATTTTCAGAATTGTCATGTTACTGAGACTTGGAATTCTTATAAAGTGTATGTTATGAATTCAAATAAAAAATCACTGGGGGATCGAAATATTTTAAAAATATGTTTTGCCTATACTATAATAAAAAAATTTATTTTGTGCCGAAAGTTTGCATTTTTAATTTAAGCTTATTTTCAATTTAAACGCAGTCTTAAACATTTTTCAATTAAAACAAAAAATTTCACATTTTAGCAATTATAATTACAACAAAGCTATTATCATAGTTAATCCCTTGTTACACATATTTTTGAATGAATAATTAAAAATAAATTCTTTAAGTAATAGAAAAACTTGTACATTTCATAGTTTAAGAATGATGTAATATTTGAATACTCAAGTAGTGAATAAAAACAACAGATCAATTCAACCTATTGCCTAGGATGTGATATGATCTTTGAGAATCTAAAAAGTGGCTGAGTAGACAAATCTAATCTATTGTTTAAGGGATGATATGATATTTCAATATCCAAGCAACAAGTGTGCAGAACAGATAAGCACAATAGATTCATTCAGTCTATTGAGGGAGGGATGATATAATGTCTGAGCATCCACCAGCAAGAGAATACAAGAGATCAATTTAATTTGTTGTGTAAGAAATGATGTGATATTTGAATATGTAAGCTACAGATAATCATAACAGATTTATTTAATCTGTTGTTTGAAGAATAATGTGATTTTTCAGTATCCAATCAACAGAACAGTACAGCAGATTTATTCAATCTGATGTAATGGTTGAGTATCCAAGCAACAGAACAGCACTGTAGATTTATTCAATCTGTTGCTAAGTGATGATGTGATGGTTGAGTATCTAAGCAACAAAACAGCACAGTAGATTTATTCAATCTATTGCCTAAGTGATAATGTGATGGTTGAGTATCCAAGCAGTGGATGAGCACAACATATCAATTCAACCTATTGCCCAAAGTGTGATGTTTGAGAATCCAAGCAGTGGATGAGCCCAAAGAGTGGTATAAGCACAACAGATTTATTGAATCTGTTTAATTGAGGAGTGGATAAACTGAGATTTTTTGTTTTTCTGAGATGCTAATTGGTTTAGACTTTTTAGCTTTTAAATCAACCACTTTACCACAGCATTATAGCACAAAAAACAATCATATTATCCAGCATTTTACAGACATTTTCATGAGGCAATCTATTTATCCTTATATTATTTTATAAAGTACCCTTTAAAATTTTTATATAGCCATTTTAAAGTGTTTAATAATGTAAAATTTGGTTCTTTTCAAAACAATAAGGCATAGACTCTGGGCCATCAAATGCTTTTTCTCTTTTCTCCAGTCAGCATTATTCATTCACAAGTTCTTGCTATTTGAAATATATTATCTTTGTTAGGAAATCTGTGCCCAAACATGTAGAGCAAGTTGCTCCAAATGTTGAGTGTTTTAAATGGCATTAATGTGTTCATCTTTTTCTCACACATATGATGTTTGCTCCTTCCTGTAGATGTAATTTTGCATAACAAAACTGATAATTACATCCCTCTTAAAGTTCAATAAATCTATTAGATCTTCTATATTATATGCCAAATCCACATATATAGGGGAAAAAATCATCACATAAGTGCGAAAAGAGATAAAAACATTAATTCTGTTAAAAAATATCAGCATCCTCAACATTTACTCTCCATATTTTGGACACTGACCAATACAATAATCATATCCATATGCAACATGAGGCCATAAAAATTTTGAAAGAGACTTAATTGCATTAACAACTATGATGAACCAATAAAACTAACATCCATATAGAAGAAATTTTCTTACATATAAATAAAAAAATTCTAGCCAAATTTTAAACAAACTGGTAAACCTTCTGCATGATACAATTCTTATTTTTACAATTACCATGTGATTATTACCTTACATAGTTATGTGCAAATGGAATCTTGCTGAAATATTGGTGATTATTATTACTTGATTTATTTTATTTTATTTGTATTAAACATGGTTGTTTCTAAAAAACACCATTACAGTTTATAAAACATATTTGTGTATGTATATTGGAAGATGTCTGTGTATATTAAAACAATGATATTAGCAGATCAATAATGTTAATATAAGTTTTAGGTTTATCATAATATGTTGTTGATTATCAATACTGTTGTAATACCAATGATTCATTTTGATTTTCTCTTCCATCAGCTGGACAGTAGAGATGTCATAATAATTGTTGCTAATGACCCCATTAACCAAAATAGTTTACTTTCAGTTACCAGTCTAGATTGCAATAACTAATGAGCCACTTTTACTATGTGTAGTGTTTGGTAAAAATGGCAGACATGTTTGTGCACTCCAGAAAAAACTAGAATTTATTCAAGAAGTTGTTTTTAGATCGCGCACTGATAACTGTGGAATTTATTAAGGCATTGACATAATGGTGATCGACTATTCCAAGAGATATTTGCTGATTGCAAATATTTCTGGATAAGAGACGATAAATTATTGGATGGTGTATTAATTGTTGCAGTTATCAGAAAGCGATAGGAAGTCTGGGTAACAACTATGCAGTGTAATATAGAGAATAGTAGAGAGCAATCACACAGTAGCAAGTTGCAAAACATTCGTTTGGAGAGCATCCACTTGCAGACCATTCATTGGAGAGCAGTCGGTGCAGACCATTCGTTGGAGAGCATCCATAGCAGAGCATTCATTGCAGACCAGAGCATCCATTGCAGAGAATACAGGGTATATTCAGAGCATTCATTGCAGACCATTCATTGGAGAGCATTAGTTGCAGAGCAGAGCATTCATTGCAGAGTAGAGCATTAGTTGCAAGAGAACATCATGGGAATTGAACATAGTTATTTGCTGACTGCACAGTCTTACTTGCGGATATAACATTTGCACAGTCAGACTGGTGGATAGAACATTGGCGCAGTCGCATTTGGAACCTGTAATTAGCGAAAAAGTTTTGAACAACAAGTTTAGCTATAAACGGGGAAATCGGGTGAAAATGGAAATCCCAGTTAGTATAATGTTAACAACGGAAGTGACAGTTTGGAAATAAAATGCTTGTGAGTTCCACCACGCTTGCGCAGTCACCATTGAACGTAACTGGCGAAAAAGTTTTGGCAGCAAAGTTAAATCGTTCAGTTCTCAGTGAAATAACAGGAAAGTAGGAATAGAAAAACAACACCTAAGAATAGCAACAAGGGTTTTTCTGGAGTGGAGGGAGGTGTAGTGTTTGGTAAAAATGGCAGACATATTTGTGCACTCCAGAAAAAAGTAGAATTTATTCGAGAAGTTGTTTTTAGATCGCGCACTGATAACTGTGGAATTTAATTAAGGCATTGACATAATGACGATCGACTATTCCAAGAGATATTTACTGATTGCAAATATTTCTGGATAAGAGACAATACAATATTGGATGGTGTATTAATTGTTGCAGTTATCAGAAAGTGATAGGAAGTCTGGGTAACAACTATGCAGTGTAATATAGAGAGTAGTAGAGAGCAGTCGTGCAGTAGCAAGTTGCAGACCATTTGTTTGGAGAGCATCCACTTGCAGACCATTCATTGGAGAGCAGTCGGTGCAGACCATTCGTTGGAGAGGATCCATGGCAGAGCATTCGTTGCAGACCATTCGTTTGGAGAGCATCCATTGCAGAGAATACAGGGTATATTCAGAGCATTCGTTGCAGACCATTCGTTGGAGAGCATACGCACCAGAGCATTAGTTGCAGAGCAGAGCATTCGTTGCAGAGTAGAGCATTCGTTGCAGAGTAGAGCATTAGTTGCAAGAGAACATCATGGGAATTGAACATAGTTATTTGCTGACCGCACAGTCTTACTTGCGGGTATAACATTTGCACAGTCAGACTGGCGGATAGAACACTATGCAAATGTTAAAAAGTTAAAATCCAATTGAAATATTAAGTAGTTACAATAATAAGTTAACAAGCTAGTACTCATGGATAAATCCAAAAATTATGATATATATATAACATTCGAAATTAAAATTCACAACACGGTACAACAAAAAAATTTTAAATTCTCCCTAACATAGTACAAATCAAAAATTGACAAAAATAAAGCAGCCATTTATTTTTGTGCTTTATTAATTAACCTAGAAGCTTGACTAAAACAATTGGATAAGAAAGATCGAATATTTAAATTCATTGTGCAATGTATGTAAATATGCTTACAGTTGATATACTTTTGCTAGTTTAGAGAGTATTTTAAAATATTTATTGTATAATTGCAAGCTTGAATGTTATGTATATATATTATAATGTAAAAAATACTAAAACAGAGTTTAAATCTAAAATTTAGTAAGATTTATAATACCGAGCATACTTTCAACACTTTCGCGTCTATTCATGGTGGCTGAGAGCATTAATTTTTTGCTGATTTGAATGCTATTTGATTTTTTGTTCATTAGAAAGTCAACACTTCAAATAACCTTACAATTTACAATATCCAATCATGGCGACATAAAATAAATGAAAGATTTTTATTTGACACTTATACAAATATTCTTAACAATTCATAACGAATTATCTTTTAAATCAATAAAGCCAAGTTGTTAAACTCGAAACTATAATTTACCCTAATATATGTAATATTATTAATACTCAAATATAATCAAAGATCAACATTAAAGCTTAGTATTTATTCATTTTGTGTAATGAACCACGTCTCTTTTATTTTACTTTTGTGATCATTGCTTTGAACATTAGGTTAATTAATAACACTCGGATAACAATTATGACCACTTTCTCTTTAATAATTATGAAAGACGGAAGAAGTAATGACCTCGGGTTATACATTAATGAATGTTGAGTCATTCTAGTTTTATGATTTGCCCTGCTCTCACCAAAGTAAACATATGAGCAGTCTTTTTGGCTGCAGTTTACAGCATTAACCACATTGGGCCCGTCCAATGTTAATTTATATATATAAAACCATCTGGAGAATTCAATTACATATTTTTATTTGTTTGAATTGTAGTTGACAATTTACATATTGGGAAAACTCTCAGGCTTGCCAAACAAATCTAGATACTTTGCACAAGTGATTTAAATATTTATTCTTTCTAACCTAAGTGCTTTAGTCATAAATGGAAAACAAAAATAAACAGTTGCTTTATTCCTGTTAAATTTTGACTTATGTTAGGTTAAAGAGTATTTTAAAATATTTATTGTACAGTCTTATAAGTTTTAATCTTGAATGTTATATCATCATCACCAACCATTATCAATCCACTGCAGGATGAAGGTCTCTCCAAGTTCAATCTATCTTCTTCGATCTTTAGTTTCTCTTCTCCACACTTTCTTATTTCACCCATCCATCTCACATGTGGTCTCTTTCTGGGTCTTTTACAATCTCTTGGAATCCAGTTTAAGATTTTAATTTTCCATCTATTATCAGCTCTTCTAGCAGTATGTCCAGCCCAACTCCACTTCAGTCTTTTAATTTTTTCAATGCGTTCAGTAGTACCTGCTTGTTCTCTTACCCATATATTGTGTTTTTGATCTCTTCTTGTTACTCCCAACATGCATCTCTCTATACTTTTTTGCATGATCTGAAGTCTCTGTATTGTTCTTCTATTAAGTGTCCAATTCTTAGATCCCTAAGTAAGAACTGGTAAAACACATTTATTAAAAACCTTTCTTTTCAAACATATAGGCATATTTTCTTTTATTATCAAGTTATTTCTACCAAAAGCACCCCGATCAAGTTTAATTCTATGATTAATTTCATCCATTATGTTTCCATCTGTATTAATAATCTGACCAAAGTATTTGCAGCAGTTAACTTCTAATTCATAATAAGCAATCTTTATTTTCATATTTTGAGAAAATCCATTAAACATTACTTTAGTCTTTTTAACATTTATCTTTAGTCCTACTTTTCTACTTTCATCTGATAATAACTGCAATATTTCCTGTAACTCTAAAGCATTATTTGCAAAAACAACTACTTCATCTGCAAAATCTAAATGACTTAAATAATCTTCATTTACTTTCACTCCTTTAGCTTCCCATTTTAATCCACAAAATACTTCTTGCAGCACTGCTGTAAAAAGTTTTGAAGCTATAGAGCCATCCTGTCTTACACCGTTCTCAATGTTGACTTTCCTAGTATCATTATGTATTCTAATTGTTGCTGTTGCATTTTTTATAAATATTCTTTAAAATATGACAATATCCTGGATATATATCTTGATGATCCAATGCTTTAATCACTGAAAAAATGTTTATAGAATCAAATGCCTTTACATAATCTACAAATCCAAAGCATAATGGCAACTCATATTCATTTGTTCTTTCGATAACTTCTCTCAGTACCTGGATATAATCTACTATACTAAAACCACTTTTAAATCCAGCTTGTTCTCTTGGTTGGTGGAAATCCAATGTTCTCTATAGACGAGTTGTAATTATCTTGATAAACATTTTGTATAAAACTGATAAAAGACTGATAAATCTGTAATTTCTAATAGCTTCGTCATCACCTTTTTTAAATATTAATATTAATACTGCATTTTTTTCAATCATCTGGTACATCTTTATCATTTAGACATTTGGTATATAACTTTACTAAAATAATTTCTATTTCTTCATCTGCCTCTTTTACTATATTAATTATAATTCCATTATTACCTGGAGCTTTTCCTTTCTTCATAAATTTAATTGCACGTGTCACTTCTTCATTTAAAATTCTTGGCAATTTGGAAGGTATAATAGATATAGGAGGTGCTTGTTCTTTATTACTATATAATTCTTGATAGAAGTCTTCTACCCATTTCATGATATCATCTCTCTTTTTAGTAATAATTTCATCTTTTTTTCTTATTGCAGCTATAAATTTTCTACCAATATCAAAATGTTTTACACTCTTGGGACTTTTATTCTTTTCTGCAGCTTTCCTTGCTAGTTAATAGTTATACTTTCTTATATCATTTTAACTCTTTTCTGCCCCATTTTACAAAATTTGAGATATTCAATCCTTTGTAATGCATCACTTTTGTATATCTTCATATTCCTTCTTTTCTTCATAAATTCTCTCATCTCAGTAGAAATTTTATTGGTCAATTTCTGCTTTTTTCTACCAGCTATCTTTGTTGCAGTTTTTGAAAGTGTATCAGTTAGTTTCATATTAATTTTATTCAAATTTGAATCATGTTTGAAATCTACTAATACTTGAAACTGATTTGTAAGTTCTAATTTAAATTCATTAGAATGTTTCTGAAGATTAGGAATATCAACTGTAAATATTATTTTTTTAAATAATTTTGTCTCTAGTTTTGCATCAACATGTATCTTACATCTTACTAATCGATGATCACTTCCTGTGTTAAATTTATTAAGAACATTACTATCTTGAAATACGTATTTTCTGTTAGTCAAAAATAATCCAATTCTGCTGTACCTTCATTTGGATGCTTCCATGTCCATTTCCTTTTAAGGTTTTTCTCAAAAAAGAATTCTTAATATAAATTTTTTCTTTATCTGCAAACTCTACAAGTCTATGTCCTCTCTCATTTCTATTACCATAGCCAAAATTACCTACAGCACTTTCATCTTTCATTTGTTTACCAATTCTAGCATTAAAGTCTCCCTTAACAATTTTAAAATGTTGTTTACTCTGATCAAAAGTTTTTTGTACATCCATATAAAGATCTTCTACTATGAGAATTTGTTGGGGCATAAATCTGAATTATCTGCATTTGGTATCTGCTATTAAGTTGTATAACTAATCTTGCCACTCTGTCCAATACACCATCAATCTCCACAAGGTTCTTTCACTTTTTATTTATAATGAATCCTACTCCACTTAAATTTCTCATATTTGTGCCTTTACAGTAGAGTACATGTCCAAAATCAATTGTCTCTTCATTTTTTTTCTAACTTCACAAAGTCCAATAATGTCCCATTTAATATAAGACAGTTCTTCTAATTCTTGAAATCTTCTTTCAATTGAAAATGATCTACAGTTGTAAGTACCTAAATAAAAAGTCAGCATTAAATGGCAGCCTGGGTTCACAATCAGGGGATTCTTAGCACCCTCTGCTTTGAACTAACTGCTGCCTTGGTTGATGATGTTACAATCTCCTGGGAATAAAAGCCACAATTTACTTTTGTCTGTCATGATTGCATATATCTAGTGGAAAAATATGTATCATTTTCACATACATTCATTTTGCCTTATCAGGCAACTGAGAAAAAAAACTATGGTGTTTCTTGATCTTAAACTCAGCTATAAAAAGCCAATAAACTCACCACACTGGCTAATGCATGTTGGTGAGCAGCTCATCCATGTTTGTATACTATATGAATAATCACATAGTAATAACATCTGCAATGACAAAAATGAATGGAGTGGACCTTGGGAATTTGCCTGCTTGGTTCCTTTAAGGCCTCCAAGAGGAATTAAAGGGTCTCCTTTCAGTTAATAGCAAACTCCTTTCAACTATTATTCAACTATTATTGATCCACCACAGAATGAAGATATCTCAAAGTTCAATTCATCTCTGATCTCTAGGCTCTTTTCTCAAAAATCACACTTTCTTATTTTATCCAACCATCTCACATATGGCCTCTTTTAAGTTTTTTACAATCTTGGAATCCAATTTAAAATTTCAATGGTCCATCTATTATCATCTTTTCTAGCAATATGTCCAGCTTAAATCCACTTCACTCTTAATTCTTTCAATGATGTCAGTAACATCTGTTTGTTCTCTCACCCATGTATTTCGTTTTTGATCTCCTCCAATTACTCCTAATATGCTTTTCTACATACTTCTTTTAAAGAGTCTGAAGTCTCTGCATTGTTCTTTTGTTAACTGGTAACACGTTTATTAAAAAGCTTTGTTTTTTTCAAACCATAGGGATATTTCTTTCAATATTAAGCTATTTCTACCAAAAGCACTCCGAGTTACTTTATGATTAATTTCATTCATTATGTTTCCATCTATGCTAATAATCTGACCAAGATATTTGTAGTTTCTAACTTCTTCTAACATATCATTATTAATCTTTATTTTCTTCCTTTGAGAAAATCCATTGAACATACTTTCATCTGCGAACTCTTGCAATATTTTCTGAAACTCTAAATTATTTGCAAAAACAACTACATCATCTGCAAAATCTAGATGATTTAAATAATCTCCATTTATTTTTATTTGTTTAGCTTACAATTTTAACCCACAAAATACTTCTTGCAAAATTGCTGTAAAAAGTTTTGGAGTCACCTTGTATTTCATCTTTCTCAATATTAATATTAATCTATTTGTCATTGCTGAATTTTATAAATATTGTTCATAGCTGGATTTATACCTTGATGATCCAATGCTTTAATCACTGTAGAAATTCTTGTAGAACTGAATGCCTTTTCTTATTCTACAAATCCAAAGCATAATGGCAACTCATGTTCATTGGCTCTTTCTATAACTTCTCTCAATACTTGTATATGATCCATTTGTACTAAAATTACTTTTAAATTCAGCTTATCTGTTTGGTTAAAATCCAAAGTTCACTATAGACATGTTTTAATTATTTTGGTAAAAAATTTGTATAGAACTGATAAAAGACTGATTAGTCTGTAATTTCTAACATCTTCTTTATCACCTTTTTAAAATAATAGTATTAATACTGCATTCTTTTAATCATTTGGTACATCTTTGTCATTTAAACATTTGGTATGTAACTTTGCCAAAAAAAATTCTATTTCTTCACCTGCTTTTTTTTAACACATCGGTTATAATCCCATCGTTATCTGGAGAGGTATTCTAGAATATATATATATGCATGCACTGGTGGATGATTGCATTATGAAAGTAAAATGAGAAAGGCGCTGATAAAAATCAAAAATTTAAACATATATATTTACAGTACTTTGTATTAAAATGGGAAAGAAACCAGTTTTATTTTGCTGGACAGTAGTATAAAAAAAGATATCAAATTGTCAGTTTAGGCATGAAGGTTCAGGAACTTAATATTTCTAGCTTATTTGATGAGTCTGAAGATTATTTACAAAATGCATGTAAAATAATAAAATGTAGTCTGAGTTCTTTGTTGATAGATGGCTATGATATGGTTTTGAAATGAAAGGGAAAATGATTAAAAAAAAACAATTTTGTATATATATAGATTAAAAATTCAATGCTGTTTTGTAATGAGCATGTGAAAATACTCTTAATTCAAAGCATATAATAGAGTCTTTGAAAATATAAAAACAGATCATCTTATCCTTATATAGGCTAATCTGAAGCATTTTGAAATGAGAGCATGAAGGTCTTAAATTGATTACATTACTTTTTTAAAGTTACATTTTAACTATTAACATTCATGAAATTTTCCCATTTTACTGCTAAGACTATATCTTGTGCTTTGGATAGAGACTATTTTCACGTACTCAATAAAGTTGTGTTGAGTTGATAATCTAATTAGTAAACAATCTTAAACATCAGGAAAGGTTTGTATTTATATATATGTCCTAATAAAAGTTGATTTAATTTTTTTTTTACAATTTTTTAGAAATATTAAAGCAGATTTTGAAATGGCATTGAATATTTATCTCTTTATTTTCTTTTTAGATATTTAGACAACTACGGAAAGATAAAAAAGGTAAAATAACTGTATTTTTCTGTGGGCCTTCTCAACTTTCAAAACTTTTACAACAAAAATGTGATGAACATGGATTTCAGTTCAGAAAAGAAAACTTTTAATTCAGGAAAGGTTACCTTAACAATTCTTCCATTCTGAATAACTGTGGTAACTCTTAATCAAGCAACTGCAAGTTATTGTGTGGAATGTAAATGAACTCGCACCAATTATGAACAAGTCTAGTTAAATAAGATGAACATTCAATCATTTTCACAGCATAATCATGGAACGTCTCCTTAATTAAAATTCAGTAGTGTAATATATACTGTCACTAAGTGATTTCTAGAGAAGCCAAATTGATTTTATTTATTGTTACAATCAAAAAATGCTTTAGAAATTTATTTTATTTTATTATGGGAGCATATAATTTTTTGAAGAAGCAGTTATTTTATTAATAAAAAAATAAAGTAAAAAAAATACAAAGAAACAAACAAATAAACTAATAATCATGCTATCATTAAGATCTAAATTGCATTTTATTTATACATATATGCAGTGAAATCTACTTCAATTATATTATATTCCAAAAAAAAAATCTAAATAAACAAAAAATAAAAACATTCAAATTCGTAATTTTAATAAGACTTATGATATAGCAGTAGCCATTTTTTTTGCATAGAGTGTACTTGCTAAATACAAAATGATAAATATTACAGTTTAAACATACCTGATCATGCAATACAGACATGTACCAATAGCTCAAACAAGCTCTTAAGTAATAAATGCGGTATGAGAAAATATTTAAAATCTCTATCCAAAACACTCTCATCTCCAGACCAACTGGTTTCGAGCTTATGGCTCACATCAGTGGAGTGCTGGAGATGAGAGGGTTCTGGATAGAGATTTTAAATATTTTCTCATACCACACTTATTAATTAAGAGCTTGTTTGAGCTATTGGTATGCTTTCTGTATTGCATTTTAGTAACTACAAGCTTCAAGCATTGTTAGCCAAGAGGTCATCGCAGCCGCCATGCAAGCAAGTAGTTGGTTGCAGACGGTTGGGGGTTCCCCTCCTGGACGATGCTATGACATATGAAAAAAAAAATGTAATGTTGTGTTATATATGACTTGCGTTTTTTATTATACCTGATCATATTTGAAATAATATTTATTCTAGTTATCTTGAAATTCCATTGTTTTATTTTCCACTTCCCCCCCTCAAAAATTTGATATGGTAGGTATTTCTTGTAATAAGATGTTTTCTAAGTGTATAGCTAAAGTCTTTCCAAAATTAAAGAAAATTCAAAAAATATTAATAAAATGAAAGTTACAAAAAAAAAGAACCAGTTAAATCTTTCTGTATTGCATCAGAAAGCTTAACTTTTGTATGAATAGTTTACCTGAAGATCTGAAATGGATAACTACAAATAGGGATGGCTGTTTATATTATGAAGACAATAAGGTTACTTAAAAACATTAAAACAACTGGAGAGATCTGTCTGTCAATAATGAAATTGCTATTACATTGACATAGGGGAAATTTTTTTGAAGATAAAGCATATTATAGAAGAAGTAATTAAATGCAATAAAGTTGGGTTATTCTGATACATCAATATTCTAAGACTGTCAAAGTCTCACAATTTGATGTTCATTTTATTTTTAAAATGTGAATGAGTGCACACACAAATGTAAATATACTCACTCAGTTTATTATTGATAATTACCTTTTTTAAAATTTTATTTATACCATAATCTTAATTTGTGTGTGCATACTACATATATTAAAAAGAGTCTGTGTTATGCGTATGTTGAAACATACTGTACATTTATGTCCAGTAAGCAGCACATATTCTAACCAAAACTAATCAACAAAATGTAAACTATTATCCAGAATATGGTAGCTTGAAATAAAATATGGTGGTTATCACATTACAGGTTAATCCATGTGCAATTCACAATAATGTTGTACACTAATTTTTGCCTGATTTGTGTCTGTCATTATCTGAGTAAAAACTATTTTAAAATCATTGTAAGAGCTACTGCAATGAACATGTAGAACAAAATTAAATGTCTATCGAATTAAAAAAAGAAATGAGAGTGATAATGGATTAATAATCTGATATAAAGTTAGATATTATTTTGATTATTAGGCTTTAAATTTTTTTCCCAAATGAGAAATAATTTAGATGCATCATCATATTGTTGATGCCATCCAGCTCTTAAAAAGTTTCATGATAGCAAATCTGATCTTGTTTTTGGTAAGGAGTCTCATATCTAGATAAAATCTTAATGATATAAAAATCTATATTGTAAATACTATCCACAGTATGGACTGAGAATAATGATAATGATGATGAGGGTTTTATCATCATATCATCATGTTCATTTCTCTTAGCACTGCTATGTTAATTACTTAATAAAATGATCCACAAACTCCACATAGGATAGTCCTTAGATATAAAATCACAAAATGAGCTTTGTTATGTCTGTTATGTAGCTATGAGAATTGTTATGTGATTTCTAAAAGAGATGAGCATATCAAAGAGATAAAACAACATTCATTACCATTTTATTCACTCTCTTCATGTTATAGATACTGGTCATAATATAGATTTTTCTAATATCAAAACTATGCCACTCTCCACCAAAGAAAAATAAGAGACCATCGACATTCTTAAAATATCAGACTGACCAGAAAATGTAAAGATGTTTGTAAGTTATCTCTCATTTGTAAAAAAATTTTTAAATATCATTAAACATAATAAAACTGCTAATTTGTTCAGATTATTTACTTATCAGCCTCATCTCTTTACATTAAAATCTTTTTTTTTTTATTAGATAGATATTTAATTTGTATCACATGTTGATTGCAGAGCCTCTAAATGTTTTTAAAATAATATTTTTTATCCAGATGATGATAGACATGATCCAACCAAAATGATACAAAGTTACTTAATTCTGTATAGTTGATTTGGGGAAATATATCTTATATACCTGTATATGAAAACTTTCACTATTTATATATATTGTACCAATGCAGTCGTTACATAGTACTTATTATGCATAAATTTGTAGAAAGATATTTGTTTTTTTTTTTTAAAAAAAAAAATTAAAAATAAAATATATATTTACGCCTAAAAAAAAAAAAAAAAAAAGAAATTTAAAAGTTTGAGAAAAAATAAAAGAACAAAAGGACAAGGGGTGGGGGTTATATTGAGATAAACGATTGAAAGTAGGGGAAAAGATTTCAGAAATAAAGAATAGATAAAGAAAAGTGATTAACATTTTTTTTTAATTATTAATGTATTATATAAATAGTATTATTCATTTATGGTATAAATAGCTTCGTTCTTGTCTTATAATATTAAAGTAATGGAATGTGTGCGTATATAAAAATAAATGTTAAAAAGAAAGGAATTTTCTCAAAATAATACAATTGAAAGCTAATGCAAATAAAAGAATTAAAAAAAAACTAACAAACAAAACAAAGGGAAAATATAATTACAATGGCTAGTGATAAATAACAAACAAAGAATTAATTACTACTATATAAATAAAATATAAACTAAAGGAAAGAATCTTATACGCTAAAAGAAAAGGAACAGAAACCCAATAGGAGTGCAGTAGAATGTCTGATGGATCCTAAGATAAGAAGACCCTGGATATATAAGGGAGAGCTTGGTATTGTTTAAAGTAGTATTATTATATCATGTAATAGTATGTATTATATTTTAAAAATAAGTCAAAGTTGATCCTGTTAAATAAAAAAATGTGATGCTGAACCCATCGAATCGTGCGGTCAGCCTGAACTTTTGCTGCAATAACACCTGCAGTTAGTTTGAAGAAGAAAAATGCTCATTTGAACCTGATAATTGGTGAAGTATCCATGTCCAGAATAGTTCATGTCATCATCAAAAAATAAAAAGCCTATGAGGAATTATTGTCAACCGGTTGGAGCAACAGAATCAGCAGAAGCTACGTTTCCATATTGCGCATATTACAGTGTTCAAATCCTAGGTAAAATCATTTTATTTTCCTTTATCTTCAAACTTTTAATTATAACCATTGAAAAACAGTGAGATAAAACTTTTGAACTTTATAAAAACTATTAATTTCTAGGCTATTATTATTATGTACATTAGCTTTCATAATCAGACTGTTAAAATCAAATCTCATTAGGGTGTGTGTATACTTTAATTAAAAATGCTTTTATTTCTACTTGTATTATTTAAATGTATATGATAAAATGTATTAAATATCTAATGTATTACAAAAATGTATGTAAGCATTTCTATTATGGGACAAGAATGAGAAGTTAAAGAAAGAGAGTGGGGTATAGAAATATTTGAATAATGCCAATGTTTTAATAAGTAAATAACTATGATATTGAGATTGAAAAATGGAGGTTTATAAGGTGGGCAGAGAATTTGGAGTAGCTAGAATCCGATGAACTGGCTGGAAGGGCAGGTACTAAATTCGTTGCTGGTCGAGCAAGTATGTTAGTTACATTGTAATTGACTGGTGCCTAAAAGGTTTTTCCTTAAAATAAATAAAGTGCTTGGATGGCCAGTGTTATAATTTAGTAGCAGAGAAATAATATTATTGGTAACTTGCTACCAGTGATGTTGTTATCTACCTGAAAGATCAGCAGCCTTCAAGGATAGTACATAGAAACTAAATGAAGGGATTGAATAAATAAAATCTAAAAGTAAATAGATGTTTCCATTCCTTCGTTGACATATAAAAAGGCGGGCGGTACAATATATATCATTAAAAACCAGTCAACACTTAGACAATCCCAATATAAATACACTCAACAATTTCAAACTATTGTCAAGGCAACTATATATATATATAGTTATAGTATGCAATTAGTTTAGAAGCCAATAAAATCTTCTAGCACAATCTACATTAAATTCAATTAGAATCTCATCTTACATCATCTTCTAACACAGCATTTCTCAATTATGTTCAGCAGAACACCAGTGCCCCATTAAAAATTATGAGCATGTTTGAACATGTTGAAGCCTGCTGGCATGGTGATATATGCACATGTAATGCTCCATAATGTCAACAGTTGTTAGTAATCTGTCAATGTAAGTTGACATTGGCTTTGGCAGTTGAACGAATATCATATTAATACTTATTTATTGAACACATCATTGTATTATTTTGCTTAAATATTTAAAGTTTATTATTATTATAAGTTGTTATTAGCACTTTTGACTCTTTTATTATAATACATTGGAATTGACTCATGTAAATTTTGTGACAACATTTTATATTATTATTATAACTTTTTTTATATAATAATCATATGGAAGTTGAACAAATCTCCACACCAGTGCCATTTTTTAAACAAGATGGTAACTGTAAGGATATCCTCATACCAGCCACAAGATAAAGTCTTTAATGGAATAAGAGTGACCGTTATTTTCGAACTCACATATAATAATAATAATTATAAATTATTTCTTATTATAATTATATTTAGTATTTATTTTGGAATTTATTATAAAACATTTTATTACAATTATTTTTAAATTATTGACACTTTTTTGGTCCTTTTCTTTCATGTTTACTTTTATATGTTGTAGTCCTTTTTATAATATTTTTTTTTAGTTCTACTACTGTTCTGACTAATATTAGAATTTACATATTATTTAAAAATTACCCATGGCTTTTTGGTTAAAGAGAGGAACTTTAAAACAATGGGCAAGTACTGTTAATTCATGTATGAAGGGAGAAGAAAGGGTGGTTTCTTCAAAATTTAATGTCATCTAATAATATACCAAAAAGTAAATACAATGAAAATTATTTAAATTGGGAATTTATCTGTATTGGCAATATAGATGGTTCTGATGTGTTGTGTGTTTTATGTAATAAAGTATTAGCAAACAGTTCATTATAGACATTTACAAACAAAACATTCTGATTACAAAGAAAAAATACTCTTTTTAAGATATGATGTGATTCAATAGAAAAATCTAAACTTCAAATGATTAATATTGCTAAAACTGAAAACGAAAGTACCACTGAGGTATCTTTTCTTATTATTTACTGCATCACATTTAATAGTAAAGCTCATACAATTGGAGAGATACTCATTAAACCTTGTAAGAAAGACATTTTATCATTCGTGTTAAACATAGAAACTGCTAAGATAATAGATATAATTATCAAAAAATAATGTTTCTCACTGCATCACAGACCTGTCTACTGACATAGAACTAATTCATTAAGACGTTGCACTAATATGTATTACAAATGGTTGAATCTGAAGACACTGCAGGATTATTTGATAATAGTTTTGAAAAAGATTTACTTGTGTGAATATCTATAAGAAAGAGCCACCAGAGAAAATATATTGAACTGTATCAATAATTACATTGAAAAACAAGAAATCAGTTGAGAGAATTTACAGTTAGTGCTATAGCAATGATAGAAAATATAAATGGGCTACAACAAGTATTCTACAAAGAGCTACAAAATTCACAAAAAATCGTGTTTTGCATAGGCCAGTGCTAGTAGCAAAAACATTTGTGACATAGTTAAAACTATTTTGGGTGAAGCCATAAAAATTGTCCCTCCCTCATGTAAAATCTCAACCTGTTCAATCAGATTGTTTAAAATTTTGGGAAATGAAATAAACAGTGATCATACTGCACTTTTATTACATAGTGGAATGAGGTAGTCCAAAATAAAAGTATTGAGACTGTTTGAACTTCATAGTGAATTATTGGTTATACGTGTGTCTAATTACAATGAAATTAATTTGTCATTACAGGGAAAAAGTATTACAACTTTTAATGCAAAAGATGGATTTCTACATGTGAACAGAATAATTGTGATTGTTTTTCCACCTTGCATGAATTTTTAATCAAAATAAATTCTGAAGTAGATGTTGAAATTTCCAATGAAATTTTAGAACATTTGCATGGTTTATAATCAACTCTGTTGCAATATTTTTCAAAATGTGGTGAGGACAATTCTTAGGTAGTGATGACTAAATCAAACAGGTTTCAGAGCAAAATTATGAAAATTTTATTGATTTAAATCAAAAATACAAGAAACTCCCATTAAATGATTTCGGGACAAATTTAACAAGAATATCCTAATTGTGTCAAAAGTAGTAATTTGTATTTTGCTTCTTTTACAATGACAAATGTATGTGAGATGTCAAGCGTTGGTGGTCGAGAGGTCAGCATGGCTGCTTTACAAGCAGTTGTCCTGGGTTAGGGTGTTCGCTTCCCGGCCGATGCTATGACACATGAAAAAAAAATGTATGTGAGGCAGGGTTTTCACATTGTGCTGCAACCAAATCATAGTACAGAGACAGAATCAATATTATATTGGATATGAGAATTCAGTTTTTTAATATTGTATCTGATATCAAAAGAATTGGTAATTCAAAGACTCAAAAATATCAAAGTCATTAAAAAAAAAAATTACTACATAGGCTAGTTTATTTTACTTTTTTCATGCTTTTGCTTTACTTAATTAAAATTTGAGAATAAGTGTTTTTTTTTAATTCTTATATTTATTTGCTTAATTTATTTTATTATTAATATGTGCCTATATTATAAAATAACCAAGGTACTCCATTAAATTTTCAAGATTTGAGAAGTGCTCCATTGTATAAAAAGTTTAGCAAATCCTGGTCTAACAGATTTTACTAAGAAATTTCATCACTTATTAAAATAATTATATATTAATTGATGCCATTTGAATATATTATTACAAACACATAGACAAAATCAGATAAAATAATTATAATAAACAAAAATCTCTTGAATAAACACTGCAATATTATCCAGCTTACAACATGCATGCCATCTTGAGTAACATTTTACAGTTTAAATTTAAAATTTTTACTGTAAAATGCTATTCAGGATAGCATACATACCATAAACTGACTATAACTCTTATTTATTATTATATATTGATATTTTGAATAATGTACATATATATAAATTTTAAATTATAGTAAAGGTAGACAATAACAACATATATACATTGAACATAAGTATTTTTAATTATTTTGTAATCATTATCAACGGAAATAAATAGACAAAAAACCGCCTAGGTTATACAAGAATATTAAATGAAGAAAGGCATCATAAAAAGAGAAAAATTAAAGAGGCCATCTTAATAAACCAATATAATGGTTTTATAATTAATAAACAATCCACTATTACCGATATACACAGTTCTTGGAAAATTATGTGATGTTTTTTTTTTTTTTGTCTACGTTACAACATAAACGAAAGTACTTCTGTTAATCAATATACTTTATTGTTATTTACATATGGTACATTTTTAAAAGGTAACTTGTTACTTTATATACACAAGGGAAATATTATTTGGGTACATCCGTGTATAATTTATTGAAAATATATATATTTTCAATATATTACGCACGGATATACGGGATAATATTTCACTTATATCTGTAGCCCATGAAAATCTTCGATTTAATATATATAAGTAAAACAGTTTTTAAATACTCTTCTGCAAGATCAAAAATCTTTTGAATAACATCTCAGAAGAAACAATAAAGAAGAAAACATTATTTGCACCAGACTAACCAACAGCAAGGCAATGAATTTGGACACTCTTCTATTCCTATATAATCTTTTAAGATAATCTAGATATTCATATACTGACCAATACTGGAAGGTTAATTGAATAAGTTATAGATCATGTAGGGCACCGAGTTTGAACAGGTTTTTATTCTTGTTATATCCTCTAAAATAATTCAGACATCCATATATTGACCAATATTGGATTAGTTAGATTATGGACGAATGCAGGATTTATATTCTTTAAGATAATCTAAATAATTATATACTAACAATATTGGATGATTCGTTGAATAGATTATGAACCATTCATCTAAAGACACAATATTAAACCTAATTAATAATAAAAAAATAAATATATCCAGGCTGGGTTCAAACTAGATCATAAGCATAGTATGGGGATGTGTTACCATTGCATCTCTTATGTATACAAAAGAAAATATAGCATACTGGTTAGTATGTCTTTTGGCCATCTTTTATCATATTTAGCCAGATATATAGTTTTTTCAACAATGCCACTAGTTTTTTACTTGCTTCATTTAAGACGTTGATAATAATTCCATCATTTCTTAGAACTGTTTTTTATTTTTCATAGGTTTAATTGCATTCCTCTTTATCTAAAATTCTTGATGTATTTCAAAAAAATATTGTCATAACTGTAAAGACTACTTTATTATTATTATTATTATTATTATTATTATTATTATTATTATTATTATTATTATTATTATTATTATTATTATTATTATTATTATTATTATTATTATTATTATTATTATTATTATTATTATTATTATTATTATTATTATTATTATTATTATTATTATTATTATTATTATTATTATTATTATTATTATTATTATTATTATTATTATTATTATTATTATTATTATTATTATTATTATTATTATTATTATTATTATTATTATTATTATTATTATTATTAAAGACTTCTTTGAAGAATTCTTCCACTAATGCAAACATTTTTAGATAGCTTGTTTATACTTAATCTAGCTAGTTATCCAGTAATTGATCAGAAATGTCTATCTATTTCTAGTTAAAGCATAAAAATAAAATAAAAACCACAAAACGCTCACCAGCAATTGACTAGAATAGTAAATGCTATCTTCAATCTAGATCAGCTTTCTTGTGCTCTGTCAGTTACATTAATTGGTATTATGCTTTTGCACATGGATGCAATAAATAGACATTCAACACAAAGATACATGTGACACAAGACAATACATCCAACTGCTATGCTATGACCTAGAGTATGGGTCTTAATGATGTGAACTTAGATATTATTTCAGATCACAAATAGAGTTAGATAATTTTTCGAGATAGGGGTCTTATAATTAATCCAAAAAAAACATCAGTTTACTGATGGACACAATCATATACAGTACTTTATTTCATATTTTGGCATTATGGAAGACTTTTTTGCAGCTTAGAGTGTCTTGTAGTAGAATTTTGGCCCAATTATGAAATGGCACCTAAGAGCAATTATTTTCATTCTTAATATTTGAACACTAAGCAAAATTAAAGCTTTGTTTTTTAAGTTAACTCAAAGTTTTGTAGAGAGACTTTTATTAAGCTACTGTATATAAGACGAACCCTTCTCCACTCTATTGTCATCTAGCACAAACTTTATTAATCATTGACTACTAGCTGCATATAAAAGGACTATCCTTAATATTTAAAACCTCATTTCAGACTAGTTTCTAATATCAGTAAGATTTAGATTTTAAAATTGAAATGAATTCCAGAAGCTAGTTTGTAGATAGGGGTTTAAATATTAAAAATAGGGATTTTATATGCATCTCATAATCACTGATTACTAAAACTTGCACTAGAAGGTATTAAAGAATAGAGCTACTCTTATTATATTTTTAATCTGGGATGTTTTTGAATTATTGTTATTAGTTTTTATATATACTTTAAAAACTTTCCCCTAGATATTTACTTATGTTATTCTTTGGGTGGGGGTTGGAATTGCTTATATAGTCTTTAGCATATCAATTGTGAAATCCTGGATGAAAGAAAATCAGCAATTCAATAATGTGACTTATTATCATTAACGACTGAAAAAAGATTTAAGCCAGAAATAAGATTTTGTTAAGCAATATATTATAAGTGTTTCCAAATGAAGATGTTCTCTGTGTGCAAAGTTGTTCTGCAACTCTTTTAGATATGTATTTCAGGTCGTTATTGAATAATACTCATTATAATTAAAGGATAACATTTTATCTCCTCCAGGAAAAAACAATTACACTGGATATGTCCACCCACCAATCTATTTTTTTTTATGAACCTGCACAGAGTATTATTAATTGATTAAATTATTTGGTACTTTAGTTAATCTTTTCTCACTGCTAAATTTATGCAACCCATTGCTTTTTGATATTACCATGTCTCCATTGAAAATGTATCCTAAGAGTAGCAATGGTCTTCATGTTATTTTGTTTAACAGTTGCACTCTAGCAATATCAGAGAATATCAAGATACTTTCAGAGTCATCAGCCAGGTATATGTTATTTGTATTAAGTGATCTATAACCTATTCTGTAATTTGCTAAGAGTTAATATCAATTTCTAGATAATGTTTAGTTTTACAATCCTAGATCAATAATCTTTCCTAAGAAAATATAGTCCCTTTTAAGTGAATATATACTTGACATTTATCTATATCACAATCAAAGATCAAGGGTTCAGATGTAAAATATTTGAAGAGGTTATTTGCAGTGCTGGCTCATGACTAAAATTTGTGGGATACTGGTTCAAAATTGTTTAGACATTGTATTAAAACTGTGTAAAATGAAACAAACATATAAAAAGAAAATGTATACATATACTTAATATGATTGAAAGTGTACCTTAGATTGAAACTGGATTAAACACATTTTCAATGTTCTAAAAATGAAAATAAATTATTTTTACTTCAGCATTACATAATCTTCTGATTGGGATAAATTTGTTACTGAAAATCTTTCTTTAGCTGCTACTGTAATTTAATATTTTAAACTATGATGTAAAGTTATGCAAAAATGCTGTCACAAAGAAATGTACACTTTCATTTTTATTTTGTAGAACATTAAAAAGTTCGGTCTGCCCTTCCAAGGTAAATATGTGTTGCTGTTTTATCTTTAAATAAAATTTTAGATCACCCATTTGTTTAAAGATCCCAGGTATTATTTTATGAGATTACAAAATAAGAATAATTATTGCCAGATGAATATGGCTATAATGTTTACTTTTTAAAACTGTTACAGCTTAAGCTTGATTCCTTCATTTAAAAATGAAATCCATTCTTCTTGCTTTACTTTGATGCTTAAGGATTATAAAGAAAGAAAGAAAAAAGATCTATTAAGTCATTATATTGAATGTTATCAAAAATAAGGAGTCTGCATTGTTTGAATAGCAGTGCTATCTCTACCTACTACTAGCATGCAACCTTTTATCTCAGACATTTGCACACAATCCTCAAATATATGCCACTGGAACTGTGAAGCACACAGTTCCACACAAGGATTTTTGTAATTTTTCATGAACTAGGGGATGGCAACTGAAATTAAGCTTAAGAATTACATAATCTTTAAGTTTAAAGAAAGAATTAAAGAAAAGACTCTTTATAAATGTTATAGGGGGAGCCACAGTTCCTCAGTGCATGCACATGAGCTGCCACTCGCCATTTGTCTTTCTCTCAGGTAGAGAGAATAGGAAAACTTTCTAAAACTTCTACCTAAAGCAAGTCAATATTTTTGTCTGCATAAAATTTTAGTCTTAAAATATTTAGATTGGATTGAGAATTTTCTTTCTTAAATTTCAGATACTTCTTGATGAATAATCAGTAACTATTTTAAAATCAAGTGAAGTGAAAATATTATAACATTCTCATACTGAATGTGAATTTCTGAGACATAATAAATTTTGTGACTATTTGAAATGTGATTGTCTTTTGATTTTTATATTGTTTTTTAAGACTGGATATCATCATCATCATTTTAAACCATTATCAATCACAAGTTCAATATGAAATTAACTCAAAGTTTAATTCAGCTTTTCTGGTCTGTAGGTTCTCTTCCAACATAACACCAATATGCTTTCTTATGTCATCTATCCATTCATATGTGATTCTGTTTTATTTTTAATCTATTGGGATTCAGTTTAAGACTTTGACTATCTATTATCATCTTTTCTAACATTATGTTTAGACCAATTCCATTTCAGTTTCTTAATTCTTCTCAATGATATCAATAACATCCATTTGTTCTTTCATTTACGTATTGCACTTTCAATCCTTTGCTGCCATTTCTAACAAATATCTCTTCAATCTTCATGAAATGGTCTGAAGTCACTGAATTGGTCTTTTTTAAGTATCTATGTCTTACATGCATAAGAACATTGGTAAAACATATCTATTATAAAATCTTTCTTTTCAAACACAAATATATTATTTTTTAATATTAAATTACTTTTAGCAAGAGCACACCATCCAAGTTTGATTCTATGATTAATTTTATCCACTATGGTATTAATAATCAGACCTAGATATTGATAGTTGCTCACCTCATCTAATTCATGATTATCAATCTTTACCTTCTTCTTCTGAGAAATTCCATCGAACATTAATTTAGTATTTACAGTCTTTTTAGTATTTAACTTTAATTCTTCCTTCTTACTTTCATGTCATAACACTTATAACATTTCCTGAAATTTTGAAATATTATTTCCAAAAACAACCACAACATCTCCTAAATCTAGATGACAAATAATCTCCACGTATTTTTATTCTCTTCACTTCCCATTTTAATCTACAAAATACTTATTGTAAGAAGACCATAAAAAATTTTGGAGATATGAAATCATTTGATGTACATTATCAATGTTAATCATCTTAGTTCCACCATGCAATCCAATAACTTCCATTGCATTTTGATAAATAATTTTCAAAATATAGTAATCCTGGGCTATAACTTAAAATCCAAAACTTTAATCAATGTGGAAATGCTTATATAATCAATCTATAAATTCAAAGTATAATGGTAATTCATATTCTTAGTCTTTTCTATAACTTTGGTCAATACTTGGATGTGATCCATTGATATTTTAGTTGGTATAAATCCAAAGTTTACTGTAAATGTGTTGTAATTATCTTAAGAATTTTCTATAAAAATTGATAGATTGCTGATAGATCTGTACTTTGTAATATCTTCTTTATCAGCTTTCTTAAATATCAATCGTACTACTTCATTCTTCCAATCATATGGTACATTTTTGTTATTGAGATATTTGATAAATAATTTTTTCAATAAAGACAATAATAATTTCATTATTGCTGGAGCTTTTCTCTTCATAGACTTAATCATCTTTCTCATAAATTCATTTAAAAGGATTGGCAATTCAAAAAATGTAGTAATTGTAGGGATTAATTTGTTTTCTTGTTGTTTATTATTACATAATTTTTGGTAGAACTTTTTCATACATTTCATGATGTCATCTTTCTTTTATTAATAATATTTCCATTTTTTATTTTTATTGCTGAAATTACTTTTTTCTTCCAATACCAAGATGCTGTTTTATATTTTTAGAAATTTTATTTTCTTCATAGTTTTTCTTCCTAATTCACAATTATATTTTTTTGTATCATTATTAGCTCCTTCTGTACCATTTTACAAAATTCCAGATATTAAATTCTTTTCAATTGATCACTTTTAAATATTTACATACTCCTTCTATTCTCATATACTGCCTCATCCCAGTTGAAAATGTGTAGGTGAATTGCCTCTCTTTTTTATATCAGCTATCTTCATTGCAGTTCTTAATAAAGTATCAATTATCTTTTTATTAATCTCAATTAAGTGTGAATATCTTCCAAGGGTATCAGTATTTTAAAATTATTAGCAAATTTTAATTTAAATTCATTAGAGTGTTTCTGAAGATTATAAATATCAACTGCTAATACTGTCTTCTTTCATTAGTTTTTGTTTCTTTAGTTTTGTATTACAGCTCAGTAATCAATGATCATTTTAACTTGAAATATATATTTTTGTTACTAAAATATAACCCAATTTTTCTGTATCTTTATTTGGATGTTTCTATGCTTATTTCCATTTACTATTTTTTTCAAGGAATTCACAATTCTATGTCCTCTCTCATTTCTACCACAATTGTCAATGATTCATCTTTTTTTTTCTAACATTGAAATCTCCCACAACAATTTTAAAATGTTGTTTGGTGCAATCAAAAGTATTTTTTTTTTTACATCGATATAGAAATAATCTCTGTCGTCATCACTTTGATAACTTGTTGAGTCATAAGCTTAAATTATCTTCATGTGGTATTTTGTACTAAGTTGAACAACTGATATTGCTATTCTCCACAATATTGTTTTTTTTTAATTTTTATTTATAATGAATTCCACCTCACTTGTGCTTTCAATATTTGTGCCTTTCTAGTAATGTACATATTCACTTTTTAAATAAATTGCCTTTTTTTTTTTTCATTATCACAAAGTTTACTAATGTTCGATTTTAATGTTTGGTTATTCTTATAAATCATGCAATCTTCTTTTATTTGAAAGTGGTTTACAATTATAGTAGCTAAATATAAGAATATCAAATAAAAGACTTTTTCATAATTAGGAATTCTTAGTTTTTCTCCACATTTAGCTACTAACTACTCCCTTGGCTGACGACTTTACAATCAGCTAGTAATATGGACCATATTTTTATTTTATCTGTCATCATTATAAATATCTAAAAACAAAGATCATTCACATCTATATCACTTCTTTTAAAAAAACCTGATATTTTTGCTTAAAAACTATCAGGCATCTGAGAAGAAAGGAGTTCAATGTATTTCTTGTTTTTACAATCAGAGGTCAAATGTGAATAAACTCAAAATGATGGCTGATATAGATTTGTGGCAATCCATCCATGTTTGTTTATCATATGAACAATCACATACTAATAACTGTTGTAATAACAAGACCATATAATTAGATATTAAAAAATGTTTCTGATTTCTTTAAGATTTCAAAGAAGTTTCAAAAGTTCTTTCAAAAACTCATTTGAACACCCAAGTATATCATATTGTAAATTATTTGATTAGGTACATATATTTTTTCCAGGACAGCTTATTACACTTGTATTCCTTCAAGTGTTATGTTTATTCTTTTATTATAATATCGTATATATTTCCTATTCTATGCATTGTTTATGGTATCATATTAACTGTTTAAACATCATGCATTTGTACAACTAATTGTTAATCAAATATAATAAATAATATATAAATACAAAGTCAAAACTAACTATCTAGTATAGAATTCAGAATGTCAAATCTCTACATTATCTGTGAAGATACATTTACACCTAAAATATATGTATATTGAAAAAGAATACTCTGAAATTTTTTACACTGCGGACAGCTTATATGATAAAGTTTAAATTGGGGTATGTATTTTCAAATCCGAAATTTGATTGGTTAGGTATATTTCTCTAACATATAGCTGATGATTATATATCTATAGAAGGGCTTCAGGATGTAATGCTAGCACACCTGCATGTCTTCTCTACAAACTAAGTTTGAATCTGGGTTAAAATTTTTCAAGAAGATTATAATATTTTTAGGCCAAACCTGTAGCCAACCCAGATAATTAACCAGTTGTTATCAGTAAATTATTAGATATTAGGTAAAAACAAAAAAAACGTACAAACCCTCTTCTCTGCCAATTGATATGCCTGACAAATACCACTTTTTTCTTTACTATTTATTTTACGAGAGATTGTTCGAGAGGTTTTCTTCTGCAGTAAGTTACGTGTGTGTGTGTATACATATATGAAAAGCATAACGTAAATATATCTTGAATTGAAGTTCATCCTGACACTTGTGTGTTCAAAGTCATACGCCCTCCCTAGAACTTAATTATCACATTAATAAATACTAATAATTTTAATAATAATGATATATAAGAATTAAATGTTGGCCTATTTACAATATCTAATTAAACTGATGCACGTTTTTATAAAAGTCCAAACTTTATTTATTCTTTTCTAAAACACATTTAATTATTATATATATATAATAATAATAATAGCAATAGCAGATTAGTAAAAAATATAACGTTTGAGTGTTTTTTCCTCCTCTCTTTTTCAGGTGTTGCTGGTATAACCAGTGTCAGTTGGCAAAGAAATTAAACCAGTGACCTTTAAATGTATGCATATCGAAATTAAAAGAATGCTTTAATCAACCAGATTATTCTGTTAAAGACAACAGTCAGCAGAAATTTTATGTACTTTTCAATAAGGGTCATCCTGATTTCTTCATTTTTGTTTTTTAAAATATGGTTAATAAGTGTTTTCTAAGCATCATGAATTTTTATTTGTTTATTACAATTGTCACGTGAGTAGCTTTCTTAAATTTTAACCTGCTCCACATGTTAGCGACAAATAATTCCGTAAGTCCGCTTATTGCTATAACCCATAATGTCTGCAAACTACTCATTAATTTTACCCTTTAAAAAAAAATCAAAAGGACCTTCACAGATAAGTCTATAAAATTTTAACTGATTGTTACTTTTGATAGAAGAGCATAGTTTTAGAGTATTTCTGTTATCATAAATTCAGTATTTAAAATCTAAAGGTCATTGAATTCAATACTTCTGCAGTCACTACTTCCGGCCAGCTACACTTGAAGTAGAAAAGAGAATGATACCATTTGAAATGTTATGCTTCATATTAATCTATTATTATTACTAACAGATGAACGTGTTGCAAAATACGATTAAAGTTTGAATTTTTCTAAATAGATTTAACAATTCAATTAGTTAATGGAATAAAATCAATATATAACTACAAGTAAAATGCCACCAATACAAACCTGCAAACAGTCTTTATTACATATGCGTGCATCATTAAGTAGCAAAGTAGTCATCAAAGTTTTTATTGTATCAAAATATACTGGAAGGTTTGATAAATATAGGTAAACTATCAGATGACATTCATGTGATCTATCTTAATTGCATTTCCCTATTTCTTAATTATTTTATTAAGTCTGGAAAATAAATTTACAGAATAGTACCAATAATCCAATCCAAACTCAGATATATATATATATTTGCAAACATATATTATAATCATCCCGAACACGCATAACGTACGATAGAAAAGAAAAAAAGAAAAAACCCAGAAATACTTAATAAATCAAAAGTTTAATCGAAATTATCTCTAGAAGATAAATACAGTTTCAAATAAATAATGAAGTCTATAAAAATAACAAAAATTAAACGTTTTATACAGCAATAAAATATGCAAAAGCTACTTAGGAATGTTTAATTTAAATCATTATATAAACCATACTACAAAAATAACACTAATGAATTACCTCGGTGAAGTTGATTCGACGATATACACTTTTTATATCAGCATTTTTTTCTAAATGTTTATATAAACTTATTTACGGTTTTAGATAAACACGTCTTTCTAATGTTCAACTGGTATAATGAGGTGTCCAGTTTGAATAATCTGTAAACGAATGAGAAGAATAAAACCCATTAGTTAAACTTTGAGGCTGCAGGAATTGGTTAGGAAACGATGGAGAAGTATAGTAGTTATCCGCTACGTATAACGTATTATTGCTGACAGAAGTATCACTAGATTTGTGAATTATAGAAGGATTTTCATAAGACCAATGCGTTGTATCTAAGGTTGGACTGGTATTAGCGAAAAAAAATGTTGAAGACCCTGCAAAGTTAGAGGCAGTTTGAGAATCTAGATTAAATGAAATAGCTCCGCTACTATTCCCTTTGAGATGTCCAGAACTTTTTATTGACCGCTTTTTTCGCCGTCTCAGACTTCCTTCAGAGAACATATTGCACCAGCTATGATGTATAGTCCAGTAACATCCTTTTCCAGGAGTTCCTGCTTCTCTAGGAATTTTAACGAAACAATCGTTTAAAGTTAAGTTATGTCGAATAGAATTTTGCCATTTTTTCCCATTATCTCGATAATAAGGGTAATGATCAGAAATATATTTATAAATTTGTCCGACAGTGAGCTTTTTCTGGGGTGATTCCGAAATGGCGAAAGCAATCAAAGCAATGTAACTAAGTGGGGGCCGATTGGATTTATTTCGCCTAGGACGTTTGCGGGCACTTTCTTGTGAATTAATAGAAGCATCGCTTAAGGGTTCTGGCAAAATTAAAGATTTCTCCATTTGATTTTTCGCAATCCACAAACTATCTGATAGTAAGAGTGATTCACAGGGAGAGCTCGTTTATAAAAAAAAAAAAATCCCCTCAACTTTAGTAAAATGTCTTTGTCTTTGAAAAGAGACAAAGAAAAAGCCTACGAGATAAATATCCCCCCTCCCCATCCCTTTTTACAACTAATTTATTCTAATTTACATTCGTAAAAGCTCTTTTTATTTTCTTCTTTATCTTTCTTTTTTCTTAGAGTTTTAAATTCAAGACTTAAACTTTTAAAAACCTTTAATTTTTGATTTAGTTTGTCTCCTCCTTTCTTTTATAAAAAAAAGGCGAAGATATTTTAAGGATTTGACAATAAAAAGATTCCCGAAAACAACTTCATACGCTTGGTAAAATAATATCTTCATTTTTATACTTACCTAAGCTTTCTTTTTTTTATTATTTAAAGAAAACTATTTTTAACAAATCTCTCTCTTTTTATATATATACACAATAAGTGCAAATATACTAACTACGTACATATGTGCTTAAAAGGGCTTTATAGTATAGTGGTTAGTATATCCGCATGCCATATCTTAAGCTGGAGTTTAAATCCGGATAAGTTTGCCATTTTTTGATAGCTAAAAAAGCTTGCGCGATTTTTTTTTTCGCATGTAGCGCCTGTACTGAACTCTACTAACCTTGCATTTTAATGTGGGGAAATGCTCACTAAAGTTTATGATGCAACACTAAAACTGGAATGCTAGAAAAAATTGTCTAAGCAGTAGTAATGTAGAACAATGTTTAGCATGATGTACTCAATCTGCCATAGGACAGAAAATATAGAATATATATATACAAATGTAATCTAGTTATTCTTAGCTTGAGATTTAAATAATACAAGAAAATATATAAAAGGCATCTGACAAACTGGAGAATAAAGTTTTCTTCATTGCTTCTCAGGAAAGATACTAAGAAGTATTTGCCTTACTGCGGCTATAATAAATTAATGATACTGGATTAAATTTACCAAGAGAGAGAGAGAGAGAGAGAGAGAGAGAGAGAGAGAGAGAGAGAGAGAGAGAGAGAGAGAGAGAGAGAGAGAGAGAGAGAGCGGATCATGATTTACCATAAAATGCTAACTTTTTTTTTTCTACCATAGATCCTTTTGTTTTTGTAAGCTTTTTTTTTTTTTTAAGTGTCATAGCATCGGCCCGTACGCGAACCCGCAACCCGGGCAACTGCCTGCAAGTGCAAAGCAGTCGCGCTGACCTCTCGACCACCAATGCAAGACGTTTTCACTTTTCAACAAATTTCAGAATAAGCTAATTTATACATGCATATAAAAATAATTTCTAAATGCCGACACTAACTTCTAAAGTCATAAAGAAAATAAGTATTTGTGTGTGAATATATATATGCAATTTATTATTTTATCCAGAGTAATACACTCGGTTTACGAATTAATGTATATATTTGAATAATTAATATTTATATGTACAATATAAAATTACAATATTGAAAAATTCAAGCAAAATGGTCTTTTTTTCAAGTAATTAATTCACATTAAATTTTTCCATATTTTGAACCACAAATTATTATTTATCAATTTATATACTATATTATTTTAAAAAAGAAGACAATTATTTATTGAAGTAAAAAAAAAAATCGAACGATTTTAATGCTCGGGAGTTCCAAAAAGTTCGGATGCCGGAAGTGTCAATAATGGAAACGATCAGAGACTTTATATTCTAGAATCTGATATGCTATCACCGTTATATTAAATCAGTCTGAGCATTTAGTGAATAATTTCTAGTGACATATCAAGTTCGTTCCTTTAAATTTAAAAAAAAAAAAAAAATCATTAAGAGTAAATGCACATACTCTTTATACATACGTGTGCGCACATACTAATATGCAAAAAACTTGTTTATAACTCCAAAATCTTTTGAAAATACAGCATGATACTTGAAAAATTTTACAGGCAGCGAGAAATTTCCAAGAAAGATTCGTATTTTCTTTTCCAGCTAACTCACCTATAAGTAATCCGTCTATCTATCTCTTCAATTATTAATCGATAAACGATATCTAATAATTATTAACTAGAATGTAAAAAAAAAAAACTGCAAAAACCTTCACAACGTGGGCATATCAAGCGATTGTTTTCTTCACTGATTCTCTGGAAAGGAATGCGGGAGAAATCTTTACGTTATATTTGTGCTTTCTTTATGTTTTATCTTTTGCATACATCATTGTTACAATAGTTCAAATACGCATATAAACTTGCAATTTTTGATGACGTCAATATCAAAAATATTTCTGGGCAAAAATAAATGTTACTTTAGCTTAGCTTATTTCAGTGAAACTTCTAAAAGTAAAATTTTAACTAGTTCTATTTAAAAGACCAGGATTATAATTGTTTTTCTATATATATCTTTTCTCCCATCATTGTCACTTCCTTCTCATCAATTCTTCTCTTCTCCCTTTTTTTTTCATTTCATAGAACCAGAATATTTATTTATTACTCAATTAATTTTGATATAATCGATGAAGTAATAAATAGTAGCTATAATAAAATCAATTGCTTTGAAATAGGTTAAATTAATTGTAAGTTTATTATATGTAGATATATATCTTATGTCCATAATTTGCATTCAAATCCTTGCTAGGTAAAACATGATTTTTTTTTCAGGTTCTAATCAAGCTTAGGATTTCTTTTGCTAAGGTGTCCGTTCACAGTTAATTGAGCTACCAGCTTAAACTCTCATCACTCAATAATTGACAAGTCTGGTCAGTAGCGTCTTTGCTTTTGATGTTTACGACAAAGGGGCTGTTGAAGAGTCTTTTGCTGTTCAGAATTTAAAAGTTATGCTACTTTGGAATTAGCGCTGTTACGAAGTAATCGTGCGGCGATAATTTTTGTAACGTTGCGAATATATTTTCTTTGTTAGGGAAATATCACTTAAGATTTAGCAAACTTTATATTTAAAAAATGAATTTTTGAATTCAAGTTAACTTTAAAAAATTATTATGAATTCGATGTAAATAAAAGATTTGTATTAAATAAACTGAACATTATCGAAAATTGCTGTTGTTTTCTAATTTTTTTTAATCAAAAAATCTTTTATTTATATCATATTCATAATAGTTTTTTAAAATTAACTTGAAATCCAAAAACTCATTTTTAAAATATAAAATTAATACTCAAAATAATTTTTTAAAATTAAGTTGAAGTCAAAAATTCATTTAATCCTTAAAAAAATAACAAACATTAGAATAACTATCGCCAGATAATTATTACATTACAGTTGCGCTAATTTCAAAGTGCCAGGATTGCTTGCTTGTTTGCTTGCTATCTATCTATCTATCTATCTATCTATCTATCTATCTATCTATCTATCTATCTATCTATCTATCTATCTATCTATCTATCTATCTATCTATCTATCTATCTACCTATCTATCTATCTATCTATCTATCTATCTATCTATCTATCTATCTATCTATCTATCTATCTATCTACCTACCTACCTACCTACCTACCTACCTACCTATCTATCTATCTATCTATCTATCTATCTATCTATCTATCTATCTATCTATCTATCTATCTACCTATCTACCTACCTACCTACCTATCTATCTATCTATCTATCTATCTATCTATCTATCTATCTATCTATCTATCTATTTATCTATCTATCTATCTATCTATCTATCTATCTATCTATCTATCTATCTATCTATCTATCTATCTATCTATCTATCTATCTATCTATCTATCTATCTATCTATCTATCTATCTACTTGCCTGTCTGCCTGCCTGCCTACCTACCCACCCACTCACCCACCCACCCACCTACCTGCCTATCTACCTATCTATCTATCTATTTGTCTGTCTTTTTATTTCTCTTTATTATTAAATAATTTTTATCATACTGTAATAAAAAATAAATCGGAGTAAGGTTATTGGCTTTATTGCTAAGTAACCAACAAAGCTGCAATAAAGATTTATTAAACACATGCTAGTTTTTTGAAGAATGTAAATTTTGTTCTTCAGGCAAAATATAATTTTATGTTCTAAAGTAAAAAAAAAATCACATAATAATTTTGTGTTTTGCCTTATTGTGTACATTTTATCAAACTTTTTAAATTTGTGCTCATAAAAATTTTGTTTCAATGAATATAGATGAAACAATTGTAAAATTTCCTGCAGGTCGACAATTTTTTCAGCACATTTCTGTAGAGAGTTAGGAAAGAAGATACTATCAGGCTTGTTAAATGCATTTGTTAATAGTTGTTCTTTCTTGTTTTATACTTTAACAATAGCTGGATGCACATTACAGATAAATTGAAAGTTTATGTTTGTTGCTTGGCATTGGGCACACGAACAAATTTCTAAAATCGTTAGTGAATCCTCAGATATCTAAAAATATTTCAAATCCAAGTCAAAGATAAGGAGGATAGATATAATAATCATTTCAGCACAAGACTCTCCACATATATAAAGAAGATAAAATTTATCTTATATTAAATTCTAAATATAATCAGAACTTGTATATTTAAATACATTTTATACATATTGAATATGCATAGCATAAAAAGAATTATAACAAATTCTATTATTATCTTATGTAGGTGAAAGATAAAAGATCAATGCAACATTTGTTCAATAAAATTATTTGAAATGTAAAGTTTGATTTTTTTTATAAATTACTTAATAATTAAAAGCAGATAATGGAAATAGTCCATCATAAAATTACAATTAAAATGCCATCTCAAATATTCGGAGAAACATTAATATGGGATAGTTAATATTTTTGTATAGTTAAATTTGTCTTCTAATGTAAGAACTTGATACTGTATATATATTTATGTCAGTGGTAGTCTGGAGATCAAGATCCATGGATGGATTCTGCTCTATAACTTCAGATTTTATTTTACTAGTTGTTTATATATATTATCAAAATAATTACTATAAAAATAAAATAAACAAACAAACAAAAATAACTTGTACTAATTCTCCAGCGTTTTGTTAAAAAGGAAGTCAGATTTGAGAATCCATAAAAAAAACTCTTGCTATTTGCTATACTTTTACACTATATATATATATAAACATTAAAATATGGGGTAATTTTGATATATATATATATTGTACCATCAAGATATATATCACTCCTTTTGTAGTCAAAGTATATGTTATATATATATATAAATTTATTCACTTAATATATTTAAATTCCCTGACTGAAATGATTCTCTTAGAATAGAAGTTATAATAGTGTCATACACCGTTCAAATTCTTCATACACATTAAAATAGCTCATTATTTTATTCAGAAGTTAATAATCATTATCTACATACATATTCACAGATACATGCACACATCTTGATAGGAATATTAGGAATAAACAAGAAATGCCAATTTTATATAAATTTGTTATGTGTAAAATTAATTAGTTTTAAATAATATAAAAATAAATAAATAATAAATAGCTTGAAAAAATCTTGTAAATAAAATTACAAGGAGGATGTGCATAACTAAAACAACAAGGGATATTATTTAAAAAACAAAAAAAGATAGAAACAGAGAATTATTGTCAACAAAAAAACAAAGGGATATTGCTTCTTTTTCTTTTAAAGCATAGTCATTTTTATATACATTCACCTGTCATAGAAGAAAATTAAAATTTAACAGACTTTATCTTGTCACAAACGCAATGATGCACATATTTATGAAGTTCTGTACAAAGAAAGTTTATTTCATGGAAGCTTAAAAGTTTTCATCTATTCTTCTAACAATGACTGATCATTTAGAACTGGTGTTCTAAATAAAATTTCTTTTCACCAAAATATTGACGGAATATATATTCGATTTTCAATAAATATAAGCAAATATTTTCTATTAAATACTAATATCTGATATCAATAAGAAAGTTAAGCAGCTATGCTAAAAACATATATTGTGAGAGAATTATCTGTAGAGAAATATAGATTTTAATTCTATTCAGCATCATTATAATATCGCAACATCATATCAGGCTACTTCTTATCGATAGCTGATTTTTTATAAATAGAACTTCACTTCATGTGTAAATTTTATGTATGTTTAAGGATCATTATATAACGTAGGGATAAAACACCGTCTCTCTGTAAAGAAATTAGGATAATAAAATCACGCGGATATAAATATTTAAAATCATAGCTCACGCGCATTCAACCTACTATCATTATCATCATGGACCATTATCAATCCACTGCAGGATGAAAGTCTCTCCAAGTTCAACCCATCTCCAATCTTTAGCTTCTCTTCTCCACATCACCCCTGCACACTTTCTTATTTCATCCATTCATCTAACATGTGGTCTCTTTCTGGGTCTTTTACAATCTCTTGGAATCCAGTTTAAGATTTCAATTGTCCATCTATTATTATCTCTTCTAGCAATATGTCCAGTCCAACTCCACTTCAATCTTTTAATTTTTTCAATGAGGTCAGTAACACCTCATCATGAAATGGGTAGAAGATTTTTATCAAGAATTATATAGTAATAAAGAACAAGTATCTCCTATATCTATTACATCTTCTGAATTGCCCAGAATTTTAAATGAAGAAGTGAGACATGCAATTAAATATATGAAGAAAGGAAAGACTCCAGGTAATGATGGAATTACAATTGATATATTAAAAGAAACAGGTGAAGAAATAGAACATTTTAAGCAAAGTTATATAACAAATGTCTAAATGATACAGATGTACCAGATGATTGGAAGAATGCAGTATTAATATTAATATTTAAAAAAAGGTGATAAAGAAGATATTAGAAATTACAGACCTATCAGGGCTTTTATCAGTTTTATACAAAATTTTTACCAAGATAATTACAACTCGTCTACAGAGAACATTGGATTTCCAACAACCAAGAGAACAAGCTGGATTTAAAAGTGGTTTTAGTACAGTAGATCATATCCAGGTATTGAGAGAAGTTATAGAAAGGGCAAATGAATTTGAGTTGCCATTATGTTTTGGATTTGTAGATTATGAAAAGGCATTTGATTCTATAAACATTTCTTCAGTGATTAAACCATTGGATCATCAAGGTATACATCCAGGATATTGTCATATTTTAAAGAATATTTATAAAAATGCAACAGCAACAATTAGATTACATAATGATACTGGAAAAGTCAACACTGAGAAGGGTGTAAGTTAGGGTGACTCTATATCTCCAAAACTTTTTACAGCAGTGCTGCAAGAAGTATTTTGTGGATTAAAATGGGAAGCTAAAGGAGTGAAAGTAAATGGAGATTATTTAAGTCATTTAGATTTTGCAGATGATGTAGTTGTTTTTGCAAATAATGCTTTAGAACTGCAGGAAATGTTTGCAGGAGTTATCAGATGAAAGTAGGACTAAAGATAAATGTTAAAAAGACTAAAGTAATGTTTAATCGATTTTCTCAAAATATGAAAATAAAAATTGATTATGATGAGTTAGAAGAAGTTAACAGTTACAAATACCTTGATCAGATTATTAATACAGATGGAAACATAATGGATGAAATTAATCATAGAATTAAACTTGTTTGGAGTGCTTTTGGTAGAACTAACTTGATACTAAAAGGAAATATGCCTATATGTTTGAAAAGGAAGGTTTTAAAAAATGTGTTTTATCAGTTTTTACTTATGGATTTGAGACTTGAGACACTTAATAGAAGAACAATACAGAGACTTCAGACTACTCAAAGAAGTATGGAGAGATGCATGTTGGGAGTAACAAGAAGAGATCGAAAACGCAACCTACTATACAATATATGTATTATAAACAATAAATGCATAATTTTATTTTCAGAGGCATCTAACATGATTTATCTTGCAACTATATTTCACCTTTTCACCTTCTGCTAATGTAGCATATTTTATTTACGGTGGAACATCTAATAAACAAATTATTATCAAGCAATTAAAGTCTACCACGGATTTTTAAATTCTATTCGGAAATCTATTTGCTTATTGCAATTATTTATGTTGGTTCTTTTATTTTAGAATTAATTATTTCAACAAAATATAATTAAGAGAAATAATTATCATTATTCCAAATTACGACCTCATCAGCATTTGTGCAGGTATGCATTACTTATTAAGATTTTCGTTTCATTAGACTGATTAAATCATAATAAGTTAAAACATTTATTAAGATCATACACACATCTATATATTTTTTCTTAGTTATAAATATGTGTATTGTTTTTACATCAACATGGGTCCAAAAATTTAATATCAATATAATATAAGAAGTTTATTTATTATATTTTATATATATATCTATAGTTCATTTACAAATTGTAAATATATTATTAATTTTATATATTGCTGAATTAGGAATAATTATCCTATTAACTAAAATATATTAAGTATTTAGTTAAAAGAAAAACAAATTGGCCTGTGGCCGCCCTGTAATATTATATTTTTGTGTTTTTACATAGCAACTAAACCATCAAATGGCAGCCACAGCTAATAGAACAGTACCATATATATTTGTAAATAGTATTCAAAAAGCATAAATTATTTATTATCAAATCATTGTCTCATACTTTTTTATATTTTAATAGCTAGCACTTATCACTAAGTAATTTATTTAAGTAATGTATTGGTATAAGTGAGGAAATTTAGATAAGACATATAAAATCTCATTCTACTTACACTAATTCTATGTTTGATTAATCTATTAACTTAATTTCAATAGAGTCTCTATCTCGTGGACAATCATACCAATGTTTCAACTCGATCACACAAGTCATCCACTGGATGATAAAAGGTAGAAAGACGGTTGTGTTGTAGAGGCGCTACAATCACTGATTTGAAAAAAATGTTAAAGTTCCACCAATAGCAAAAATGTTAAATTAAGAATGTTTTTTAAAAAAAATCTTTCCAAATATGATGATGTCTTCATGTATCATCTCACTTATTGATACAATCTGGCCTTTTAAGTATCATCATCAGCACTCTCACTCCATACTATAGATTCAGGTCATAAAATTGATTTTTCTAGTATCAGGATCATATCCAGATGTGATAATCTCTACCAGTGCAAAATTAGAGAAGCCATTGAGATACTTAAATGGCCACATTGTATCAATAAGTGAGATGATACATACAAATTTCCTCACTTTTGGAAAGATTTTTTTAGAAAACATACTTAATTTAACATTTTTGCTATTGGTGGAACTTTAATGTTTTTTTCAAATCAGTGATTGTAGCGCCTCTACAACCATCTTTCTATCTTTTATCACCCAGTGGATGATTTGTGTGATCAAGTCGAAATGTCGGTATATCTATATTTAAATTTTTTAACACGAACCTGCAAAAATATGTCTTTTATATATTCAACCGGTGAAAATCTTCATATCAACATATATATATATACTTTTTCTATCTAAGAACAATAAAATCTTTACAGGACATAATGTTAGAAAATGTTGTATAATATATTAAATAACTTTTTAATAAATAGAGCAATGGTAGCACATTTTTCACTATATTTGCAATCTGAGTTCGAATTCAGGTCAAATAAACAAAATATTTTTCATCAGACTTGGAATTTCCTTTCCGGATAATCAGTCTAGTTAATCCAACTGCTATTGAACATTAAATAGAATATAATTATTTTTGGATAGAGGATAAAACAAAAATGGAAAAATACTGATAAACTTTTATGACAGCTCTGAATAACATTATGAAAGATTCTTGGAGGAGTCTTCACACTGCAATGGGCTATTTAAAGATGTTTTACCTATATTAACTTTTGCTGTTGATTCAATTTATTATTTATTTTAAAAGTTACTAAATTAGACTTTGGGCGTTCCATCATCAGATTGGATGGATGGTTGAAGAGTTGGAGTGTGGAGTGGATTGAAGCCTGTCCATTAAAGTATGAAGATTGGCTATCTTAATATATATCTGAGCACTTATTACATATATGTGCAGAGATGATAATCTGGACCAACTGATGATTGCTGATTTAGCATGAAATACATATATTGGTGATTATTTATCTTTTCAGCATATATGTGTTCGAGTATATCAGTGTTATGAGATAGGATGGTGAGTGGTGGGTCGTGTGAAATATCCTATATATTAAATAATTATAGTAAAATTATAAAATAATTATATAAAATTATAAAATAAGTGTACTAAAGCGTGAACATATTAATAGGTAGGAGGAAGTTCTCAAGAAAAGAATTGAAAAAAATCAGAGACAGATAAAATATATTTAATAAACTCTAGTAAAATTTTGGATTGTATAATATAATTAAAAATTAACGAAATTCTAATATTTTTCTTTGGATCATAAACTTAAAATTTGATTCCAAAAATTGTGACTTTATAGGAATTAATAAAAATGGGGGGAAAGAAAATAGCACGCGACGTTTTTGCAGTTGCAGTTATATAACTTATATTTTACCTCAAAATACCCTTGCAGTTGACTATTGTTTTTTAATTAGTATTACATTAAAAATAATTTTAAGATATATACCATATAATATGAACTTGAAGCAACAAAAAGAAAAAAATAAAGAGAAAAGAAATTTAAAAAAAGGAATGAGAGAAAGAGAAAGTCAAATAGTGTTTACTTCATTACAAATACTTGTGGATTTCTGTTAAAATATATATAATAATAAACAAGTCACAGAAATGGGTATATCGATGCGTGTGTGTACGTATGTGGAAGTACGGTAGCTTATAATATATACGTATTTTAAATTAAATGATAAAGATAGATGAGATGATAGACTGATCGATTTAAAATTTAAAAAACAGTTGAATTAATAAATAAAAAAATGTCAGAAAAATACATATTTAAATTAATTCATTGGATTAATAATCATTATATATTAATAATTTTGAAGATTCTTAGAAACTAGAAAAATCATTAGCTTTCAAAAATAAATCAAACTAATTTCTTAAATAATTACATTTTATCATAATGTAAAAACAGAAAAGAAATTATTAAATAGTTGTAAATTAAAAAAAGAAGTTTGTATCCAATGACTCAGACAGATTATAAAAAATAGTGAAAAGCCAGTTTGAACAGCAAAGTCATGAAACAGTAAGACATCAGATAATCTGTGTAATACATTAATAATAATAATAATAATAATAATAATAATAATAATAATAATAATAATAATCATCATCATCATCATCATCATCTAACAGCATTGACCTTACCCATGGAAATGTCTTCCTTCTTAATGTTAGTTTCTTTCCTTAAAAAATTACTGGTAAAAGGCTAAAATGAATTTTTCCAAAACAGTTGTGTCAACCATTATGAGATTATATTATTTTTATGTGATTGGAAATATACTTATGTGCATTAAATATTTATAACGAGTTAGAAAGCATAAGAGAAAAAACGTGATTCTCATCTCTAGAAAAAGTTACATCTCTTTGCAATCCCATATTATTAGTATATGCATGAGATTTATAAATCACACATTGGTAATTGTCTAACCAACTGGAACCATTTCTTCATGGCGAATAATAGATAGATATCCAACCTACTAACCAAATGCTGAATAGTTAGTTAGATTGGTTAACTTGTAATATGAAAAGACTAAGACTTGTAACTAAGCTCATAGATGTAGCAAACAGATAAATCAATTGCAATATCATGCAATCTTCAATTTAATGCATAGTTGAATATTATTAATTCAATCTGCCTGCTTACATTTATAGCATGAATTTGAATTGAGGCTGAATAAAATTAGAAATACTATTTATGTTTTGATCAGTCTTAAAATTTTCAGGACCCATAGCTAGCATTTAACATCTAATCTTGACTGATGGATTAAGCTCTGCATAATTTGTCTCAGGGGTAGAGTGACAGACCTACAAGCTAAAAATTTCTGGATCAAAGATCAATTTATTACTTCTAATGTTAGATCATCACAACTTGCTAAGCAATTTAATCAGTCAATTACTAACATCTTGATTTTTGTCTTATATCATGAAATGTTTAGGTAAAGGAGATTTTTTTAAAAAATTTTAATTTAGTAAAGGTAAAATATTTTAAATGTTGCATTGAAAATCTTACTTCCTTAAAGAATTTAAAGTATATATAACACCACAATGAAAAAAAATACAACCTTATTTTAAAAAATAATCTACTTCATAGCAAAGTCTTCTTTAATAGCACTTTGTAGAAAAATACTGATGGATAAGACATTCCTCACTAGGCTTGATACTTGGATGTTTCTATTCTTGTTTACCCATGGGGTAGAGTAGCTAAATATTTCTTTATAAGCTGTGTTTGTTATGAGACACTGATCTGAAATAAAAATCTTAAATTTGATAAGAATTTGAAATAATGCTTCAATCCCACAATACTGTACTTTGTTATATTAAAAAATATTGGAATAAATAAATAATCAAATAACCCTCTTGCCCAGGAGTTCATAAAGGGTTCAAACCCTGTAATTGATCCAAAGACCTTACATTTCAGAATGTGGCACTCCACCATGACACTAAAACATTCAGAATTAAAAAATAATGTACCTTAGAACTAATAAATAAATAATCAATTGGAAAAATTATAAAACCCTTAAAAATCATTACTTTAGCTTACATAATATATTTCAGGAGCAAGTAATGTGATGTGATGTATTGTGACTTCTCCTTAAACGAAGTCAAGAATATCTCAGAAATTATGCCCAGATAAACCTGTTAGACACTTTATTTTCCATTCCCCACTCTAAATTTTCCCATGTTTATATTTATATTACTCCAGTTATGCCATCTATTGTAAGTTTGAGTAATTAATAGATGCATCCTTATCTAGTGATGTTGAATCTGCATTCCCAAACTATTTATTGTATATTGATTACTCAATCTTGAAATAAATGGCAGGCTTTAGATATAATAAATACAATTTGATTTGATCAAGCACTACCTAAGTTTGAGTTAGGTGACTTTTTTTTTTAATGACTAATTTGGAAAGAAATTGAGGGTGTTGTTTTTTGTCATGTGATTATTTTAGCCTCAGGGTATCAAAATATATAGATACTGAACTTACATTATACCCATATAACTATGCAAAAAAGATGACTTGAATTCAAACCATTAAAATGTTTTTGAATTTCACGCTGATAGCTTGATATTATATGTAATAAATGGCTATTGTGAAAGGAGCATTCGATTCAAAACATCTAAATATATTATTGCCAGATTGAAAATTCCCACTGATGAAAACCATAAGCCAAAAACTAGTCTGGGATTATAATAAGATAGAACTGAATAGAAATTTAATAGGCACTACATACTCAAAATAATAAATTTTGTTTCTGAAAAGAATTTATTTATGACAACAGTAGTTATCAGCGCCAGCTATAGGGATTGCTAACAACTTATAAATTTGATATTTTTTCAACTGATTCTAAGCCATTACTTTCCAGTATCATTCTGTAAATACAAATCAATTTTCAGACAGTTGAAGCCATAAACTGGATTCCAAGAGATTGCAAAACACCTTGGAAAAATGTGTGAAATGGATGGATATAATTAAAAAGATTTTTGAAATTATATAAAGAAAGGAACCAATGGATCAGAGAAAATGGATTAATCTTGAAAAGACATTTAACCTGTACTGGAGTTATGTTTGAAAATGTTGATGAATACAGACACACAAGAAATATTTCATGAAACAAGTAAATACTTGAGCTAATCTGTTTTAATATATGATAAGCAAAATTTAATATGAAAATGATGATGTCAGTTGAACAATAACCGTAGTACGTTGATAAATGTGCCTGTTACCAATATAACTAAGAGAAACAAAATATTTGTTATTTATTATTTAAATCATCGTTTGCAAGTTTGTAAAAAATAATTATTTAAGAATCTGATTTGTAAGTTGATGCCATGATATATTCAGACAATTATGTTGTGAGTAAATAATATTTTCAGGATTACATATTTAATAGCAAATTAATACAAAGTGGAAGTCAACCTCCGATAATGCACTATTTCTTAAATATTATAAATCTGCACACTCGCCCGCCAGTAAGAGTTTAAAAAACTTAAGTGAATCACAAGTTTAGAGTATATTTCTATATGCACCAACTCTCACTGACCATCCTTAAATCAGGATTTGAGTCTATTGTGTGCCTGATGTTATAATCAAATATTGAATTGTACAAATTTAATTAACCTATCGCAGGAGAAAGACAGTGTCTCATTTTTAATCATTAACATTTATAAGTCATATAAGTATTATTGTAGGTGGTTAAAAATAAGACACTTTCTCCTGTGATAGGTTAACTAAATTTGTACAATTCAGTATTTGATTATAGCATCAGGCGCACAATAGACTCAAGCTCTGATTTAAGCATGGTCTATAAGAGTAGGTGTATATAGAATGTATGCTCTAAACTTAAGTGATTTACTTAAGTTTTTTAAATTCTTACCGGTAGGAGAGTGCACAGAGATTTATAATATTTAAGAAATAGCGCATTATTGAAGATTGACTTCTGTTTGAATAATTTCAAAATTTTTAGTGCTATATAATAATAGATTTATATTTAACAGCAATAATTTATTAGGCTTAATAAAATTAATAGAATTTTCATCTTGATTGTTATTTAAAACTTTGGCATTAAAATTATAGACCTTTTATCTTAATTATTTGCAGCTATAAACTGGCCCACTGCCGATATAAAATTTAATCTATTGAAATGTTAGTCATTGATTTATTTATCATAAGAATGTAGAGAGTAAAAAAAAGTGGCCATTTTTTGTTTGATCGGCAGATTGTCTTTAATATGGGAAAGTAGGTAGTATTGCTTGCAATTTTATTAAAAAATAATTATTTATAAATCTGATTTGTGAATTGTTGTGATAATGCATTTGGACTTAATTATTTTCTGAATAAGCTTAAATGCGTTCCTTAAAAAAGAGATTATAATACTTCACGTACTTAAAGATTTTGTGGCTTGAGATTCACTACTTAAACAAAGTTACCCATGTCTACCATAGAAAAGAAAAAAAATATAGCAGAGAGCAATGTGTACTGCATAAAATAAATTATTGATAAATCCATACCACTTAAATTTAATGGGTGACCGTAAAAGCATCTATAGAATTTGCTTTTAATCTATGAATAATTTTAAAGTTATATGATTTTTTTATTATTACTTCTTATACCTACAAAGTGATTTTTTCTTCTAAAGCTCAATTAGCAATTTTTTAAGAAATTTAACTGGCAATACATTTATGGTTAATCTAATATATAGTTCTGACAATGCCGATCTTGCCTAATATACAACTGTGTTCTGCAAAAACTGTGTACTTTGATTATTTCTATTTACTGATACTTATAATAAAAATTACTCATAAAATAAATCAACGATTGCAGCCTTTTTTTTTTAGTCAGAAAAACAAATCTCATTTTGCCTGGAGAAACACCAAAGATGTTTTAAATCCGTCTTGATCTAATATATGCTAAATGTTTATTAAATATTACTCAAAAGTTTATAATGATGACATTTTACATGTAATTATAGTTTAGGTTATTTGCATCTCTACTTGAATTGCTAAATGTTTTTTTAAAAAAATCAAACTTAATTATATCTTTCCAAAAACATACATTTAGCCTGTACTTATATATTAAACGGCTGCAGAAAGGAGTTTGCTATTATCTGAAAGGAGACCCTTTGATTTCTCTTGGAGGCCTTAAAGGAACCGAGCAGGGCAAATTCCTAATGTCCACTCCATACGTTCTTGTCGTTGCAGCTGTTATTACTATGTGATTATTCATATAGTATACGAACATGGATGGGCTGCTCACCAACACGCATTAGCCAGCGTGGTGAGTTTATTGGCTTTTTACCTCTGAGTTTAAGATCAAGAAACACCATGGTCTTTCTTCTCTGTGCCTGATAAGGCAGAATGAATGTTTGTGTAAATGACAAATATTTTTCCAATACATATATACAATTATGACAGACAAAAATAAAGCATGGCCCTTATTCCCAGGAGGCTGTAAAGTCACCAACCAAGGCAGCGGTTGGTGGCTGAATGTGGAGGGTGCTAAGAATCCCCTGATTGCGGACCCAGGCTGCCATTTGATGACGACTTTTTATTTAGGTACTTACAACTGCAGATCACTTTCAAGTGAAGGAAGATTGCAAGAATTAGAAGAAGAATTGTCTTATATTAAATGGGACATTATTGGACTTTGTGAAGTTAGAAGAAAAGGTGAAGAAACAATTAATTTAAAAAGTGGACATTTACTCTATTATAAAGGCACACATATTGGAAATACAAGTGGGGTAGGATTCATTATAAATAAAAAATGGAAGAACAATATTGTGGAGATTGATGGTGTATCAGACAGAGTTGCAAGATTAGTTATACAACTTAATAGCAGATACCAAATGCAGATAATTCAGGTTTATGCCCCAACAAGTTCTCATAGTGATGAAGTAGTAGAAGATTTTTATATGGATGTACAAAAGGCTTTTGATCAGAGTAAACAACATTTTAAAATTGTTATGGGAGACTTTAATGCTAGAATTGGTAGACAAATGAAAGATGAAATTGCTGTAGGTAATTTTGGTTATGGTAATAGAAATGAGAGAGGACATAGACTTGTGAAGTTTGCAGAAAAAGAAAAACTTTATATTATGAATTCATTTTTTGAGAAAAATGTTAAAAGGAAATGGAAATGGAAGCATCCAAATGAAGGTACAGCAGAATTGGATTATATTTTGAGTAATAGGAAATACATATTTCAAGATTGTAATGTTCTTAATAAATTTAACACAGGAAGTGATCATCTAGTAGTAAGGTGTAAGTTACGTGTTAATGTAAAACTAGCGAGACAAAAATTATTAAGAAAAACAATATTTACAGTTGATATTCCTAATCTTCAGAAACATTCTAATGAATTTAAATTAGAACTTACAAATATGTTTCAAGTGTTAGGAGATTTTGAACATGATTCAGATTTGAATGAAATTAATATGAAAATAACTGATACACTTTTAAAAACTACAACAAAGATAGCTGGTAGAAAAAAGCAGCAATTGACTAATAAAATTTCTACTGAGACTAGAGAATTTATGAAAAAAAGAAGGAATATGAAGATATACAAAAATGATGTATTAAAAAGAATTGAATATCTCGAATTTTGTAAAATGGTACGGAAAAGAGTTGAAAATGATATAAGAAAGTATAACTGTGAAATAGCAAGGAAAGCTGTAGAAGAAAATAAAAGTCTCAAGAATGTTAAACAACATTTTGGTATTGATAGGAAATTTATATCTGCAATAAGAAAAAAGATGGAATTATTACTAAAAAGAGAGATGACATCATGAAATTGGTAGAAGATTTTTATCAAGAATTATATAGTAATAAAGAACAAGTACCTTCTATATCTATTACATCTTCCGAATTGCCCAGAATTTTAAATGAAGAAGTGAGACATGCAATTAAATGTATGAAGAAAGGAAAGGCTCCAGGAAATGATGGAATTATAATTGATATATTAAAAGAAGCAGGTGAAGAAATAGAAACAATTTTAGCAAAGTTATATACCAAATGTCTAAATGATAAATATGTACCGGAAGATTGGAAGAATGCAGTAATAATATTAATATTTAAAAAAGGTGATAAAGAAGATATTAGAAATTACAGACCTATCAGCCTTTTATCAGTTTTATATAAAAATTTTACCAAGATAATTACAACCCATCTACAGAGAACTTTGGATTTCCACCAACCAAAAGAACAAGCTGGATTTAAAAGTGGTTTTAGTACAATAGATCATATCCAAGTATTGAGAGAAGTCATAGAAAGGACAAATGAATATGAGTTGTCATTATGTTTTGGATTTGTAGATTATGAAAAGGCATTCGATTCTATACACATTTCTTCAGTGATTAAAGCATTGGATCATCAAAATATAGATCCAGGATATTGTCATATTTTAAAGATTATTTATAAAAATGCAACAGCAACAATTAGATTACATAATGATACTGGAAAAATCAACATTGAGAAAGGTGTAAGACAAGGTGACTCCATATCTCCAAAACTTTTTACAGCAGTGCTGCAAGAAGTATTTTGTGGATTAAAATGGGAAACTAAAGGAATGAAAGTAAATGGAGAGTATTTAAGTCATTTAGATTTTGCAGATGATGTAGTTGTTTTTGCAAATAATGCTTCAGAGCTGCAGGAAATGTTGCAGGAGTTAGCAGATGAAAGTAGAAAAGTAGGACTAAAGATAAATGTTAAAAAGACTAAAGTAATGTTTAATCGATTTGCTCAAAATATGAAAATAAAGATTGATTAAGAAGAATTAGAAGAAGTTAGCAGTTACAAATACCTTGGTCAGATTATTAATACAGATGGAAACATAATGGAGAAAATTAATCATAGAATTAAACTTGGTTGGAGTGCTTTTGGTAGAAATAACTTGATACTAAAAGGAAATATGCCTATGTATTTGAAAAGAATGATTTTTAACAAATGTGTTTTACCAGTTCTTATTTATGGATCTGAGACTTGGACACTTAATAGAAGAGCAATACAGAGACTTCAGGCCACTCAAAGGAGTATGGAGAGATGTATGTTGGGAATAACAAGAAGAGATCGAAAATGCAATGTATGGGTAAGACAACAAACAGGTGTTACTGACCTTATTGAAAAAATTAAAAGATTGAAATGGAGTTGGGCTGGACATATTGCTAGAAGAAATGATAATAGATGGACAATTGAAATTTTAAACTGGATTCCAAGAGATTGTAAAAGACCCAGAAAGAGACCACATGTGAGATGGATGGATGAAATAAGAAAATGTGCAGGGGTGTTGTGGAAAAGAGAAGCTAAAGATCAGAGAAGATGGATTAAACTCGGAGAGACCTTCATACTGCAGTGGATTGATAATGGTTGATGATGATGATGATATATTAAACTATTTCCATCATCTAATATAAGTATTGAATGATAAAAAAAAAATAGAATCATATATCACATGACTCCACTTCTTTTTTATTAAACTTGCAGGATATAAACAAAGAGCTTTGCTAATTGCTCAACAAGCTTTGAGATGTTTAGCAAGAGAAAGCATTTAAAATATGGTCAGAGGATGGGGGTTGGTTTTCAGAATAGAGATATTTTAAATGCTTTCTCTTGCTAAGCATTTATCTCAAAGCTTGTTGAGCAATTAGCAAAGCTCTTTAAGTATTGAATGGCTTTAGAAAAATGTAAATACATATTCCAAATACATTCAACTGTTAGTGATAGCACATAGGTTGGTATATGAACAATGTTTCAAGAGGTATTATTCTCCTCTTTTCATCAGACATTGTTGGCCTGATCATTGACAGTCCAGGTTCAATTCCCATGCTAGTATCATCACTGATCAGGTTAGAAATAACTGAAGAAGGGAGGAGAATAATATTTCTTGAAACATTGTGCATACACTAACCTGTGAGCTATTACTATCAGTTGAATGTATTTGAAATATTTAAATGGAGTTAAAAAATTTCTAGACATTCAATACTTAATATTGCATGATGGAAATAGTACAATATATAAATACAACTAAATACAATCATAGAGATTGTAAAAGATCCAGAAAGAGACCACATGTGAGATGGATGGATGAAATAATAAAATGTGCAGGAATGATGTTTAGAAGAGAGACTAAATATCGAGAAGATGAATTGAACTTGGAGAGACCTTTATCCTGCAGTGGATTCATAATGGTAGACAATGATGATGATGAAATTCCATCATCACTATCAAAAAAACAACACATTTAATTGTTAGTAATAACATACAAGTTAGTGTAAATTATGATATTTCAGTGGTATTTTTCTCCAGTCTTCTTTAGGGGTTGTAGGCATGATCTGTGACCATCTAACACAGAAACTGGTGATTTTGAGATTCATGAATATCAAATTTATGGTGATGCTCTTACCAATTAATTATTCTTACAAAGAAAATAGTCAATAAAATTTTTATATGCTTATCTATGAGGATGTTCATAAATTCTCAATGTTCTTCATGTTACAAGTTTGCCTTAAAATGAAAAAAAAAATATCAAAAGTATCTTCATAGATGATATAAAAATCCTGCTGACTATTATATAATTGACTAGAGTATCACCTTAAGTTTACTATTAATGAATCTAAAGAGCATTGATTCAATCCCCATGCCAGACTGTCAGAGAAAAAAATGTAACTCCCATCTAGTAAATCACACTCCCAACAGTTAAACGATTTGAAAAGATGTAAATAAGACTTGGAATTTTCTAAAACCATTTAACAATTAAAACTCGATAGTCCCCAACATATAACTACATGTAGCAAACGTTTAAAAAACGGCTAGGAAAATATTAATTTCTATACAACATAAATCAAGCAAATAATCTTCATATAGAGTATAATTAGTTTTCTGATTTAATATAAGAAGTGTAAACACTTTTGTTGAGAGTGCTTATTTTTCTTAAAGTGTGTACTAAATCCAAGACTAGTTAAAAGTATCTTCGAAGATAAAGTGAGATTTTATAATCTTGTACATTCAAAATAAAGGTAACAGGCATTTATTTATTCTATCACAGTTTAATTTTACGTCATCCAGAATTTGCCACAACAGTTTGATGCCTACATTCTTACATCAGGTCCAGTAAATATTGTTTGTTTTTTTTAATTTCCCTAGTCTAATATAAAAAGCTATTATATAAATAAAATTTTCTTCCTATATAAATTGCTTCCATCCTAACTTTATGTAAAAATTGTGTTAACAAAATCATTCCATATTATTCATCTATTATTGGCAATGTTTTCAGTTCCATTCAGTTGTTTCTTATACAGCCATAATTATAAGTATCATTTAGCTGCAATTTCTTAAACATATAAAGTTTTTGCAATGTGATTAATGAACATCATGAAATCTTACATAGTAGAAGAATACAAACTATATATCTTCCTCTTCTCATCTCAAATCCATTGTCATTTGGTCCCAAGTAGTTATGCAAGTAGCTAAATACAGGGATAGCAGCAAACCCTACATACACATTTGCCATTTATACCAATTATATGCTTGGTATGACTGCTTATTTAATAAGTGGCAGACATTTTGAATTTTTAAAAAATAATGTAGTAGTAGAGGTAAACAATAACTTAAAAATCGGAAATCTTGGAGTTATAGGTATTTCTATAATATAATTTAATTTTAAAATTACATATAAATAAAAATAACACAAATATGGAATAATGTATTATAAAAGAGCATAATCACATACATTTGTATAGTATTTTATTAAGATGATAAATTTTATTGAACATATATTTTTTCTTCTTTCAAATCATAAAGCATTTCACAATTTCACTTTGGCTTAATAAAATTGCTATAATTAACTTCACATTTTGAGATTATTTTAACTAAAAAATTTATTTAACAATAATTATTATTTAATAATTTTGCAATGAGGGTGCAAAATCAAAAAATAGTTAGCATAGAGAATTCATAACGTTATTCCTATAGAATAATTGAGCACCAAAGTTTATATATTTTAATATTTTTTTCCAAATTGTAAGTTACTGAAACTATAATTAATGAATTCATGAATGAGGGATATTTTTCTCTGTCAAATGATGGAACTGTCAGAAAATATGTTAATAGAAATTCTCTCTAGCACTTTAGATAGAATTAGTCATATGATTTTTTTTTTAAAAATCACTTATGTTATTGAACTTCTGCTATAAACTAATAATATTGGTTTTTTTTCTTTCTTAAAGCATTTCTTTTGTGTGTCCATTAATTATTCTTGAACTGTGCTGGTTTTATTAACATTTAATTTTGCCTAATCTCCTATTACTATTTAACAAATTGTGGAGTCTTCTGTTGACAAATGGACGAATCTAGTTTCTGGTAGTATGCAACAATGATTCAGAATTTTAGTTATTGTGTGACTTACTTTCCTCTGGGAACCATTGGTGGGTTTTTTTTGTTATTTTTCCTTTTACACTTTATTTTTCCCCACTTTTACCAATATATTTCTCTCATCATCTGAAAGATATTTTCACTGTGTATATTGTCTGTTATGTACTCCATATCAGATGCAGTTATAGAATAACATAAGTATTAGATTGATTTTCAATTTATGTGTATTAATTCTGCTATCCCAAAAGCAGTTGGAGAAATTTTTTATCATACATGGTTGTTCCTGTCCACAAATGGATTCTTCGAGATAAATTTTGTTTCAGGAGAAGGGGAGGTCTTTTTCCATATTTTGTGTTATATTTTTGGAGCATTGATGGGTTTTTATATTTTTAAAATCACACTGTTGACAAAATTTGTCTAAAAGTTTGTGGTGATGGTATTTTATAAATGATATGTTCAATTATTTCCAGTATCTATCATTAAATGTTTAGACAATTTTTAACTTTTCAAATACAAACTACTGTTAGTAATAATATATAAATAACATAGGTCAGTAGATTAAACAACATTTTGAATGTTATTATTCTCTGCTCTTCTTCAGATGTTGCTGGTCTGACCAATAACAATACTAGCATAGGAGTAAAACCTACATCTTTAGATTCTTGATTATCAAATTTTAAAGTAGAATAGCTTAATTGATTATTGTGTTGTCTTACAATTTGATATTCAAGAATCTAGAAGTGTAAGTTCTACCCCTAAACTAGTATTATCACAGGTCAGGCCAGTAACACCCGAAGAAGTGATAAATATATCACTCAAAATTGATTGTGTAATCTATTTACCTGTATTGTTTTGTAAGTTATTTGAAAAGATTAATTTTTTCTAGACATTCAATACTTAATGGTAGATGATGGAAATGGTACAACATATCACATTTTTGACATTTGATTTTAATATTCTTAGATGAGCTATTTCCTGGATTTGGAAAAGAATCAGTGGAGGAATACCTTTAAATGTGATGAGGTGAAGTAGTCCATGAAGTATAGTTTATTGTGTGAATGTACCCTTTTTTTTGGCATGATGTCAAAAATAAGTGTTGATTAGGATAACTGTGGTCCTTTTATCAACAGATAATTAAAATTACCAATTTTCCCCACTTGTGAAATTCATATGGCGATTATTAATTTGCCTTCATAGTTTTATTTATGTAACAAATAAATTTATTTAAGAAGTGGACATTATTCTGGTATATTTGCTTTTGCATGATGTTAAATTCGGGAACAAAATAAGTTATTATGTACTAAAATTTTGTGAAACACCACCACAAATGTTTATCTGTTATATATTGATAAAATTCTTCTGTAGGTGTTATGAGGAATATTACTCTAAGACCATACTAGGATATAAAGACAATAATAGGGAATTTCATTAAGATATTAATTTCTATGACAGCTAAGATTAATATTTTTAAAAATGATTTTAATAATGTAATTGGAACCAGTGAATTGAATTTATCATTAATTATTACAAAATTTTCTACATCAAGTTCACTTTTGTTACTGATGTTTTGTTCTGATTTTATTGTCATTAAAATTATAATTTCTGATTTTTTTCATCTTCGGATTCGTATGAGTTTTAATGATGCTTAGATAATGTTTTTTATGATGTTTATAATTATTGAGTGTAGTTTCGGAATTAAAAAAATTGGAACTTGTCTTCATAGTATTTAAATTATTTGCTTCTGAAGAAAGCAGGTGCAAATAGTTTTTAGTAATAACACTAGAATTATCTAGCACTGTAAGAGTTTATAAATAATAGGTAGCAGAAATATGATTGAATAACTTTTAAATATATTCAATGAATACTCTAAGGATATCTTGACAAAATAATTAACAATTTTCTTATGAAATCAGTCATTGTTCCATTATCTGAGACTCATTTATATTTCTATCTTGCCTCATGTCTGATTACATCAGACTAATTTATGATTTCTTATTGATCTTAAGCTTATATAATGGTTGTGTTTAAATACCTTTGTGGGTAATAAATGATTCTGTACATGAATGGGCAAACAAAATGAAAACAGACAAAAGTTAGCAAGTAATAGTGAAATTGCTCCAGATTCTGAAGACTAAGCACTATGTAGTCTATCTCAAATATATTTGTAAGATGTCTGGTCTATCTTTTGGCCTTTCTGTGACACTTCTAGCATATTGAACCTATTAGTGTAAAGGATTTTAAAATATAAGATTAGTAGAGTACTAAGTATTAATTTGACTTTAAAAAAATCAAAATGTGTTCTAATGAGCAGAATTTAAAGTTTAATCTCTATCTGGGATTTAAAAAAAAGTTTCTAAGCTTATGTTAGTAAAGATTAATTTAGGATCAGGTTAAACTGATTCAACAAGTGTTGCTTGAAATGATACTTATTTTGAAAATTTAAGTTTATGTAGTGAAAAAGTGTCAAACTTCTATTGGTGGTAAAAATGGCTTCATCCAACTGAAAAGATGACATTTAGATTTCTTTATTAACATTTCCAGCTGTGGGTTTAAACTAAAATAGTGGCAATAGTATTTTTCAGATATATATGCGCTTTTGGTAGAAATAACTTGATACTAAAAGGAAATATGCTTATGTGTTTGAAAAGGAAGGTTTTTAATAAAATTGTTTTGCCAGTTCTTACTTATGAATCTGAGACTTGGACACTTAATATAAGAGCAATACAGAGACTTCAGACAACTTAAAGAAGTATGGAGAGTTGCATGTTGGGAGTAACGAGATCGAAAACGCAATGTATGGGTAAGAGAACAAACAGGTGTTACTGATCTCATTGAAAAAATTAAAAGACTGAAGTGGAGTTGGGCTGGACATATTGCTAGAAGAGATGATAATAGATGGACAATTGAAATCGGATTCCAAGAAATTGTAAAAGACCCAGAAAGAGACCACATGTAAAATGGATGGATGAAATAAGAAAGTGTGCAGGGGTAATGTGGAGAAGAGAAGCTAAAGATGGGAAAAGATGGATTGAACTTGGAGAGACCTTCATCCTGCAGTGGACTGATAATGGTTGATGATGAGGGAGAGAGATCTCACTTACGAGAACAAAATATAATTAAGAACATTTGCTCTAAAACTTAAAGATGAAATGAAAAAAAAAAAGAGACCTATGAGAAAGAAATGTCCAGGCTCGATGCTGTAAACTGATCAGAAGGTTAAAATGACACTGAGAGGTATTTGGTTGGCATGTGGTTAAAGAGGATGATAAAAATATAATAGACAATTTTGCAATAATACGCTTGAGATAAAAAATCATGGGGAAAATTAAATTATTGTATCTGTTGGAGATAAAAAAAAAAAAAAGATGAGAGTGAGTAGAGAAAGTATATAAAAAAATATTGTATCGTGGAAATTATCTTTACTAAAACAGAGCAAAAACCTAGAAATTGTCTTCTTTTAATAGCGTGAGTACATTTTTTTTTTAGCAAAAACGATATTTTTGCCTTTTACTACGATTTGACTTTTACATATACATCAATAATTTTTGTCTTATTTACATCAAAGTTAAAGAAAAAAAACTTAATTATTTTACATATTTCTATAGCAAAGAACAGCTAGAGTTTCTTAGAAAATGTCAATTGCTTCGACTTATCATTAACACATAGAATAAAACTTTTCTTCTTTCAACTTTTTTTTTTTGACATCTTAATTAACATAAGTCACGTGTGTTAAAACGTTTTTTTTTTTAAAAAAAAACCAACCAGCGATTTGTTTTTTTAAATCAATAAATCTCGGAAAACTACAGTAGAGATAGGTAGGCTTTTTCTAAAAGATAAACGAATATTTTGCCAGCCTCTAAAAAAGATAAATGACGCTATTAAAAATAAAATATGCACTGATGTAAAATTTATATTCTTGATTGAAGAGAACAAAGACGGAGTTTCTTTTGTAAATCAAAAAAAAAAAAAAACCCTCACAAACAAGTGACTTGTTTGAACCCCCAAAATCATAAATATGCACAAATAGGATATCAGTTTGCCGGTAGATATTAACTAAAACCGTGTTTTTCTATCTTTATATAGATTTTACTTAACCTCACTGTCAAATATAAAAATTGTAATTAAAAAAGAAATGCAATATAATATATATTATGTGTAATACTTGTTTTATTAAATAAAACGCTTTGAATAAGTTTAAAGCGAATTTTTTTGAGTTATTATTAAAGTCAGTAAAGGCGTGAGACCCATGTATGGTGAGCCGACCCAAGTAAAAGAGGGCCAGGTGCAATATTTTCATACGGAGGTTTTTTTTATTTTAAAAAATATTATTTATAGATTGCTTTATAATTAGCATAAATCAAAGCGAAATCGATTCTCTTCGTTAAATTTTTAATCCGAATTAGTAATAATAATATTCAAGAAAATAGAATTTTTTGCATATGCAGTTTATTAAAATATTAATTGATCCAACAAAATTACACAAATTGGTACTTATAATTTTTAATTATTTAATATCCGCACTTCACATTAACATGACAAGCACACTGAGAAACATTGATATATACATTACACATGCTGAAAAACATGCGCGACTACACAAGTTCGACATCAATAAATGAAATATTTCGCATGTAGTCATTGTAATTTGTAAGGCTTACAAATTAGAATTGGCAAAAAAAAAAAGGAAACAGTTTAATTTTCGCAAAAAACATAATCATGCAAAAACGGTGCAATGTACCTTCACATCTCTCTCGAACTGGATCTGTACACATGCTAGGGTATTATTTACAACATTTTCATAATTCATCTATATTAAAAATAGCAAAATCATATATTTACTTATTCTAAACAGGTCATTGAGCATATTGCACATACTGGTTCCAGAATTCTTTCCTCTAATAACATTCCTTCGCATTGAGCCGACTTTACTAGTGAAAGCGAATGTTGAATGAATCTATACAATACTAAAAAGTTAAGCTATTATTTGCCACTAAGACAAAGTAGTAGTCCAAAGATATTAATATAATTTATGGGGTAATTGAAGCAATTAGAAAAATGAATTCACAAAGTAATTTAATATAGGTTAAGCGTTGTTAGCCGAGAGGCCTTGCAAGCAAGTAGTTGGTTGCAGACGGTTGTGGGTTCGCCTCCCGGTTGATGCTATGACACAAGAAAAAAAAAGTAATTTAATATAGTTATGCAGACGGCTGCGTGCGGAGGTATTTCTAACAATATTTCTCGCGCGCCCTAAATAACAATTATCATTCAAGTATATTTTTACTAAAGTTATCATATATCAATAAACGTAATATTTCAATCTGCTTTTGCTTCATATTGTAGTAGTAATATATGTATTAAAACCACTGTGATTTCTAAATGAATAAATCTAGAACTAAATATTGCATAATTGATTACTACAGTTTGATAAACTTACTGCCCTCATGACTTTGACATAAACCACTTGATAGAAGTTTATTAATAATTTTTATAGTGATTCATTAGATTAGAGATTATCCACTTTATGAACAGTTTAAACTAGAGAAGTATTCATAAAGTGGATAATTTCTAGTCGAGTGACTAATAAAAATTATTAATATTGTTTGATTCTTTATCCACACGTTGACTTTGATTGATTAAAAAACAATAGAAAAGATAATGATACAAATAAATTTAATTACAAAAATTATAAATCTGTATTCAGCATTTCAATAGTAACTGATTTTAGTGATTCAAATAATTTGTTTAAAACTTAAAGCGATCCTTTCAGTTCAAACATTTGGTTCAGTTCGTATTTTTATTCCTAATGAAAAACTGAATTGCTTCTCTTCTAATCTTACCATTTGGCATTAATGATTTGAAATTTTTTTTTTAAAACCTGTTCGTAGTTGCGCTCGCACAATGTGCGGTCTTCAATTTTGCAAAATCTGATTTGCTTAAAACTGCCAGAAATCTACACAGTCTACGCATGCGTTTTTTACATCTTCATTTCCATCTTTTTTCTAGTTTCAGAAAAGGCAACTTTCATTTTTCTATGATAAAAATTTTATGATAATTTTTGTGATCAAGTAAATTGATTTTTTTTTTTTTACTTTCTCTCAATTTTTTTCATTTTTAACAGAATTGGATTTGCCTGAAATTTACATCAGAAAAAATGCAAGATTTTACCAGTCTGTATAATGAATGAATGTTAATGGGAGCAATTTTCTAGTGGTAAGTACTTAATAGATATATGTGTATACATAAATTGTACTGTAAACTTCCTTTAAATTTGAACTGCATAGATATTTTAATATATTTAAAGGAGAGTTTGATTAAAAATATTTATTGTGAAAGAGATCTTCGAATTATTGTTTGCACGTAACAAAACGCTAATTCATTTAGGGACGCTCTATCAACCTTTTTAAAATAACATGCTTGCTAAAGATTTATAAACCAAAATGCAATTTGTTTTACTTTAAAAGTTACTAGAAATATTATTTGAAAGTATAAAAAAAAAGTTTTACAAACAATCATACTGCCAGACCGATTTTTAGCAGTTTTGAAAGATTGCAGTAAAAAAGTCGTAAAAATTACCTTTTTAAAAAAAGAAAAAACATTTTTAGAGAAGAAAAAATATCGATTTTTAAAAGAAAATATATCTGGGTCTCTTTTTACGTGGACTTATTTAACACGATTTTGAAATTACGTGATTCACATTTCTCCGGAAGTCGAACTCCGATAATGTGCTATTACTTTAAATAATAAATTTTGCGCACTTACATCATATTGAAAGTAATAGCACATTATTGGAATATGACTTTCATCTTAGTAATTTCAATATTTTCAGTGCCTTATAATAGTAAGATTTTATGCAATAATGAAATTAAAATCATGATTTCCACATTTTATGTATACACACATTAAATTTTACAAGATTATAATGTAAATTTGTTCAAACATTGTGCGTGTTAATTTTGCATTTTAAATCACATTCTGTTTTTGCTTTTTAAAAAAAAACGTAATCAATTATTAATCATTTAGTGTCCACAAGTTTATTTTTAAAAGGTGAGTAATAGCAGTGGGCACAATTAAAATCGAAAATTAAAAAATTAAAGACAAAAATAAGAATTTACTTTTTAGTTGGTAGATTAATTACTAATTATGTTGTCACCAGAAAACCATTAACACAACATGAGAGTGACATTGGCGCTAGTTGTATTTCCTCTTGAGGAGAATCTGATTTTTTACCAGTTTGCAAACGAACCTGTTTAACGGCAAATAGTGATAATTAAAATGTGTATAAAAAATGTAAATTACTGTAAATTATGCATAAAAATATATTGTTTTGAATAAAATTAAATATTATAGTTAAAAAAAGTTTGTCTTGTATCATTTTTTTTTCAAATTTGAAATTTTTTATTAGTCATATTTTATTTCCTTATTATTTTTGCGCGTGAATTTTAAAGTAATTTTATATTGGTGCTTTGCTTTTACGCAATTTTTGAAAAATCAGTCTGTATCCCCCCTTTTTCAAGGTAAGTTACGTCTATTTTTGCGCGATTTCGTTTGTGCATTTTCTGAGGAACCTATCTATCGCGTACAAGACCCAGGTGTAATTTAAAAATACATAATTTATCAGAGTGAAATTCAATGTAATCGTCTTAAGTCTAAAAGCAGATTTAAATAGTTATGGTTTCTATATTATTCACACCTTCACATTACATGCTATGTATGTTTTAAGAACGTGCATATAAAACCCAACAAGCAAGCGAGTGTAAATATCGCTTCTAAACGGTGCAGTTTTTCCATGCATAGCATAGAGAAACAGCGCCACCTAGTGGGATAGATTGCTGTTAGTATAGCAGACATAAGCTAGATCTGTTTACGGCAATCAGCGCCACCTAGGTTCTTGGTGGTAGCAGACGATGTAAGCTGCCAGCTAGCTTGTGGAAGGTTCCTGTGCACATGCATGGTGAACAGTGCAACCTAGTGGCTGGAAGCATTTCTGCTTTCAAGGCCCCTACCCTGTATGTTCTGTGTGCTAACACAGAAACAACGCCTCTAGCGGCCATCGTGTATGTAGGGTTAGACTACAAAAAAAAACTATACTCAACACTAAGCTTTAGATATGAGAGTTAAAATGAATAGTTTTTTAAATTTTTTTTTAGTATAAGATTTTAACAGATGAAGTTAATATTTGGTTGACAATCATGTGAAGATTAATACTATGTAAAGAGTTATAAGAATATCAGGACACTTTTGTTGCCAACTGTGTTACACTTTGGTGTAATTCTACTATGATTGATTCCTTAAGGCCTGCACTTCAGATCATCGATGAATGACTGCAAGCTTTGAACGAGTAGACATGACTCATAGATCTCATGCAATTTATCAACAAATAACATATATATATAAACTGCAAAAATGAATCTGTTATTAATTGAAAAAAGATCCTTTGGTTCATCATTGAAACCTAAAAGAAACCATGTAGAGCAAATTCTAAATATCGTTTATTATTACAGTTATTACTGCATAATTCATTATTCACATAATTAATGAATATTTTTTTTTTGAAAAAAAATATTTAAAAAAAATCCCTTTTACCCAAACACGGACAAAAAAAACACTTGAATGGATTACTCAATATTTATCACTTTAGAATGAATTTACTACGTTCATCTTTTGATTTTAAAACAAAAAGAAATACCATGAGATGGGCATTCTTGAAGACTAATTAATGGATACATAATTGTGTAAATGCTCATTCTTTTATATTTGCAATCATAATAAATAAAAATAAATAATGACACTTCAGTCATACTGTCATGTTTAGTCAGAGTAAAAAACCCTGAATATTGAACTAGATGTTGCCCTTGATAACTTTTCATTAGCTACCTATAGCTGTAGATTATTATCAAATGAAAGAATTGCATGAACAAGAAAATAACCATTAGACTTCGTCAAAATAGGAAAAAAGATGAAGAAATACAATTTAAAAAATGTATATGTATTTTACTTATAAAGCAGAAATATTGTAAGCCCAAATGGAGTAGATTCATCATAAAGGATGAAAGACTAACATTATAGAAATTGCAAGTAAATCTTATAGACAAAAATTATTCAACTTTATGAAAAATATCAAATTTGGACAATTAAGGTTTATGTCCCAACTAGTTTTCTATGTGATGAAGTAGAGAATTTTCTAAAAATATACAGGATGCTTTCGATCAGATTAAATTATTTTTTTAAAATTGTCATAGAAAAAATTAATGCTAAAATCAGATTATGATTGAAAGTGCTGTGGAAAATTTGATTAGATAGAAATGAGACGAGACATAAATATGTAGAATTTTCAAACAAACTACATAACATGAAATTATTATTTTTATTTTTTAAGAAAAATGTTAAGTGGAAATGAACATGGAAATATCCAAATGAAAGTATAACAGAATTGAACTGTATTTTGATTAACAGTAAATATACACTTCAAGGTTGTATTGTACGTAAAAGATTCAACAGAGAAAGTATTCATCGATTAGAGAGATATAAGATCAATGTTAATGCAAAACTAGAGACCAAAGCTATATTAAGACATTAATAACAGTTGAAATTCCTAACCTTCAGAAATATTCCAACAAATTTAAACTACAACTTGCAAAACATTTTAAAATTTTAACATATTTCAAAGATGGCTTTTGAATGAAATCCCTAATACAATAACATATTCTACAAAAATCAGCAAATAAGATAACTTATATAAAAAGAAGCAAACCACTAGTAAATTTTTATCTAAAATGAGGCAATAACTGGAAGAAAAGAAGGAATATAAAAGTATTTTAAAATGAATCATTTAAGAATCGAATATTATAAAAAAAAGTTAATGAAGACATAAGGCAACATAATTGAGAAATGTTATGAAATCTATAAAAAAGAATAAAAATTTAAAAAATATAAAATATCTTGATATTAGAAAGATGCTTGGTATTAATAAGAAAACAAGACACTATTATTAAAATGAGGGATGCCATCATAAACTATATAGAATTCTATAAACTAGATATAAAGAATAAAAGACAAACTCCTACAATTATGACATTTTTTGAAATTCTAACTATTTTACATAAAAAGATAAGACATAACCATTAAATTTACGAAGAAAGATCTAGGAATAATGAAGTTATTACACATCTTTCAAAAGTAACAAGTAAAACTAAAAAGAGAAATTGTTGCAAAACTATTTAGTATATCAAATGCCTAAATGATAACATATCAGAAAATTTGACACATGGCATATTATTATTTTTTAAAAAAGGAAAAAGATATTAGAAATTACAATCATTGGATATATATAATACTATTCTTCTACTTTCCAATTTATATATGGGCTACTGGTTTTAGTTCTCTTGAAGGTTTTTTTGAAATGTTATTACCATAGGATTTCCCTAAAATGTCTAAAGAAATTATAGACATACATGGTTTCCAATCATTACAGCTCCATTTCTATATTTTACAAGTGAATACCTGGTTGACAGGTTTTTAGTAATTGCCTTTGGGAATGATCTTTCCAGCCATACAGTCTAGTTTTTAAATTCATGACCCCATTGTTTTCATATTCTAGCATTCACATTAGAAAGTAACAGATTAAAAATGTCTGAAATATTTTGTTGTCTATGTTTTGTTTTTGGCACAAATCTTTTCAGAAAGCAGTGATTTCAAACTTCAATTAGTTTTAATTTTTTATATTCAACAAATGCAGTATCATTTACATTGTTATTTTTGAAGTGTAAAACATTTCTGCAATTTTGAACATTAAAACTGCATGTAATTTGATATCAATGAAAAGTTTCACATCTTTTCATAGGTTCATGAAACTGAAATCAAACTTGGTATTTATTATGATATCAAAACTATAATGTTAATATGAGTTTTAATTATTTTTCCCAACTATTGTAAAGAAAGAAATAGGATTTCAGTTTTTGACTCCTAGCTATATTGAATAAATTATTTTATTATAAATAAAATAAAGATGATTTGCATACCTAAGCTACAAATTTGTAGAAATGTTAATAAAAAAGAATATTTAATATTAAATTAAATATCATACATGATAAAATTATATACCAGTTTTAGACATAGAATGAAAGGTAGTATACAAGTATAGATGTGTTTTCCTATATACTAATGATGGTCTAATGTAATTCTTTATAAGGTAAAAGTATATTTATATATAACTGAAAATTAATAATTAATTATATTAGAACTTTTAGTTATTTGTGAATAGTTAATAAATTAATCTTATGCTCAAAGATAACATTAGTTGATGTAAATATGCGGTGTAGACATGTAGATTGTGATAATAAATTAATGTGTTACATAAATCATTTATATATTAAAATTATACATTAAGTTTTATATCAAACAAAACAGGCCTGTAGATTTATATAAACAAATTGGTTTGGTTTCAAAATCTTAGTGAGTTTTTGAATCTCATATTATTAATTCTTATAGTATAAAAGAACTAAAAATAGCTGCTGAACATATGAATGGAAATGCAATGCTCCTCACTGAGGAAAAACAATAGCAGAAAATAAATCGGGAGTTTTGAATATAATATTATTATCTATAGTTCATTAACTAATCAAATTTATCAATGTATCACAATTCTTTAGGTTATATATAAGATCACCTCTCTACTTTAGTACCATGATACAAGTTACCAAAATATATAATTGATGGTATGAGATCAAATCTATATAACTATCTAAGCAGGTTAGCTTGGATTCAAAAACTTTTTTATTTTAAGCTTTTAACTTGATTATAGAAAAAAAGCTGAATGTGATTTCCATATTTATAATGTTAAATTCAATTTGAAATCCTAAGTCCTCATTAATAAAAGCAAAAGTCAGAAACTAGTTTGGGGATAGATTTTAAATACAATTACCATCTAATTCCCCAATTGCCAGCCTGGTTTCTGGCTTTGACTTTTATTAATGAATAATTGGCCTTCTATATTAGGTTCTCAGGATATTGGTATTTGTTTGCCAGTGGTGAATAATGTGCACAATCAGTTAAAAAATTTTATGTGCAAAACATAGTATAAACTCTCTTTCTTATTTATTAAATACTAATTAAAAATATCCAAAAACAATAGAAACATTAAACTACATGGTAATACTAAGATTAATATTGATGAAACCTATGACCATGATTTCATTTATTCAAAACGTATTTACAGGATTTTTACATCAAGTACTTTGTGGATTAAAGTAAGAAGGGAATAAAAATATATGATCCAGATTTTGTAGTTTTCTTACAACCAATGCTGCAGGAAATCTTACAAGCAAGAACATAAAATGAAAGTAAGAAAGTAGATCTAAGGACAAATGCTACACAAGTAATGTTTAATACTTTTTGACACACACACACAAAATAATAACAACTACAAACAACTTGGTCATATCATTAACTCAGAAGAAAACATAAAGAATGAAATTAATCATAGAATTACATATGAATAGGGGCATTTAGTAAAAGTAACCTAATTATCAGCAGCAGCTACTTGCAAATAAGTATAGCCATTCCAATTCTAAGAGAGAATAAAAAAATGGAAGACAAAACAAAAATAGACATAATCAATTTTTGAACCTCAAATATGTTCACATATAGAACAGGCTAAACTATTATTCTGTTTAATATTTTGTAACGCTGTCTTTTAACTTTTTAAAGTAAACTTTTCTTTCTGAATTATTTCTATGCCATCACTAATTGTAACTTTCCAATATACTCTATTCCCGTTATATCTTCCAGATGAAAACAATTGTATTTCTTTAGAATGACTTTGATATAATTTTTATAATGTAACCAGTGTCTGTCTCCCATGTGAAAACCTGTATTTTTTGTGACATCTTTTCACATTTCCAATTCAATAAATGATTTATAGTAGAGGATTCTTTAGAATCACATCCAAAAAATTGAAAAACATATTGACTGATCTTATAATCTTGCTTCCGTATTTTTAGAATGTTATGGTGTGCCTTTCAATGATATTTTACTAGTGCCTTTATATTACATTGTTGTGTCCAAGTTTCATTTCCATACAATAAATGAGTTAAAATAATAGCTCTTCATGCAACTTAGTTGCAATAGTTATCTCACACAAATACACTTTTACCATGTTAAAAATCAGCATCAGCACATCGGAATCCATTTTGCAGTTCAACACCTAAGTCTATTTTTCTATTTAAAAAGCTATCAAGATATTTAAGCAGCCAAGTTTTAAAAGGCTGCTTTCAAAACAGTATATTCTGTAGATCATCTTTTAAATTGATAAGAATAGTGCAATCACAAGCATACTGTAAATCTAGAAGCCAAGAAGATAAAATTCTCATTTTTGATCAGCTGAAATTAAAACTTTCACCATCAAATCTGTATCACATCACGATCCCTGATTCAATAAACCACCTAGAAATAATTCCAAAAACCATTATTGTGAAAATAAAAGTTAGAGCAAAGACACATCCTTGTTTAGCACTCATTTTGATTACAAATGCTTAAATTTTCCATCTGTAATATTTCTTTCATTCCATCATGTAAAACTGTAAAATTGGAATATTATTTTCAAACAGTTCCACAGAAAAGCTTTGATCAAATCAATAAAAACAATATAAAAATCATTCTTCTATTCCTAATACGTTTTTGCATTTACCTAACAACAAAAACAATACTTTTTTTTTGATTCTCTAAAACCACACCCAGTCTCTGGTAACTATTCATCTATGCCTGGAGTAAACCTATTCAAAAAAATTCTTGTTTTCTGGATAAAAACAATATTTTTCATAATAATTACAGCAACTGTATCTATTCCGTTTATACTTAAAATTGGAATAACAGAAGCATTCTTAAGATCAGATGGTCCATTTATTCCTAAACAATTTTTTTTTTAAGCTAATGTATTACTGCAATATTTTAAAACTTCTCTGGGTATCTCATCAGGACCAATAGCCTTTCTATTTTTAAGATTATAAAAAGCTATTTTAACTTCAATAACTTTGTCCAAATCTAAATAAGCAGATAGAATGAATATATCATTAAAAGTTATACCTCAATTCTTGTATCATTATTCAAAAGATGATCAAAATACTCCTTGCATTTGTTCAAAATATCACTTATCATATAAGAGAAGGTCATTATTTTAAGATTTAATAGGATTATTATTTTTAGGCCCATATGTTGCTTTCAAAGCATCAAAAAAAAAAAAAGATCTGAAGTGACAATGATCAGAAAATGTTTCTACCATGTTTAATCTACCATTCATTTTTAATTCTTGTCAATTGTTGAACTTCTGCTTTTGAATTTCTATAAGTTCCATATTTAATTTATTATTCTGCCAAAAATACGTTACTTTTAATCCAGTCACTAATAATAAGATCAATGTCAATAAACAGTCACGATTCTATTTTTTGTTAACCCAAGAATAGATTTGTCTTTATAATACGCTTCTTATAAAAATTCAGAGCCTTAGTAACATGATAATGATAATATTCCAAATTAGTAATTTTAGCATTTAATAATTAATTGAAATTTAACACATATGGTAGATACTCTAAAGAATAAATATTGGTTTTCTTGTAAATATGATTGGAATAAAATCAAATTTTTAATGCAACTAATATTTTACTTTTTAATGCAAGTATTATTTTAATCTTCAATTTTACTAATCTATGATCTGTCCAACAATTTATACATGCAAGCTTTCATATAAAGTGAACTTCACTTGTGTTCTGACTCTTAATTATAATTCTATTAAATGCCATTATTTTAAACATGGTTGTATCCATGGTTTCATTTTTTAGACATTTTTCTACCTAACCTAGAAGTGATAGTTAATCCAAATGTATAAAAATTCACTAACAGCAAACTACTTGAATTTCCAACAACTTTTGTCCAAAGTTTACTATTAGTACCAACATTTATGTTAAAGTTTCCAAAAAGAAATATTGGAACTTTTAATGATATTGCTGTAATAAAATCTTTCTCTGAGCTCACTGAATCCAAAGTTGGAGAACATATCCTAATAAAAAGGGGCATAAATATCATTGTGCAATCCAAGTCTTAACACTATTAGTCTTTCTTTGATACATCAAGGAATTCCAAGAATAGAAGATACTAAATTAGATTTTACAGCATATCCAACACCATGCAAATTCCTTCCACTAGTTGCCCTTCCAAAAAAATTTGTAGCCATCTACCTGTTTTTTAATTTTTTTTCTTCTAGAAATGAACTTCACTGACAATTCTATCAATTTTAAATCTTGAAAATTCTTTAGCAAATGCCGTCTTCCAATCAGATCTTAAAAGAATTTGTTTCAAGCAAATTTCATGCATTCTGTGCATCTATATTTTTATTATTAAGATTTATAATAATTATTTTTACTACTATCACTTATCTCCTGCTTTACTATTACTACTGATATTTCATTCAATTTAATGAGTAATCTGATAGGCATGACAACATAGCCAGACTGTGTAAAATAGGATACTTTTAGACATTTTCTAGATATCATCTAATTCCATGATAGGCATGGGAATCCCTAAATAATGCCTATGTTTACAATTTTTACCAAACTAATATTCCAGAATCAATAATTCCAACAAACTAATTAATTACTGTATTGCATCAAGCAAAATTTACTAAGCCCATCCCCATCATTGCTTTGTTAATCCTCAAAGATTTGAGATAAAAAAAAAATTGAAGTCAGAATTGCTGTGCATCTAGTTAAAGGATAGAAATGTACATGCATAAACCCACAATCCCATTGTCACAATTAGTACAGAGAGATGGCATAAGAGGTTCATAATGACTGGGTCCTATGAACATACAATAGGGCCTACCCTAACTTAAGTGACTGAAGACATTAAATAGGGAGGCAGAAAAGCCTATTATTAGAAACAGTATTTAGTGTTTGATGAATTATCATGTTATACTACAAGGTAACAAACAATACTTTTGATCAGGCTCTGTTTATTGGTCCTCAATTAACCCTCATGTCTGAAGGTCAATCCAATATTTAGTATATGTGGACCCCATAACAGAAATATATATGAATAACATTTAAAAATAAATATGTTTTACCTATGTATATGAGAACATGGACACTCAAAAGAAGAACAATACAGACTTCATTCTACACAATAAAAAGTGGAGATATACATTTGAGTGTAGCAAGAGAGATTGAAAGTGAAATATGTAAGTGAAAAAATAAATAGGTATCAGTGATATTACTGAAGGAATTAAGAAAATGAAATGAAATTGATTTGGACATATTTCTAGAAAAGATAATAGCTAAAGTCTTAAACAGGCTCATAAGAGATTGTAAAAAACTTAGAAAGAAACATGTATGATAAATGGATAAGATAAAGGAGTTTACTAAAGTGATGTGCAGATGAGCAGCTCTGGATGAAAGAAATTGGATTAATTTTGGAAAGATCTTCATCCAGCCATACGATTGAAAATGATCTATGGTATCGTGACATAATTACATAAAAAATCATAAATGATACCTTATGATTCTTTTACATAATGCACTATTATATGCCATAATATTAGGCAAAACTGATATTTTAATTGAAATTATAATTCTCTGAATAGAACTAATTTTGATATGCTAATAAAGTTTGAAAAGTGTGCAATTAAATATATTTCACATTTGTAATACGTTCATTTTTCATAATTATAGGTAGGAATTTAATCAATTTTTAAAATCAATCACAATTAAGTTAAATATTGATGTAATACTACTCTTATAATTACTCAATAAAGAGTTCATGCTTAAAATATGACTCTCAGCACCGAAGCATCTTATAGAAGCCCAATGTTAAATAAAATGTTAGAAAGTCACTTTCTGAAACAAAAACTATGTTTTATATATTTCTATGTGCCATACTTCAACTTTTCTTTTCAATAATTGATAGAAATTACTTTTGACATAATTAATTCACAGTTTTCTCCACAGATGGGTATCTTACGTTGCTAAAATTTTTAGGAATATCAATTTCAGGGCAAAGACCTCTCCAGGAATCACCCGCAAAAAAACCAATGAAGAAAAAGATAATTCTTACAAGGTTGGCAAAATACCAAGTAGTGAGGGGTTATGTTTTTGTTTCTTTTTTATCTTTTCTTAAATAACTAGATACCCATTTGCTTAACAATTAGATGTCTGTGGTGATAGGCATGCTACTTGAAAGAAAGCTTACCTAGAATTTAAACTAATTGCCACATTTGGCTAAGATGGGCTTAGGCAAAATAAATGCTATGAGTTTTCTTAAATCTTGTATATATTTAAATAAGAAAAATTTACGTGTTAGACAGTCAGAAAACTGCTTTCCCAATAATGTCTATCAAATATTGAAATTAATATTATATATATATTGTGTGATTTTTTTTAAAAAAAAATGTTTTTGCTATAAATAAACTTATTCTTTAAAACACTTGCAGTAAGATATTGTATTTGAAAATATTAAATGACAATGGATCTTGATAAAATATAGCATTACTTTTATAAAATCTCTCTTCAAAAATAGTATTTCACATATTGAAATAAAACTATTTTAGGTGAACATAGAATACACTACTTTGCGAATAGTGTAAGAATTTCAACATCAGTGTATCATTGCAACATTGTCAAACTAAAATATTTATCAAGATGAGCCTTTTTTAATGATAAAAACAAAACGATAATTTAAAGATCTTTCAACCTGGGGTTCTGGCTAGTTATTATAGATTAAACATAAAGCTGCACAAAATAAAAAGACTACAATATTCATCTCTTTATACTTTCACTATTTATATAGGCTGTTTTAACAATTCTTTTGAGAATATATAAATGTATTTATTAGATTAAATATATGCAATTCTATTCAATATGGTGAAGATGACGCTACAGATAAACAATTAAGGCTCCACTATGAGAGCTATAAATTATATAACCAAATTATTTTCTAATAAAATGAGTTTCTTCAGCTTTAAAAGAAAAGAGAATTGTAACTGCCAATGCAATGAATTCACTTATGCTTATAATGCTGCCTCTGAAATGGGAAGCTAGAGCTATATTAAGTGGTTGGCAAAATCAGATGTTATTGACTGGATATAGTACTCCACTGCCTAATCAGTTTGCTTTCTATAAACTAGAATAACTAAGTTTCTTTTTTTTTTTTTACTTCTCTTTGATAGGAAATTGACCAGGAGCATTTAATTTCCATGTCCACCATATACTAGCTTCAGAAATTGGCAAGAATCTTTAAGATTCAAACTATCTGATAAATATTTAGAACTGGACACTGGAATATAGACTTTTCCAATAATGATTTCTTGGTCATAAAACCCTTTCTATTTCCTTATTTTGCTATATTAAAATGCTTAAAAAAAAAAAAATTGAATTTAGTACAGTAGAATGCTGACGGAATGAAGAACTGAAGATTCTTGATTGAAGCTCAACCTATCATTCCGGTGTTTTAACATCCTATGTTCTTTTAAATAACTAACCATTTCTTTATTATACTAGTTCTTTACTTGATAACCCATATATTGTTTAATGCTAAACATGTTTGTGACATACAATTTCAAAAATTTAGCAACAAGATATTTAAACAATATAAATGAGGCAATATCCTGTATGGTTTAATGTGGTGATAGAAAGTAAATTTGGAAACTGAATGTTTCTAAATCAATTTTCAACTGAGAAAACTAAAAAAAAATCTGGTTATTTGAATGAAAGTCATTTCTCAACCTGCACTTATATGCTTGAACATCATATGAGGTTCTGAGTAACTAACCATAAGTTTATTATAGTTCTGTTAATGCCGGGATAAATAAATTCAGTATCACTTTCATTGTCATGTCAAAACGCTTAAAGGTTTGCCTAACACTGGAAATCTTTGAAAAGTCAAAAAACTTGATGAAACTTATTTAGTATTAATAATAAAACATGTCTCTTAATGATGTCAATGGTTTCAGTAGTTGTACAAACAAAGTAGCAAGCAGTGATAAATTACCCGCAATGATGACATTTGAGTATTAACATTATAACCTATTTAAAATTAAAACATAAACATCCCTCCTCAGTATTTCCAAATATATATATACTCATAATAATCAGACAGATATCAAAATTCGTGAATAATAGCAAACCATGTGTGTGTGTATACATATATGTTGAAAAGTTACATAACACATACATATAAAGCTATACATACATGTTACATATGCAAATTGTTGAACACTGCAACTAGAGGATTACTTATACTAGCAAAGCTTCAAGACTTACCTTGAGTGTTTTGTACATGCAGTGCAAACAAAAAAAAAATTAAAATTTTAGAAAATTAAAATTACTTTTTATTGAATTCTAATTTTTTTTTATATTTATCATATTTCTGAATTGTAGATAACTGAAACTATGGATATGTAAATTGGGGGAATACTATGTACAACTGTGTTTATACTTTGAAAATTTTTTTAAATGCTTGTATAGCCTAATATCTTCTTAAAACATAAACTGCAATGTTAATAAAATAATGAATCTTGAAAGTATTACTGAGCCAATCTACAAATTCCTATGTTTATATATTGAATACACTCATATATAACAAAATTAAGAGTTCTTCTTAGAAATACTATTAGTAGTAGTAGATGTTGTAAATTGACATCAATTCCTAGTAATTCTATGAACAGCAGCCTGCCTATTTATAAAATGATCAATCGTATATGTAAAAATAGTTTACGACAGACTTCTCCTGCATAATTTGAAATGATATTATCACTGCTGACCTGACTTAGATCAACTGTCAACCATATCATTTTATCTACAGTCCAATATAAATAATAAAACATTCATAAAAAAAACAAAAGAAAATAAGAAAAGAGAAAAAAAGGATATAAATATAAGAAAAAAGATATAGACCTACCGTACAAAAAGATTCTCATTATAAAGGAGAAAAGGTAAAACTTCAGTATAGATTTCAATATAAAGTGAGAGATATAGGTAGTAGAAGAAAATATATTTAATTATAGCATCTCAGATTTGCCAAACCCATTCTAATATGCAAACACTAAATAATGGAAACTAACATTTTAATTGCTTCAGTTTGGTGCTTATTTAAAAAAATATTTGGGTGATTTTTAATCCTCACTGAATCATTATGTCCACAATTAATACTATATTAGTGTCACTGCTAAATTGGAAGCATTGTCGATGTATCAAGAAATAGACATGGTTACCTAATAATTACCGTAAAGTTAGTTTAATTATGGTAGTGCAATGTAATTATTAAAATCTAATCAATCAGAAGTTGTAAAATTGTACATGTACCACAAATGTTTCATTTGCAATTCTTTTATTGCTTAGAGCATTATACAAATTCTGAATTTCTGTGATGAAAAACAAAATTTCCCTTTGGAAACTGAAACATTATTATTCAAATGATGTTAAAACTAATATTTAGAAATATGTTAAAATCAAATGGTTTGACATTTCACTGAAATGATAATCAATGGGAGGAAAAGAAATATACCATAACATGATTCAGTTTTTTTAAAAACTCATCAACAGAACTATTTCAAAAATCAATCTTTTTGTGACATAAAAGACATAGTAACTTTTAAATAAATAAATAATAGGGAAGTAACAGTTCTGAGAGAGTACATTAAATTATTTACATTATTTTTCCTCATTCATGAATCTAGCTAAGAAAAATTATAAAACGCTTTCAAATCTTCATTACCATGTCTTGTAAAACCCTATATTAATGCAAATTAATGAATGAGGACCAGATTAGCAAACAAAACATGCAAAACACATAAAGTTAACTTTGTAGCCTTCGACCAAAAGATTTTTCCCAAGTAATGCCATTGAGGTGAACAGAGTCTTGGTACTGTGGTAATAAATGATAAGACGGCTCATCTAAAGAGGTGGTAGACATTAGCAAATTTTCACTTTTTACAGTCACTGGAAGTTCTTTAGATTCCTTCTCTGCAATATTGGCATCATATTTAGCCTAAAAAAAATATTAGAAAAAAAATTATGACATTCTAATAGCAAATTAAAATAACATTAAAAAGTAAATGTAACATTCAGTAAATAATACTGATAAATAAAATAAACTAACAAGAAATAAACGAATAACATAATCCTGTATTTTAATTAGAGGTCATCAGCTAGAAAAGCTTTAATATTACTTTAACAGTGCACTATACAAAGGCAAGTCTCTAGTTAGAATATACAAGCATATTAACAGTCACCTATCTCTGTCAGTTATTTAAAATGTACATAATGTAAAAAATAATAAATTTACCTCAGTTTTTAAAAATAATTTGAACAGCTAGCTAATTACAGATAAAATAATGAATTTGAATAGATAATTATTAAAAAAAATGTATAAACCAAACAAAATTTTAAGTTGATCTTTTACCTTTTGTAATAAATAAATTACACACATCTTCAAACAAAATTAAAAAAAAAAAAAAATTGAATAAATAATTATACATCAATAAGTGTAACTGTAATCAGTCACCTGTTTTTTTCTATCTTTGCAGAGTTTGTGTTGAAGATCTATTCTCGAAATTCAATTAAAGGTATTAAAACCAGAGATTTTGAATTGATGGCATTTTACTTGCATTTATTTTAATTTCAAAGTGTATTTTATTGAATTCATCTAATATAATTAACTAAAATTAAAGAATTCAAAAATCTTTGAAGTGATTTATATCACTAAAGTTGACATAATATATTTCATAAGATTAGTATAGATACTAATATATACTTTGTGTATGCTCTTTTAAAGATTTTAGTGATATATGATTAATGTCTTTACATGCCTGGATAAATCAATCACGCAAATAGCCAGTGTTTGTAAAAATCTATTTGGCTTGAGAGAAGAAGATTATGATTCTATTGATCTTGCTTTCATTTTTTAATTGCCAAGATGTATTTTACATTAACAAATTCTTATACAGTAACTATACATGATAAAAAAAAAACCCTTCACATCCTTTATTAACCAGTAATAAAAAAAAAAATATTAGCAACTACTAACTTGAATGGTTATCAGATTAAGAATCTAAATCAATTTAAATATTTTGACATTTTTAAAGTAGAAAGGAGGATTTGAATGCTGAGTTGAAATGTAAACTTCACTACGTTTCTGCTGCATATAACATACTAAAGGATAGGCTATTTCATCGTAATCAAATAATTACTTCAATTAAATTATTTGTATATGGAGTTTTTAATTTTCAGAATTTCTTGTATGGAAATGAGAAGTACTCTTTACTGATGTAACCAAAAAGCATTAAAAAAAATTCATTTGAGAATACTACGTAGGATTCTAAATACTTAATTGTATATGTTATGTTTCTAAGCTTGCTGGATGAAATGCTATAGAATTTAGTATTGTAAAAGAAAATTTTTGTTAGATGCATAAGGTGAGTGAATAAACAGTCGTAGACAAACAAAAACTGTACTTTATGGTGAACCTGAACATGGTTTTTTTTTGCAAATAAGAGATAGATCTCATTTTAGGTATAAAAGATTATTTCTAAGATATGTAAAAGATTACACAATACTGACTGTTTTATGACCAAGAACAAAATACAATAGAGAACTACAATTAGCAGTTAAAGTTTCCAAAAAGTAAAGTTCAAAATAATGGAAAATGTCAAATGAAAAGATAAACAGACTAGTATGTGATCAATATATAAAGGTATTGTGACTTACGGATCAATTTGTATATTCATCCCAAAACTCATCCTTTTTTTTTCTTCTAGAATTAAAATGGCCAGACATAATGAGGATTGAATATTAATGATAAACAAATAATGTTTTTAATGCCACTGATTAGTTTAAAGCTCATGATATTAATATACCATTAAATAATATCTTAGTTCTCGATTACTAATACTCAGAGAAATCATAATTCAAAATTTATATATCTATATATTATCTACTGTTTATTCACATCTTCAATGTCATCATAGTTAAATACAGTTTCTTTGATCCATAGCTCTCTTCTCCATATCACACATTAAATTTCCTTATTTCATCCATCCATCAGGTATATGGTTTTTTCAATCCTGCTTAATTAAGACTTCAACTTTCTATCTATTCTTATTTCTTCTATCATTATGTCTCGCCCAGTTCTTCGGCATCTTAACTCTTTCATTTATAAATAATACTACTGTTCTTTCACTCATGTACTTTGATTTTATCCCTCCTTGTTACATCTAACATACATATTTCTATATTTTCTTCCATGATCTGAAATATTTGTATTGCTATCCTGTTAAGTATCCAAATCTCAGAACTATATGTAAAAACTGGCAAAACACATCTATTAAAAGTCTTACTTTATAAACACTTAACTATATTTCCCTTTAATGTTACATTATTTCTACTAAAAAAACTCTAACCAAATTTAATTCTATGATTAATTTCATCCATTATGTTTCCATTTGTATTAATAATCCGATCAAAATAGTGACAGTTAATTTTTTCTAATACATTACTATGAATTTTTATTTTCTTCTTTTGTGAAATGACATTAAACATTACTTTAGTCTTTCTAGTATTTATCTGAAATCTATTTTCTTACTTTCATCTGATAATGCTTTGCAAATATTCCTGAAACTTTCTGAAACAATCACATCATCTGACATCAAAATGACTTAAATAATGTCCATGAATGTTTATTCCATTAGTTTCCCATTTTAATCACTTAAAGGGTCAAATGCCTTTTCATAACTACTTGAGTCTCATAAGTGCGCATTATGCGTACGTTGTAGATCGTTCATTAAAATTCGGTTTTCATTGTGAAATTATGGAAAAACTAAGAGGACTACACATGCGGGTATACCATAGTTCTTTGTGCTATTCTCTTGCCTTTCTGTATGTAGTCACCATATTTTTCTTGGGCAAAAAATGAATTTTTTTATGAATTTTTTTCTGAGTAAGGTCAATTATTATTAATTTTAGTTTCTCAGTTTTTTAGATTGTACGGAGGAAAAAGCATGGAAGAAAACTAGACCGAAAAAGTGGATTCAGAAACGGATTTTACCAGCGTTGATTCAAGGCCCTTCGACTTCGATGAAACTTTCATACAGCAATCGAGAATATTTCACTTCATCATCGGAAGAAACCCCATTAACAGCCAAAAGACGAAGAAAAGTCAAAAATATACCTCAATCCAATAGCAGCAGATCAGGCCCATCATCTAGTATTATGCCTCCGGATATTAGTAGCCCTTCATCTAGCAGTAATGTGCCTTCAAATGTAATCGCTGAACCAATATATGTAGAGAATTTTACCTAGATTCCAGGTTTGAAGTTTCCCACAACTGGTGAGTATTCTATTTTAGATTTTTTCCATATGTTTTTTGATAAAAAATTATATAGTAAAATTATTAACGAAACTAACAAGTATGCTACTAAAGATAAAAGTGTGCATAATTGGATAAATGTAACAGATCGTGAATTGCCTTCCTTATTAGAATTTTATAACAGCTTCATTACTGATTACTTTTGCCAATTGGTAAACAAGATCTAGAATGATTTATCTTTTATTAATAATAAATAAAATAATAATAAATAATATTGGATAAATGTAATGGATTGTGAATTGCCTTCCTTATTAGAATTTTGTAAGTTTCATTACTGATTACTTTTGCCAAATGGTAAACAAGATCTAGAATGATTTATCTTTTATTAATAATAAATAATGTTGAATAATATTAAATACTGTATTTAATATTTTATATATTTATATTATATACTATGAACAGGTATGCTCATTCTAAATTTGTAAATTGTTTCTGTATTGGCAATGGTTATTCAGTATGATGATGTTATGAACAAGGTTGGTTTATCCAAAGTCTAAAATCAAAATATGAACAGGTATGCTTCTCTGGAAGATATATCTCAAAAGAGGTAGAATATAAACATTTTTTAAATATAAATATGTATCTTAGAATCTTTTTAGTAATCTTTGACTGCCTCTTGAAATGAGAAATTTTTTCATATTCTAAATTGTAAATTATTTTCAGTATTGGCAATGGTTATTCAGTATGATGATGTTATGAATAAGTTGATTTATCCAAAGTCTAAAATCAAAATAGTTTTGAGCAAATAATGAAAAATTATTAACTCAAAATTTTAATGCATTCTTGTTTATCAGGCTTTTGAGTTTTCCCATTTCAAATTATATGACATTTTACTATTTTATTGTATTTATAATAGTAAGTAATCCACTTCCTTCATTATTTTTACATTTTCATAAAATTTTAATTTTTTTTTTTTGTCTTTTATTAGGGAGAACGTTTTCTTTCCAGACGCCTAATGATTTTCTCAACTTAGGGGGTGCAAAAAAAAAATGAAGAATTCTTATCTTCCTAAATTGTTATGTTCTGAAGGTATGGATTATCTCAGGTAAGAAGTGTTATATGTTAATAGAATGGAAATTTTGTGAGGAATACAAAGAAATTATCATTGAAGATGTAATTTGAACTTTAGTTAGTGATAAATTACAAATTATGAACAAACAATAAAATAATAATTATTTCGGATGTGAAAATTTCTTTTTTCCCTTATTTTCTATATATTTATCACTATTTATCTTAGGCTTATTGTTTTCCTTAGTTTTTCTAGTTTCTAGCAATGTAAAGTTTTTTGCTCTAACATTATTAAAACTGAAGTTATTGTGAAAATTGTGACTCAGGTCAGTTTTTAAAAAAATTCAAAATGGCGTCTCATGATTAAAGCAGATAATACACAAACCCAAAGTATAATGAAAACTCATACTACTGGTTCTCTTTAATATAATTCCAGTTAGTTTCTGTTGGTTAGGTTCAATCCAAAAGTTCTCTATAGATTAGTAACAGTAATCTTAATTCAGATCTTATACTTTTTAAATAATATTATCACTATTGCATTCTTCCAATCATTTAGTATATCTTTATCATTTAGATATATGGTATATAATTTTGCCACCAATTTTTCTATTTCTTCATCTGCTTCTTTTAAGATATCAATAATAATTTCATCATTTCCAGAAATGTATTCATTTCTTATAGATTTAATTGTAAGTCTCATCTCTTCATTTAGAATTCTTGGCATTTCAAAAAATGTTGTTGTAAGTGAAAAAGCTATTTTGTTTTCTTGTTTCTAATTATTATATAATTTTTCATAGAGCTCTTCAACGTTTTATTAGTACTACTATCTTATCTTCTTCACTGAAATAACTTTCCTTACATTACCAAGATATGTTATATTTTTGAAACTTCTGTTCTCTTCTATAGTTTTTATATCAGTTTGTTTCATATCATTTTACAGAATTACAGAAATTCCAATTGTTTCTTAATAAATCATTTAAAAAATATTTTCACAATTCCTTCCCTTTTTCATATACAGGCATATCTCAGTTAATGATTTATTGATGAACCATACTTTTTTTTTTTACCAGTTATCTACGTAGCAGTTCTTAATAGAATAGCAATTTTTTTTTTTTTATTCATGTAGTTTCAAGTGTGAATCATGAACAAAGTTCGTTAATATTGTAAAACAATTTTCAAGTTTGCAGCTTAAATTCATTGAAGTAATTGTGAAAGTTAAAAATATCAATTGCTAATACTGTCTTTTTTAATAGCTTTTGTCTCTCTAGCTTTGCATTAATACATATCTTATATCACACTAATTGACAATCATTTTCAGTATTGAAGTACATTACAGTTTTGGAAATAATTTCTCTTAGTCAAAATATAATCCAACTTTACTATACTTTGATTTTGATACTTCCAATCCACTTTAGATTTTACTTAAATGTTTTTTTTTTTTTTTCAGCAAATTCCATAAATCTCTTTCTTCTTTCTGTCCCATATCCAAATTTATCTATAGCACATTCATCTTTCAATTGTTTCCTAGTTTTAGCACTAAAATCTCCTATGGCAATTTTAAAATGTTGTTTGATCTAATTAAAAATACCTTATATATCTAAATAAGAGTCCTCTACTTCATCAGAATGACAACTCATTGGGTCGTAAAGTTGAATTGACTGCATTTGGTATCTTCAATTAAATTAATTAATCTTATATCTGCCAAATCTATCATCAACCTTCACTATATTGTTCTTCCAATTTTTTTATTATCATAATGATTCCCAATCTGTTTGTGTTTAGTTGTATTTTTATAGTAAAATATATGTTCACTTTTAAATCTATTGCCACATTTTTTTCTAATTTCATAAAATCTGACAGTTTTCCATTAAATATTAGATAATTTTATTTCCAATTCATAATAATCTTCCCTCAATTAAAATAAATGATCTATAATCATAGACAATTAACCAAAAGATCATCATTGAATAGAAGATTAGATCCATAAAGCAACATATTTTTAGCAACCTCTATCTCTGATCATTAACCACTATTTTGGACAATAATTTTAAGACTCCGAGATGTGAGGGCCATAATTTATTTATGACTGGCACAATACAAACACTCATTCATCCTACCTCTCAAAAAAACTCAACTGATATCTCAGTTAAAAAATATCAGGCATCTTTGATAATAATCTATAGTTTATCTTAAACTCAAATAGTTAATTCATCATGCTAACTGATGTGTGTGTTGGTGAGTAGCCCAGCCATGCTCACTTACCATGTGAATAATTACATAGTAATATATACTGCAATGACAGCAATGTACGGAGTAGACATTATGAATTTGTTCAGCTCAGTTTTAAAGACTCAAAAAGAAATTAGAGGCTCTCCTTTCAGTTAGCAGCAAACTTCTTGTTTGCCTATTGACTGTAAAACTGTTAAAAATGAAAAGAACTTTATAAAATTGGACCTGATGCTATAAATTATGATTTGCAAAGCATTTAAGTTGCACTCTGCATTAAATACTACAAATTGTTGATCTATGTAAGTATATAGATCACAATTATTGGATTGGGATTTCAGGAGATGACCCTTACTGTTTAGGTAAAAATTCAAATCATATATAAAAGTTTTGGTTATGTGTTACTCTGATAGACTTTTAAGAATGTTCATCCACAACACTTATATTATTTTAACATAATATGCATTAAATATTATTCATTTAATTGCACACACACACACATACATAAGATATAAATCTAATCCATTCGCTAAAAATAAAATAAAGTTTCTTTTTTTTTTTAAATGTTAAAGAATATTAGTATATATAAAAAAATCCAATAAATTACAATGGCCTAGTAGAAAAATCTTTAAATTCAGAAAATCTCTTTTTCAACTGAAACCTCCCTCAGAACTATGATCTATAATTCAGACGATAGCAGAATAAAGGTTGTCAATGGTAATATTGAGAGGATATGCCAGTCTAAAACTCTTTCAATGACTATTTTTTCCCATACTGATATTAAACAATATCTAAAAAAATCTTAATTTCATTGTTAACATATACTTGTAAATTTAATAGCTAATTATTATATATTTATAATTTAATTATGATATACATGTTGGCAAGGGTAAGCTTACAAAACACAATAGCTTAAAGAATAGATTGAGTCATTCTATTTTTGATTTTTGCTAAACATACGGAGTTATTTATACATGGCTTGAGGGAGTGTGGTTTACTTCCCTTATACATACATATGTATATTTGCATAAACATTGAGCTATGTTAAATTTAAAGTTTATATACATATATATTAAATAAATATGCCTAGCTTAATATATATATAAAATTTAAATGAAAATAACAATACCTCCGGATGCTATGTATAATACACTACAACTTCAATAAATTAATAGAATAATGTGGATCACCTATTTATTCTTCGAGTTCTAGATGATTTTAAGTATTCATTATTAATATTGTTAGAAAATATAGAATGAAATTGTATATTAATCTGATTTTAAATATGGTTAAACTATTTTAAAATTACTAATGAATATTTGAAGGATAAATGCAGTGTCTTATTTTTAACAACCTCCTATATTAATGAAAAGTCAATTTTTATGAATGTAAATCTTAAATACACACACCTTAATGCATGCATGAAATTTAAATGGAAATAATGCCCCTAAATGCTAAGGATAAGCACACTATACATCTGTAATTGAAAATAATTGTGTGGACCATCTGTTGCTTGATCTGTGGATGGTTTCAAGCATTCACTATTGTTGTTGGAAAATAGAGAAATTATATATTAGCCTGATTTTAAATGCAGCTATATTCTGTAATTACAATTGAATATTAAGGAGATACAGGTAGTTTGCACTAGTTTTTCCAATTACTGGTAGGGTGTTTAGACATAGATTTCATATTTACATTAAGTTATGCGTATTTAGAATTCACATTCATAAAAACTGACTTTTCATTAATATTGAAAGTTGGTAAAGAAAAAAAAAGGGCACTGCCTTTTTTATCCTTCAAATATTCAATTATAATTTTAGAATAATTTAGATGTATTTAAAATCAGATTAAAATACAGTTTCATACTCTATTATCTAACAACATCAATAATGATAGCTTAAAAATCATTGCAAAAATATTTTCAATTATTTTGTTTTAGGTTTACGAAAAATATACTAATTAATTTTTTTTTAATTGTATTTACTTCACAGAATCCATCATTCATATTTCAATAATTATTCATTATAAAATTATCTCTCTGAAATTTTTCTATATTTATTGCAATAAATTTCTATTTTTTTATAAATCAAATTAAAAATATATTTTAATAATTATAAATTATCTAATATATTAATATTTGCTTTGTCTATTTCCTATATAATATGCTGACATTTAAAACGAAAGATTTTTTCTTTAGAATTAACCTTAAATCAATGACCACTTTTGTACTGTAAATGTTTCTTATTTTGTAAAAAAGCTTTGAAGATCAGTTGTTTTTTGATTTCAAAGGTACTTTAGTTCTTCAGGAAATATCAAAGAATTTCAAGTAAACAGATCACCATAAGCATTTTGTATGAACAAATATTTAAATGATCAGGTTTGTGCATATATGCCACTTATCAAACTAGGAAACTAACATATATTTCGAAATGCCAAAAAGATTTGGAGATCATCCATAATTACCAGCAATTGTGATAAATAATAAGCATCTAATATTCTGTAGAATATAAATAATAAAAAATAATATCCATAATCCCTTACTATTATATATTATACCTGAATTAATCAAATTGAATAAAATTTACACTTAAAACCTCTTAAAGTCTCACATGTAGTCAATGAAATTTTTATATTAATAAATTTCCTGAAACTATTGAAGTGCATTAGAAATTAATCATTGCATATAGTGATCATTGAACATGTGAGATGAACAAGTCCACAGCAACTTTATAATAAAATGCATCACATAATTTTTTAATTCAAAACAGAGCCAATTTGTTTTTTAAAAATTAAGAATATTTGACTTACCTTATTATAGCACAATACTCCAAAAATTGCAGTCATCATTCCAAAGATATTGAGCGGAGTTACTGGATTTCTTAAAAGGAAGAGTGAAACTGAAATTACTAATATACGCTTGGTTGCACTGGCCACTGAGTAACTGAGTGGGCTGACCAACGAGAGAACACTGAGAGCAACCATATTCTGGCCAAAATTGATGAATCCATCCAACACAAGGAGGATCAAACACCACCATACTTTACCACTATTTAACTGCAATTAAAATTATGACTCGATTCAAAAGCAATCAAAACAATAATTTCTTAGTATATTATTATAAAAAATACTGCACAAAAAAACTACTTAAAGAAAGAGCAGACATTAGAGTGGATAATGTGATCTTTATCCATATAACTTTTATACAAATAAATATTTTATATGATGAATAAAAAAAAAGTCCATTGAAGGGCAAAAACTTTTTCACCAGCCCTTGAAACAGAAGAAGAAAAAAAGACATCACACACCATACTAGCTAACTGCTAAGAGGTAAAAGTTCTTTTTTTTATCCTCTTATCCATTTTCTGATCATTCATTGAATGGGTCAGATATGAGCCAGTTACTGAAAAAAAAAAAAATAGTAAGCCTACTAGTTTGATCTAGTCTGGATTTGAATTCGGGTCATGTTAAATGGATACATAAAACTGCCGTGAAGATTTTCAATATATATTTTAAGCAAAAAAATTTGCCAAACAGTCATTTATTGATAAATTAGGATGCACATCAAAAACACAAAAAAAAACATCACATCATTCAAAGCAAGTACAATTTGACCAATCAATGCTTCAGCTGTAAGTATGGCAAAATTTGTCTAGTAAAACAAAAAAAGAAATATCACTAAATATTTAAACTTAATGCATATCTGGCTTTGATTTTAATTTAGAGCAGTAATTCTTTGCAGAATAAGAAATGTAAAGGTGCACTTCATGAGAGTAAAAGACATTATTCTGGAATCAAATTTTGGCTTATGGCAACATGACAACCCCTTTCAACACAAACATATCAAAGCTAATAATCATTATTATACTTAAAAAATATGCCCTACTTAAAAATTTGAAGCACTGAAAGTTCTAAATCATTAGCATATCAATTTACTCTATTTTTTCTCCTCATAACTGAATTAGAATTTAATTGTAGTAATAATGCAAGGCATTATTTAATGACATTGATTTCTACCATCCTATTCTTTAAAAAAGATGATTCATCAATAAGAACTGATATAGAAGAAATTCACCAAAAATACAGAAGAGATTATGAATAATAAATCACTTAATTTTTAAAGTAATATAATATTTAGATAATAAATGATCACATGGTTAATGCTTGGGAGATAATGCAATATCTGAGCACCAAGATGAAAAGCAGAGCTATCATCCAGTAATCTTCAGTTCTCAAGTCAATCATGTGACCGCTGTGGTAAGTAGAATTAGTGTGATATCAATGAAGTCAAATATACAAAATGCATAGTGTGACAAATGCCTTTAATGAAGTCTTAAAATATGTGTCTAAAAATTCTTAACTGGTAAGCCAGTTTTGTGACATTGCAGATGTTTAAGAGGATGCTTTTAAACATCAAAAAAAAAAAAAAAAAACTGGCCTAAGAACCTACATAAACATTGTTGGACAGCTCGTCATTCATTTTCATTTAAAATGTGACAACAAGATCGCTCCTCAGAAAAAGGCACTGTCATATGTCCTATAAAACTATACACATTATATTTTATCTATGCAGGTGAGTGGCACAATTCCTATTACCTTACAGTAATATTAGCATTAGAGTTCGGTGATGCTCTGTGATCAGAGGACAGTTGTCATGTAGGCTACTGATCCGAGATCTACCGCTGTTAGTGCATTCCATTCAAGATGAAGATTTACATTACTGTAGCTAATACGCTCAGCAGGAACTTGTATTGCCAGTGCTACCTAGTAATCAATACATCAGTCAGTTCAATTTGTCATTGATGGCATTGACCCATGTACAATGACTTCTGATATTGTCTTGCAATCATTGTTGTAAACAACTTGCAATTGTTTTTACATGCTGTAAAGATTGGCTGCAATTTGATATATGGACCAAAAAAGTAAATGCAGGCCAAGGAATATACCACTATAAGGCATGTCCAATTAATATGATTGGTAATGATTTCTAAGCGCCATTGGTTTTTGGATGTATTAAGACATCAGTAAATATTTTTCTGTTTGAAGCAGTCTACTAGATCAGTGGTCTACAACCTTTTCACACCTGTGGACCGGCAAAATAAGGATAAGATTTTGCGGACCAACAAAAGTCTACAGATAAATTTTCTTAAAGATTTAAACTGCTTAGCCTTATATGAGTATAATTGTTATAACTGACCAAAACAACACACTAGTTACTTGTATTGTAATGGTGTTGCTTACCTGCACATGCTGAGCACTATTTCTCGAATTGCGATCATACTGCTACAGAAAACAGTACATTTTCATAATGTGCCTGCATTGCCACGTTTATTATTTCATTGGTAAAACATGCAAAAATAAAATGCTATTCACCTGAATGTTGGGAAATATCACAGCTAATGTAATTACATGACAATGATTATGATAAATGTAATATCTGTATTTAATGTTAAATATACAAGATGAAGTTATATATATATATATATATATAGAGAGTTTGTATAATAAAAAACTTTTTTTTTTAAAATTTTGAATCTGGTGTTATTTTGTTTTGGTAAAGTGTCACAGAAATAAAACAAACATTATAAAGATGTCATTTTGCTAAAAAAAAAAAAAAAAAAAAGATAATAGATTTACGTTCTCGATGAAGGCAAATCATCATCAACGATCTGTCTTCATTTTGTGAAGTTTACAATTTCAAAAAGAAATTCACACACAAAATAAAAAGATGATACAAATGCAATAAAATTTTTTGCTATATGTGATCAATAAATGAGCTGACGCAATACAGAAATGTATAGAAATAGATGTGTAAGGAGTGGCGCAATTATCATGAGATTGACGCTTTGTCTTTTAAAGATTGCATTTTCAGATAAATTCCTTAGATTATTATTTAGTAATTATAGTATTATCTAATAATTTAAATAAAATTTTGATTTATAATTAATTTTATTTAAGCAATTGCAATGAAAAAATAAATAAAAATTATTTATATTAATTAAAAGTTTAAAATCTTATTATTTTGTTATTACAAATTTTCCTGCCAGTCTAGCATGGACCAGCAGAAAACTTCTGCAGACCAAGAGTTGAAGACCACTGTACTAGATGACTTGCTCAAATCTTGACTAACCTTATCTCTCTTGATGGACCTCCAACATAAATGACTTTCCCCTATCCATTGACACATATTCTCAGTGATACTACATTTTCCCTCTAGGTTGAAGCAATTTCTTTCCCAAACAGAATAAAAATAAAATAACTGAATGGTAAGTTACTTAGAAAATCATATGACAAACAAGTATTAAAAATAACAGGTTAAGCTTCAATCCAGAAATATTTAATTTTTGATTTCATCATTCTACATTCATTCTGCTTGGGACTAGAATAATAGTATTAACCAGACAGTTGAAAACATATGGAGATAAAATATCTCTTTCTTTCTCTCTCTCTCTCTATATATATATATATATTAAAGATCTTATTAAAAAGGGCATTTTATAACTATCTGCAAGGTTGAACATTTGCTAAGTTCATATATCTCTCAAAATCATTCAAAAAAGAGTAAAAAAATAAGATAATACACAAATTCCACACGATAAGAAACATAAAAACTTTCCATTATAAGTTTGTATGCAAAAAAAAAACAGTTCTGGCTATATCTATTAACATTTATAAAGGTTGGAGAAAGAACACAATATTTTTCTTGTGAATGTAATACAAAATAATAATCTTAAAAAAATATAGTTAATTAAATTTTGCCAGCAATCAATCTTAAAGGCAAAAATGATGTATGATTGACTTTTTGCGTACTGTTATAAATCCTGAAACCTTCTCTCCCAACAGTAACAATAAACATAGAGGTTAGTAAACAGATGACTTTCTTAAAAAGAAGGTAGGAAATTTTTTTTGGTGAAAATGCCCTCAATCAAAATTTGGCAAGCTAGGAATAGTGTGGCACATTACTATCTTTTTTTTTATACAATAAATGGGTTGACTTTTATGTTGTTTATATTGGCATTAGAGAATTTTGAAGTTAACCAGAAAATAGGATGAAAGACTGATAACAAAAGAAAAATGTTTTAAAAAAGTAACATACAGCAAGCCAACAGCATATCCAATAGCCAGTAATAAAAACAGCAGAGATACCAAATGGAGAGGGTTTGATATTTTTCCATTTTTGTTTTAACTTATTAAGATTACTTAGATATTCATTTACCAACCAATGTTGAAATAGTTTGTTAGCTGCTTCCAAACGGCTAACTGAAAAAAAATCCCAAATTTCTTGAAAAGAATTTCACTTGTTCAGGATTTAAATTCCAAGTCATAGGTATGTGTCACTGTGACATCACGAGACCCTTATTCAAATTCCGATAGCTATTTATTCTTTTAATATTTACAACACAATTAAAATATCAATATATATAAAAAAAAGTTAACACAAACCCCGAAACTTTAACAAATACACATAATATGAGATACTTCAATGCTTTAATTCATATAAGTTCACCTCTTTAGTATAAAATAAATTACTGTATATATATTTATATAAACCAAATGACTCATACACATTAATCTCCATAACAGATATTCAAATGATAATACTAATATGTTATAAAGAAAACTAAAGTGCAAGTCAATAGTCAGTCTAAGAATTAAATCTTATAAATATCACTAGTATCTGCTTCACAGCTATTACTGCCTTTCAGGTAAATTGGAATGGTGAAGTGAGGATCTAGCCAACTTTCAGAAGCATAGACAACTGAACTAAGACTTGAGTATAAATCACATAAAGAATGAGCAACATTCATGAAATAGACTTGTGCTAAAGTTGAGAGATTTTAATGCTTTGTTTATAAATATTGGATCTTGAACTTGGGTTAATGATTGGAACTACAGTCAGTGAATGGTGAAACAATATATAGGATGAATGTTGTAATTAATAAGTGATGTCTCCTATTGGCTCATAGGATGCAATAGTGGCTCATTAAAAACTACCCTCTGATTATAATACAGCAGGATTTTGTGTTTGTTCTCTGTGCTCTTTCTTTAAAATTCTTCTTTTTGTTTTCATTTTTACCTTCCTACCTTCAAGCATTTATATTCTTATAAAGACTGGGCATTATTCACTTCACATATTTTTAAGTCATCTCTGTGATATGACAATGAAATTTTATAAAATACACAGCAATTCTGCTTCCAATTTTTCCTTCTTTTTTACAGGAAATAAGTATGAATACATAAAGCATGTGAAATCTTCAGCATTAGAAAAACAGCGCTAAGGATAGGTTTAACAGACAGAAAATACTTAGAAATGACCTTGCATAAGGCAATAATTAAAATAAAATTTAAGGCAAAAGATTTATTTAAAAACAAGTTTATGTAGAGTGGCATTATTAAAGTATTTTCTTTCCTACAAATGTGTGTCAACATCAAAAATAATTATAAATGGCCTGCCTCAAAATCTGGTTAAGATACCATGCTCAGTAGATTGTTCATATAAATGGTAGAAATAAACTTAATATTAGTATAAATATCTATATTAATAGAAGGTAGTAGGGGCAATAAAGATAACTGCACTTTTTCCTAAATCCAATGAACATGTTCGAAGTGAACTACTCAAAATTTAAATATAGAACAGCGTTTATATTTGGAAAATTTATTTGAATATCTAGATGTCTATAAGTTTTTCTTTTGAAAAAAAAAAAATCCATTGAGTGAAAAAGACTGCATGATGTTTGATTCATGATAGGATTTTTAATTTGGTATATTCAACTCAATGCTAAAATTAATGTTTAATATTATCAGCCTTTCATCTATGAATTTCCAAAAATAGAAAAATATTAAAGGCAAAGATATTGAAAATTGTTTTTAGTTACGGTACCTGTATTCTTTTATCATTGTTTCTGCTATGAGAAGATAATCCAGCAAGTATAAAAACTTTTATTCCTTGGATCCCATTCTTTCAATACTAATAAGACAACATTTTTCTTCTTGGAGTATGGTAACTAATATATGCTTGATAGAAATGATAAATGTCCCAGAACTATTGGAAGTAATAGCATCAGCTCTGTAAATTCCATGGCATATTATTATTAAATTTTTGCACAATACAGGTGTTAACATTTTCTAAAGAGTAGCTATATTAAAAGAACTTGAATGCCTCCATGCTCATTGCAATAACATCTTAAAATTTTTTGTATTTTTAGGAATCACAATGCAAACAACCAAAGCAATATGAATATTTATAGCAAATTCTTTTCTTCTCCCTACTCTTCTGTCATCTAATATGAGCTTTAGTATTAGATACCAGATTATATCATTTAATAAATCCCTATCCATTGTAGTCTTATCCAAATCTCCCCAGATTAATTTCTAACTCATGACTTGAGATAAGATGACGTGTTGTTGGTCATATGATTAATATTTGTAGACATGGATTGTTGAAGAAATCAAAAATTAAGAAACTTTAAGATCAATAGAATAGGTTCTGTTTCAAACATACTGGTTAAGAAATCTGATATTCATTCTTTAGAAGTAAGTGCTTTTCATGACAACTTTCAACAGATGTTAAACACTAAAATTGATATTTTACATTTTCAACATTCCTGCTGAGGTATAGAATGTTCCTAAGAAGTAACCTGTGAATATGAGTAAATATATTCCTAAGTTCAATTTAACAAAATCCAATTCTTAAAAAAAAAAAATGAATGTGGATCTTCATAAATCATTTGGAGGAGGGACGGATTAGAACTAATCTTCAATGACTAACAAAAAAACTTAAAAATGATTGATATTGGTCATTTGCTGACTGTGGTTATTTCAGAGCTTTTGATGTCATGTTAAAAAATATATCATAAATCTATTAAACCAGTAAATGGACTTCTTTAATATGAAAATAATATTTTTGAAAACACGGAGGCTGTATTCTTATTATCTTTTAAATAATAATATAAGAACTAAATGGAATTTAATAATTTATTCATCCTATTAATTCATTTTGGTAAATTTAAAACAGAAAAATGACAGGTATGATTGGCATCTCTGGAAAAGTTTTAAAATATAGTAGTGATATGTTAGCTTCAAAATTAACATAATTTTTTTTGGGAAAAATATATAAATGTCCATAAAGATATGCCATGTGCTCTTAAGGACACTTCTATAATTTCACATTATTAAAAAAAAAAGACAGCAAAAGCAGTAAATTAATGGACTGGTTTGTATAGTCATTGCAAAACTCATCTCTAGAGGAAATTTTTTTTTGGAAATGGAATGACCGTACATGATTGCAACTGCTGATAATCATTGTTATCAACTATAAAGAAAGAATTTTACAAATAATCTGCTTCCAGTCCAAATTGAATGATTATTGGATTCAGTGTGGTTTTACAGATTCTAGAAGAATGATAGATAAGGTTTTTGGTACTGTGCAAATGCAAAAAATATCATGAGCAAAGATGTGATTCATATATACACAACTAACCAATGATATAAAATACTATTGAAATCAAAGACATTTTCAGTAAAAATTGTACAGAAATGTGTATTATTTTCAAACTTTGTTTTCCACTTGCACTGATATTAGTGCTTAGAATAGTTTACTGAATCATCACAAATAACAGCGGGGATCAAGACTATAGTTTTTAATTTGATCTAATTTTTTAAAAAAAATTGATTTCTTGGCTCCTAGATTTATTTTGTGTGAAAAACAATGTTATTCTTGCCCAATTTTGAGAATTTCTTAATTTTTTGAATGTAATCTATGAAGTAATAATTAATGTTCATCAGGTAATTATAAAAAAGAGATTCAGTAATTGTTTGGTTAAGATAGTTATTGGCTTGAAAAAGTTTACATATTAAAATAGAAAATCAACACTTAGATGTTTAGGTGCAACAGACAACAATAAGTTACTGAGCATTTCACAAGTTAAAGATAGGGAACTTCGTCAAGATGATATAGTTATATCCGGGTTAGTTGAATTAAACGTTATTATTCTGTTAAATTTTTGTACAGAAGTGTGACCAGATCTCTATGTCAGATGTAACATAAAGGCATCGGGAGAATTTCATTTAAACTTGCTGTGTAATACTCTGACAAGATATTGACAAGATTGTAAGAAATCAATACACTCTTCAGTTTGTTGGATGTGACATTACCATCTCACATCACAGGGTAAATTTCTGTGGAATTGAGTGCCCAATGCCACACTAGAATTCACTAGTACTCACATGGATAGTTAAAATATAATTTTTATATATTTTGTGACTTTCTGAAGTAAAAAAGAAAAAGGATATTACATTTCAAGTCACCTCATTTACCAATTTGCAAAGTATAGCCAATATGACATGAAAGTATTGATGATGGTTAAAATTTTTAATGACATTTAACTTCAATAAGTTGCTTGTATTTATAACACAGTAATTTAAATATAAATAATGAATTCTCCTAAATAAATTTAAAGAAAAGCAAAATAATTAAAATGATGATTTCATTATTTTATTTTTTATGAGATTTACTAACAGAAAACCATATAACATCACTCTACTGTAGCTCCATCTATATGAGTACAAACAATAATGATGCTCATTTTAGTTTCAGGCTAGCTATTTCTCATGAAAGAATATAATTATACTACAGAGCCAAGTAGCCATCTTTTTCTCCTATTATGTCATTTAGAATTAAATCCTAAGATTTAGAAACCAATTGCATTTGACATATTAGATTGACAGTAGATATGTAACTATATATTTTAGTAATCTCAGTTATCAACTAAATTTTAGGCCTTTTTGGTGTTTGGACATAGGGAAAATATTTACTATGTACTATGATTTCAAATGAAAATGTATATAAAATACATTAACTGTAAGCAGCATTGATAATTCAAAACTTAAAAAAAAATCGATGAAATTGATAATTTAAGACAAGGAATAAAATTTATGCCATATACAAGTATTGACAGTCATCAAATTATCAATTTATATATTTCATTAAAGTTCTTATATTATCTGTATTAATAATCTCACAATGTATTCCCAATTTCTTATGATATAAATAAAAAGCTTAAGAAATATAAAAACAGTTGTTGACATTATTGTTAATGATTACTTGCACACACAATTATATATAAGAACTAACAATAAAATGTACATACTTACAAATGAGTCATCATGTAACATTTTACGGAAATCAATTAAAAACCATATAGGCAAAAAACATAGTGAAGAAATTCTTGCTAATATTAACAGAAGATGCAAATGGTGGATTCGTGTGTCATGAAGAACCTACATGAAAATGACAAAAGTAAACAAAATTTTCACTTTTTTTAAAAAAAAAAAAAAATCAAAAAAATTAAAAGTAGAAACCTTTTATATTCTATTTGATTACATCATGATATTCATATTATTATTTTTTTTATTTAGGTTGAAAAATATTTTAAAGATGGGAAGAACAAAAAATTAAAAAAGTGAAACAATATAGTTGTGATCTAAAATCACAACAAAATGGTGCTAGTTTTCATTCTATATGAAATATATTTTTAAAAGTAATCTCAAGAGTGAAGAATTAAATAACTTTATAAAAAGCAAGTTTTACTTTATAAGAGAAATAGCTTTTTATGTCTTCTATGACCCATTATCATCATTAGCAAAACAGAAACTCTTAAAATAATTAGTAGGGTAGAGTGAAGTACAATAAAATTCACTTTTACTTTCATTATATCTAAGATAACTTAATAAACTTTAAATCTATATATCTTTTAATTGAATGATTAAGATTGATTTAGTTAATAATCCTGAGGATTAATTAATTAATTGAACATTATATTTAATTTAAAACCAAAAGAGAATTAATTTGCTAGCCTTATGTGAAAGTATATATTAATTTGTATCCAAATAGTTCTCTACACAAGAGATATTGTAACAGAATATATATATTTAAGATTACATTATTATTATTATCATACATCTATAAGTATATGATAAAAAAGTTATCATTCTTAAATTTAATGTATTATTGAATTCTGGTATAATTATTATTATTTATTTTATATGGAAAATAAACATACATTCATTTTAATTTACTTTTCGTAAGTGTGCAACCAATATCAAAAGCACTCCACGTAAAACACACTCATTTCAACTGGTCATCTTTTGCTCCTACCTGATTGTGATTTGAACTTTGGATTACAATATATATATATTAATTTAAATACATATTATCTAAAAAAAAGTACAACCTAGTTGAATAGAAAAATATATAAAACATTCTGACAGATAGATTTTGCCGCTCAACAATTCAAATCAGTAACTGAGGGTCAATTATAACCATATAGGCAATGGAATTCAAGTTTTTGTGAGATTAGTATTAAAAGGTAAGCATAGTAACAATTATAAAAACTTAAATTTCATTGGTTAAACAACAGTGATGATCAGCAATGACCAAACAATTTTGATTAGAAATGAAATCAATCTGAAAAAATGTCTCACAATTTTTTTGACCAGATATGCTATACTTTCATTTTAAAAAATTATTAAATGTTTTATATGTATACACACACACACACATGTATATACGTATACAATGTATTTACATCAATGTAATAATTTGTAATTGAAAAGTAAAACTTTTTTAATCAAACTGGTTTTTCAATTTGTTAGCATTCGACTCTATTTTTCTCTCCACTATATCAAAACTATTCAATCTTAATACACTATGACATCATCTTCCCCAAGATAGAGGCAATTTCATAACAGGCTGTAGAACAGCAAAAGACACAAATCAAAAACCAAACTGATTAAAAATAAGTTCTTGACAATCACTAATTATTATTACATATAAAAACTCCTCACTGTATGCAAATTATTATTCTATCATGTATCATAATGTGTTTAGAAATGTCTTTACTTTGTATTTAAACTGTCCTGGTGTTGCACTGAAGAGTTGAACACAGTGGGAAATGTATGCTCAATTCCAAACAAATTCAAACTTTAAAACTATACAAGTTATATTTACAAGATACATAAATAGGCCCAAAAGTTTCTAATGTTGGCCAAGGAAAAGGTTTATTACATTTATTTATTTTTATTAAGTGCTGTGAATATGATTTTCGAAACTGAAAACATGCTCAGCTCCACTTAAAAATAAATATAGTAATCTATTTTTCCATGAACGTTATAAATGTTTCGGCCAATTTATTTCAAACAAGAATGAAAATGATAACAACGACAGTTACAATATATATAAATACTAAGCTATGAACAAAAATGTGGAAATCCAGATATTTCAAGCCTCTCATCTGACAAATAACTGTTTATGAAATTTATGTACTGTGAGAGAGGATGATTAGTTATGGTATAACGAAGTATGAGATAAGTGGGATGCTTATAAATTTGAAATACACTTGATTCAATATATTTCCTCAGCGCAACCATTAATGACTACATATATAGTGGTCTTAACATAATATTAGAAGTTAATTATACAAATTATATAATTAATACTTAGCAAATAGTTAGTTTTAAGTTGTTTCTTTGAATTTCAGATATTATATACAATCTGTGTTTTCTGTAATACTTCTCAGGCTTTTTACCTTGATGAATGTTTACTAGTATGTCCTTTATTACTAATTTTTTGCATTTTGTTTTTGTTTTTAAAAACTCAGATTGAATGATCTGAAAATTATAATTTAAAATAAATCTGAATTCAAAGAATTAATGCTATATTTAACAACAAACAAAAACTATAATAATTAACAGAAAATACACAGCAAGTTCTTGTACACTGTGCTAAAGAAAAAAAAGATCACACTATCGTTATTTATTACATTTAAAAGATTAAATGTGAAATAACAAATTTATTGTCAAATATCCATATGGCAAAAGCTATCTATATTGCAAGAATAATCAATGAATATGTTACTCTATTTTAAATGTATATTATTTATTAATTAAACAAGAATATTTAACATTTTATATTATTTTCATTTTAGAAAATGTACACTAAACTAAGTTACCTTTTTTGTAAAAATATTTTGCAGTGCAAAAGTAATAGTTGCTACTAGGGCACTAAGTAAACCAATCATGTCAAAGGACAATTCAGTTACTGATGCAATTAATACACCTGTAATAATTGGTATCAGCGATAAATACACCTAAAAAAAAAAGATTTACAACTTTGTATTTTAAGTGACATATAATTAAATAAATTAGTAAAAAAATCAAAATCAGTAGCATCTCGCAATAATGATTGCTTAATGATTTGTCATAATAGCATTGCTTTTTTGATTTTGAATTCAAATATGTCAACACCATTTTCTTTTGAAGTATTAATCTGTTATAGGACTAGTCATATTTCAAACTTTATCAAGTTATCATATATTGTGCATTATATAATAATTTTTCTTTGCTCTATATGTAATTCATTTGCATGTATACGTGTGAATGCTTTACAAAACAAGTTTTTCTCTTCCTTTATTTTAGCTAGCTGAGTGCATAGTCAGTAGTGAGTTATAATTATGATGCTCACCATCAAAAATGTACTCAGCTATATAAAATAAGAAAAAAATCTGTTCCGTAAAGCCTAAGCATATTGTGCATTACATATGTAATACATTTGTACTAATTATGTGGTACCTAAGTGCAATTGCATGTGATAAAAAATTGTAATATGCCATATCCTTCGCTATTCAATGAAATCAAATATGCTTATTTTTAAATATAATCAAATTATATTATATAACAATTAACCTTTCAAACTTACAAGTATATGATTTAAAGCATTAACATGTTTTGTATTTCATTGTTTTTGGAATTAGCAATTATGATAACTTCTAAAATATTTTTAGTTTAGCTACTAGTTGAAGAAATAACATATTAAAGCTTTAAATCATATACTTATTTTTAAATTTATCCATCTTATTTATAAGTGAAAAAAAAGAATTATTTTAAATATAAGTAAATAACTTGAGTGTGGTTCTTATGGAAGAGATAGACCTCTATTTATGTTATAGTGCTATCTGAAATATTCTAAAATAGTGTAATGTTGATGTGATATGTTGGACTATTTCCATCATTTATGAGTGAATGTTGAATGTACAGAAAATTTTAAACTTTATTTAAACTTTCCAAATACAAACATCTTGTTAGTAATAACACACAAGTAGACAATACAGGTTAGTAATTACACAACATTTCGAGTAGTATTATTCTCCACTCTTCTTCAGGTGCTGCTGGCCTATATGCACAGGGGCAATATTCGCTTAGAAGTTGAACTCACACCTTAAGATTCTTGAAGATCGAATTAGAGCGTTTGCCTTAAAATTCGATATTCAAGCATCTAAAGGTGCGAGTTCAACTTCTAAGCGAATATTGTCACTGTGCATATAGGCCAGCAACACCTGAAGAAGAGTGAATAATAATACTATTCGAAACGTTGTGTAATTACTAACCTGTATTGTCTACTTGTGTGTTATTACTAAAAAGTTGTTTGTATTTGGAAAGTTTAAAATTTTCTGTACATTCAACATTCACTCATAAATGATGGAAATAGTCTTAACATATCACATCAACATTACACTATTTTAGAATATTTCAGATAGCACTAAGTAAATAACTGTTTTATAAATTTAATGCTAGGTAAACTTAATATATTAAAAGAAGGAGGTGAAGAAATAGAAACAATTTTAGCAAAGTTATATACCAAATGTCTAAATGATAAAGATGTACCGGAAGATTGGAAGAATGCAGTAATAATATTAATATTTAAAAAAGGTGATAAAGAAGATATTAGAAATTACAGACCTATCAGCCTTTTATCAGTTTTATATAAAATTTTTACCAAGATAATTACAACTCGTCTACAGAGAACTTTGGATTTCCACCAACCAAGAGAACAAGCTGGATTTAAAAGTGGTTTTAGTATAATAGATCATATCCAGGTATTGAGAGAAGTCATAGAAAGGACAAATGAATATGAGTTGTCATTATGTTTTGGATCTGTAGATTATGAAAAGGCATTCGATTCTATACACATTTCTTCAGTGATTAAAGCATTGGATCATCAATATATAGATCCAGGATATTGTCATATTTTAAAGAATAATTATAAAAATGCAACAGCAACAATTAGATTACATAATGATACTGGAAAAATCAACATTGAGAAAGGTGTAAGGCAAGGTGACTCCATATCTCTAAAACTTTTTACAGCAGTGCTGCAAGAAGTATTTTGTGGATTAAAATGGGAAACTAAAGGAATGAAAGTAAATGGAGAGTATTTAAGTCATTTAGATTTTGCAGATGATGTAGTTGTTTTTGCAAATAATGCTTCAGAGCTGCAGGAAATGTTGCAGGAGTTAGCAGATGAAAGTAGAAAAGTAGGACTAAAGATAAATGTTAAAAAGACTAAAGTAATGTTTAATCGATTTGCTCAAAATATGAAAATAAAGATTGATTATGAAGAATTAGAAGAAGTTAACAGTTACAAATACCTAGGTCAGATTATTAATATAGATGGAAACATAATAGAGGAAATTAATCATAGAATTAAACTTGGTTGGAGTGCTTTTGGTAGAAATAACTTGATACTAAAAGGAAATATGCCTATGTGTTTGAAAAGAATGGTTTTTAACAAATGTGTTTTACCAGTTCTTACTTATGGATCTGAGACTTGGACACTTAATAGAAGAGCAATACAGAGACTTCAGACCACTCAAAGGAGTATGGAGAGATGTATGTTGGGAGTAACAAGAAGAGATCAAAAACACAATGGCTGGGTAAGACAACAAACAGGTGTTACTGACCTTATTGAAAAAATTAAAAGATTGAAATGGAGTTGGGCTGGACATATTGCTAGAAGAAATGATAATAGATGGACAATTGAAATTTTAAACTGGATTCCAAGAGATTGTAAAAGACCCAGAAAGAGACCATATGTGAGATGGATGGATGAAATAAGAAAATGTGCAGGGGTGTTGTGGAAAAGAGAAGCTAAAGATCGGAGAAGATGGATTAAACTTGGAGAGACCTTCATCCTGGATTGATAATGGTTGATGATGATGACTATACTAATATGTCTCTGTCATTATATTCACTTCTGGATGAAAAAAAAAGATAATTCTCTCCATATTAGAGATATAGTCCCTAATCTGCCATTACGGCGAGATGCTATTGTATAATTTTTTAAAAAAAAGGATAATCAAAAAACAGTATATATGAAAAGAAAAAAAAACTTTTCCTTTAAAATGCAACTAATTAAAAAAACAAAAAACATATCAATTTATATTATCATTAAATATCCATTTAAAAAATAAACTGAAAAATTATTTCCAAATATATTTTTATAGATAATTAAAAAAAAAAAAAACGTTAATGCAGTAGTTTCAGAATTTTTTGTGTCTGCACCCCCCTAATTTTTACAACACTCTAATTTTATAAATTCTGTCATATTTTCAATTTCAGTAGATTATAAAATAATACACTCGATTTAGTATAGATATAGGTCTTATATAAAACTTCATTTTTATGCCATAATCATTTTTAATATAATCAAGTAATTTTATAAAAAAAAAAAAAAAAAATCAAAAAAACAAAAAAAAGATTGATTAAAACTATAATAACATTGGTTGATTAGAATTATAATATTTAGTGCAATGGATGAGCCTATTCATTAAAATCAAGTTTGTCAAATATGGGTTTCATTGAAGATAGGGCTACTCTCAATTCTTCTTCAATCACTAAACGAGATTGATGTTTTGTTTTTAAAACAGCAACAGCAGAAAGACCAGTTTCATGTAAGAAAGATGTTACAATTGGAAATTAAATTTTAAAGCTTTGTTTGTTAAAAAAAGAAAATTGTTTCTTCACTTGTAGCCAGAAAGTAATAATATTTTCTTGTTCAAAACATTTGTTAAATGTGTTGTCACAAGATAAGTCAATCAACATTTCTTGCTCTGATGTCAAAAGCCCAAATATATCATGTGTTTTAATCGCAACGGGTTTCTTACCCATTCATATTTTGACATGACAAGTTCTTTAAAATAGAATGAGAATTGTTTCTGCAGATTGGTCAAATGATTATTAATAAAAATTGTATTTTCTTTTATTTCATTTGCGGGACAAATGTTTTGAAATTGAAAAACATATTCAAAGTGTTATTTTTCAAATTAATCATCCATAACTCCAATTTTTTCTTAAATGCAATAACTTTATCTGTCTGCACCAAAGCATGAGATTGAGGTCCTTGCATTGATTTATTTAAAATAATAAGTTTTTCAAAAATACCCATTAAATAAGCAAGCTTTATAAGGAATTTTGTGTCATAAAACAATTTTGCCTTATTTCTATTATGATCATCAGTCAGAAATATGGTGATTTCTTCTTTTAATTCAAACACCCTTTGAAGTACATTGATATGAAAGTGTCAACATGTTTCGCAATAATATAAAAGTGCTCTGTGTTCTGCACATATATCATCACACAATTTTGCAAACAGCCTTCCATTAATGGGCTGCTTTTAATAAAGTTTACAACTTTTACCATAACTTCATATACATTATTATTTTATAAATCTCCTCATATACACTTTAATGCAATTTTTATATAATTCTTCCTTTATTTTTCGAACAGTTTCACCTATCTTGCAGTCTTCATCAGAACTTTTTATAAACTTTTTTATATTTATTTATTTAAGAATTTAAAAAAAGAGTCAGTTATAAATGTAAAAAGGAAGAAGGTTATAAAATGCTCTGATGAAGACTGCAGGACAGTCAAAATTGTTAGAAAAATAAAGGGGAATTATATAAAAAATTACTTTAAAGTGTATATGAGATTTATAAAAAAGTAATATATATGTATGAACAAATGCAAAAAAAGTAAAGGAGAAGATATAAGAATAATACAATAACTTCAAATACTATTAGAAAATCTTCATTCATACTTGTTGAAGCAAGTGTTTGGCTATGTATCATACAATGTGTCCAAATTATATGAGGAGCTATCTTTCAAACTAGAGCTTGTAAACCAGTGTTTTATCCTGCCATAAATTGGGCTCCATCTGTACATATCCCAATACAGTTCTTCCAAAGAATGCAATTTTCATTTAAAAAAGTATCAATCATATTGATAATTTCTTTTGTTATGGTATTGTATTCAATAGATTTCCAGAATAAATATGAAATCAAATGAGCATCTTTAACTACATCTATTACTTCATCTAAAGACAAAGCATAATTCGACAATTTTAGCTTTTTTAATTGATCGGGACTATCTTCAGATATATCAAAAGCTCTTCTTTCTACCGCATTATCTGCAGGTGGAATTTTTCGAAGTTGGTTAACACAAGATTCACTAAGCACTGTTTCTACCATGTCAATAGCTGCATGTATTACCAAAGTTTCTTCTTCTGAATATGTTTTTTTTTTTCATTTAACAATTCTATGAGAAACTTTATACAATGCAAGCAATGTCTTTGATATTATAGACATGGTTTTTGAAAATGTATTTTCTTGTTTATTCAAAACATCTAATTTTCTTTGGAAAAATTCTCTTGGCTTGTCAACATGGTCCATATGTAGTTTTTCAAGATGACATTTTATCTTATTAGATTTCATGCTTTCTGCAGCTAAAATATTCATATAGGTTAAACACATCAGTCTTTCTTGTACATTAAAATGGTACTTGTAAATCCCAATGTTAAGAATAATGATTCATATTTTCGAGATTTAAACAACTTTTGCTATTATCAATTTCATCTTCTACATCTGCTTTTCACTTCAATACAGTCTATATATTTATCCATCTAAAAAGGATAAGCATTGTTTTAAAACAATTAAAAAATATTATTCATAGTTTTTAAACTTACCTCAGTAATTGCTAAGAATTCCATGTAATATAAAAAACACCTTATGCGTAAATCACTATTCACATGTTGTATCAAAATATGCATTACACAACACCTATCTTGCTTGTCTAATTAGCAGGACTGAGAACTGGAGGGCTTGTGCATTGTATTGTTGAATCATTTTCTTAGAAAACTATCATTACTGTCGTTAATAGGAATAGGGCAAAAGTTCATTAAGCATTGATGAGTAATTTTCTTTAGACACTGATTTGAATTTATGTGTTTGGTAAAACTTATGCACCCTTCTCTTGCAATAGTCTTGAAGACCCCTAGGGAGTTATGCTTCCCTAGAAGATCATGCCCTACAGTTTGGACAGCACTGCATTAATGTATAACACACCCAATTTTTATTATAGATGCTATCAAGTCAACATCAACTACCGAAATATTAGTAGCACTTTTCCAGATTGATATATCTTGTTTATTTTGTTTTCAGATTTCTCAAAGGCATATACATTAAATAAAAAAGTTAAAAAAAAACCACAACATAAATCCATAAATCATAATAAGAAAATAAATTTCTTACTAAAAAAAAAAAACAATGGCTAGATGAAAAAAAAAAGAGTAAAATAATTAAATTTAATGAAACGTTTTCCTAATATTTATCTGGAAACATATTCTGTTTAAATAGACACTAATCAGCAAAAAAGCATTCCTGTTAAAGTGAACTCAGCCTAAACATATCATAAGCAATGACTATGCTGCAATAGAGAAAGCTAATGACTATAATTAGTCAATTATTCAGGTTATGGCTGGTTTTTATTCACCTCTCCTAACAGATTCTTGGAGGTAAAGTTAAATCAATCCTTGTTTTGGTCTTAGCCAGTACATGCTCACACAAAAAACTACTTCCTTTGCTGCAGAAGTGTAAAAAAGATGTCACCCTGCTAAATCTGCTATAAAAATGAGTATATCTTTGCAGCAGATCAAAATAAATAGAGCCTGCCATAATAATCATATAAATCAAAACAAAAGAAATTGAGCACAAAAGTGAAATAACTGCAAAATCAAGAAATTCTCTTTAAACAGAAGTATATCTCATAAGCCATGAAAGAACACTTAATGTACACTCACAAATACATAACTTTAATAAATTGTAATTTTGATTTACCATAAACTATTTTTAGTGTCATATATTTATTTCAGACATTTTAATCATCTTTTTTCCACTTTGTTATTGCTGCCTGACACAGAACATATCAATCAGATAACTGGTATATTTGACCCAACTAGGTGAAAAATCCGATCTTTAATTTGTTTGACACATTGATACAAATAATCAAAATGGTTTATTGCCAATCTATCAAATCTACTTCCTAAAAAATTATTAGGAAAATCAATATTGCAAACACAATATTATTAATTCAAATCAAAAAGAGATTATAATCTTTATTACACTATCATGCTAACAGTTTGAATTGCAAACACATCCAAAGATTTTGAATTTATGCCAAACCATAGCCATTAGTATCATATTTTAGGACTTCTGTTTTATGCAAATGTAGGCCTTTTCACACTTTAACTAGAATAATATAAACCAATAGAACATGACATGACTTTTCCTGTTCATATTGAGATATACTTTTGTATACAATGAATTATTACTCTTAAAAACAAATATTAAATTCTCAAGTACAACATTGTTTATAAAGCTCTACATAGTTTAGTGCAGTACATATTTAAAGATCCATGGATCGCAGTCAGAATCCGTCATTTCTGGGCTTGAACATCATACAATCTCTTGAGTGACAAATCATTCGATTACCAATCTAAAAAAAATCTCAATTAAATGCTAAACATATTTTTCTAGCAGCCTCAACTGATTTTTGTTTTCAATAATCTAATTATCTTTTTTTGTGCTTTTATACTCACTTTGATCGAAAAATAGGATATTAATGAAAATTGAAAAAAAAAAAAATTAATATATATCAATAATTTATTTTTTTATTAAAATATCAATATATATATAATATCAATTTTAGTTACATAAATAGATATTACTATATCAAAGAAAAATTGATTTAATCATTGAAATTTAAAGCTATGTTACATAATTTTAACACAACAAAATGTATTACTTACAGTTAATGTCTGTGTTTCTTTAAGTATTACTCTGGATAAAATTACAGTAAATAAAGGCATTGTTGCTTTAACTAAAAAATAAACAAACAAAAAAACAAAAAACAAATACAAATTAAGATAATTTTTGTTAAAAATATATACATTAGCATATACATATACTTAAACAAACCTTTCTGATAATGCAGACAAATAGAAACAAAACTTTGTAAATAGAAATAACATAATCCAATATTTCAGTCAAACATGCTTTCTTCTTTCATATTTTCTAATAAAGAAGTCAACAAATGATATAACAACAGCAAAAAAACTCATGGACCAATATGAGTTAGAGCATGGAAACCTTTCCTAGAAAGCTCTACATGAAATAAGATATTATGTTATAAAAATATGCTTATGAATTGTAAGCTACAAGTATCACAGTAGTAGTTTCAAGAAAATTCTGTCAGTTTTGCCAAGACTTTAATCACTACATTAGTCACAATTCAGAATTTGTGAAAGAACTAATATACAATATTATTAAGAATATTGTTTTTTTTATAGTCGATTATATTTTGACAAGATAGAAATTATAATCAATTCCATTTTTTATAAATATTACAATATGCATGCACACATGTGTAGTTATATAACAAAGTCAATAAATCAAGCTACAAGTGTATAAACCAAAAAAATCAAATACCTAGTCATTCATATCTATGCAAAGATAGATATTGACAATTATCCTTGATACTATATATTTCATCAAGAAACTGTGAACATTTTTTAAATGTCCTTGAAAGTATCCCATTAGCATCATTCAATAAACAGATATGGATATGCATAGTTAATTAAATTAGAAGCATGTCTCTATTCAAGAGTGAAAAACTTAAAACATATGAAATTTTTGAAATAGACCTATACATTACAAATTATAAACATTATGCCAAGGATTAAATCCCATGAAAATAATTATAAGATATTGTTTATTATTATTATTATTATATATTTATTTTACGTATTATCAGAGGTATGTAATATATCAGAGATATATGTAAACATAAATTTGTATAACAAAAGTTGGTAAAACAAATGACAAGTAAGTGCACAAGCAAAAAAAAATAAAATTAAAACAAATAATTAGTCACTCATATCTATACAAAGAAAATAGTTTACTAATAATGATTAAGGGCTTAGCACAACTGTGGTCCTCATAGATTACAATTCAGAAGTAAACTATTATATAACATGTAATATATTATTCACATTAGTTTCTAAAAGTTACTTCTATGCTCAATCACTGGCATATTATTTTTAGGTTATAATACATATATTTTCTAACAGGGTATAACTCTATTAAGATAATGATATAGATCAGTGGTTCTTAAAGTGGGTGTCCTGGCACCCAAGGGGGTTGTGAAAAAATTAGGAAAATTGCCCCTTTTAATTATAAAATACCTACTATAAATAAAAATTTGTATTCATGTAAGACAAAAATCTTTCAACATGGGCTTTGAACAAATTGTTGAACTACACAGTCACACTATACAGACACCACCCTACTTACAAACATTCAAACATATGAACAAACTGCTGTGAAGTCAAAATTACTTTTTGCAATACTTTCATGAATCCAAATTTTGAGTTGCATGTCCTGCCTTGTGGCAACCCCATGCAGCAGTGTCTTCAAAATCTACATGCCAGTAGCTCCAGAAGCAGTTCTGGGCACCTAACAGAATGCATATGTCTTTCTAAAAATGGAATTTTCAAATTCAAAAATTGACAACTTGTAATTCATACAAACAACATTTAGAAAGATCTGATAACTACAGGAGATATATTTGCAGACATTTATACCTGTTAAAAGCTAGTATTTGGAAAACCAAATAACAGTTGACATTTTTTGTACTAATATTTGTATTTATTTACTATAAAAAATAAATTATGTGATGAAATTCTTACACATACTAACATAAAACAGTTAACGGACAATGAAATGAACAAAATTAGTATAGAAACCAAAAGCTATAGAATTTAAGAACAATGTTCCAAAGTTACACGTGTAAATGTTCTGAAACATTGTTATGGGTATGTGGAAAAAGCAAATTTAGTATTAGATACTAATTCTAAAATAAAATTTCCCCTTGCAAGTCCTGTACCACTAACCAACACAAATATACAGCAATAATATTTCTTTTCTACTTAAAACAAGCCTAAGAATCAGAACAAAGTTATTAAAAATTCAACTGAAGATGAAAATCAAATAATAATTGGTTTGTTTGTTAAATTGTCCATTTGCAAATACAAGTACATCTTATGACCATAGTTATCTGAGGTACTTGATTTTAAAATAATTAGAAACATTAAAATAAATACCTATATATTTCAATAAAAATCATTTCTTACATTAAATAAACACAAATATTAATATGTTATTTTCTTTTACTAATACAAATTTTTAACAAGTCACATATATAATTATAATACCTCTAAATAGTTGTCACACCTTTCTAATTTGTATAAATTACAAGATAGTTTGTCAGTTTTTTAAACTGAATATTCCATTTAGACCCATGTGCCCTGTTAGGTGTAGAGAGCTGCATTTAGACTCCTAATGATCCCCACCCAACAGTATCAGTTTGGTAATGCGCTTGACCTATTTGGAAATGTAACTCGTACATAGGTGGCATCTGTATATTGAATATAGCTTATTTGTAGGTTTAGTATGTGTTTGTTGAAAGATGCATTTTAATTTTTTATCTAATGCCTAGTGATTTTTGTGAACCAGGCTTCACCAACCAGTAATATATACATTTATTTTACATATAATGAAATAAGGCAGTAAATTATTTCTTCATATTTCATTAAATTTGCTGATAGAAAATGACATTTAAAGGTTGGGTTATGTAAAAATATGTTGCACAGCGCATTTCCCTAAACTAAATAAGTTTTATGAAGATATTATAAAGAATTTGTTTATTATTTATAATTATTTTTTATAAAATGTGTATACTTATTTCAGAATATTATTCCTAAATATGGATAAATAGTTAAAGAGGAACAACATCAGTATAGACAAAAAGTTCTTGCTGAAGCAGAAATCAGTAAAAATAAAGAAATGATGCCAACATCAACACCTCATAAGAAAAAGAGGTTGTACAATGGATCATATTTATTATATGGATTTACATTTTCTGCTGATAATTATAATGAATAACTAACTACCTTTTATACTTATTATGCAATAAAACTTCAGTGGCCAAAAGTATGAAGCCTGCTTAAATAGAAAGACATTTGGATACAAAGCATGCTGTTTATTCAAGAAAGCCTATAAAATATTTTCGAAGACTATTAAATTCATCAAATCAAAGTACAACTTTATTAAAAAAATATGTTACCGTTCATCTTACCAGGCATCATATTTAATAGCAAAATCTAAAAAATTGTATACAATCAAGGAACAATTGGTTTTACCTGCTGCAGTACAAATAACGGAACTATTCATGAAATAAAGTATGCAGATGAATTAAGAAAAATTCCTCTTTTTAATGATACAGTAACTAAAAGAATTTCAAAAATTAGCTGTGACCAATTTCAGCAACTTATTCTGAGAATCAATGAAAGCCCAAAATTTTCAATTCCGCTGGATGAGTTAACAGACATTATAAATTTGCCTCAACTCTTAGTGAATGTTAGATATTGTTATGTGGTAATATACACGAAGATTTACTGTCATACAACAGATAAAGTTTTTTTTTTAAAAGTACATGATTTTTCCAAGGAAAAAAAAATTGAATTGGAACAACTGTATTGGTGTATGCATTGATGACACAGCAGCAATGAAGGGTCAGCATGTAGGATTTTTAATAAAGGTTAATTCTATAAAAAATGAGCAAATGGTTTTTACCTAATGTATGATCCATCGTGAAACATTAGTAGCTAAAAACCTATCTACAGATCTTGAATGGCTGTTACAAGAAGCCATAAAGATTATCAACTTTTTAAAATGTGGTGCATTGAATTGTAAATTTATAAGTTTATGCAAGGATATAGGGTCATATTACTAATAATTCTTATTACAAACAGAAGTTAGGTGGTTATCGAAGAGACGAGCTTTAAAATGACTAGTACAGCTAAAAGATAAAATTATTATATTTTTATCAAAAAAGAAATATGATCTTTGTAATGTCTTTCCCAGTGAAACTTGGATTTGTAAATAGTGTTATTTGTCTGATATATTTGAGAAATCAAATGAACTCAATATGTCTCTTCAATTTTGTATAGTAAAATTCATGCATTTAGAAAAATGATAACCAATGAAGTCAAATGTGGAGAATGGTATGTTCAAAATGTTTTCAAGTACAAAAGATTTTATTAGTGAAAATAATTTGGATAATAATTTAATTAAGAAAAGCATAACTGATCATTTGTCATGTTTACGTGAAAAATTGAATACATTTTATTCATCAGATTTAAATATAGAACAGTTCATTTGGATTCAAAATCCATTAGAAATGGAGCAAGTAAAACATTTGCCTATAAATGCCCAATAAGAATTTGCCGAACTCAGTTCTGATTTGAAACTTAAAAACAAGTTTAGTAAACAGTAAATAAATTCTTTTTGACTCACAATAAAAACAGATTATCCGTTATTGTTTGAATTGGCAATAGCAATTCTTTTTCCATTTGCTAATACTTATTTGTGTGAAACTGTTTTTGGTAATGGTAAACATAAAAACTAAACAGCGCAATTGAAAATGCTACAAGATCTGTGTTGATAAAAATTGAACCAAGATTACATTTATTGTGCCTAAATAGGCAAGCTTTACTTTTTCCTTTTTTTTACAATGTTGTAAATACTACAGTCACTTTTATTAAACTTTTAGTTATGATTATTTACAAATTTTTTCAAAGATGGTTTATTATATTTATATAATAAAATATTGACTTCATACAATGTTGTTTTAATATTTTTTTGCACATCTTAGGTAGGGGTTGTCGTTAGAAATTTTTAAATTTAAAAGGAGGTTGTAAACCAAAAAAGTTTAAGAACCACTGACATAGATAATTCTATTTTAAAATGTACTCAAATGTAAATACAGCATACACATATTATGGATTTAATTTTACATTAACAAGTGATAATTCCTAATCTATATCTCATATTTCTTAACCATTAACTATCTAACAATAAAATGCTCTTTATCTCTGTGTGTGGGAACAAAGACTTGTGAACACAGCTTAAGATTTAGATACATTATAAAAAATTTATAAGATTAGACAATGGGTAAAAAAAATTAATAGAACTTAGTTTAACAATCTCAAACAATCGTTTAGATACACTTTTCTTTAATTCTTATCAAACATGTATATACATTATATAATTTACTCAAGTATTCCAGAAGACAAATGTTTGGTAGCAATAAAGTTTTAAAAGAGATAACAAAAGAACAGTTTTGCTGTAAACTTTAGAACAGTTTTTATTCCAAAAACTTTCATTTCTGAAATATGAAACCAAAATATTTGTAATATTAAAATCCTTCACCATGTGTTGCTGAAACTTAAAAGAGTCCCCAAGAAATACCACTCTTCACTTCCAATATTATTTTTTTATGTCTAAAAATCAATTACAAAATGGATACTTTTATATTAAAAGCACTGAGTGCACAAATAATACTAAACTTAATCATCAATTTAAAAAAAGGAGACAGAGTTTGAGGATCACCTAAGTAATTAATTATGTATTCATTTAAAACCATTCATGCATGAAATAGAATAATAATGTAAAGCTGTTACAAAAAAGATTACAAAATAATCTAAAAATGAAGTATTATAATATTATTTTACTCATATTAAAAAAAAAAAAACGTTCCTTTTCAAATAGATATATTTCCTTTTAATATTGCATTATTTCTACCAAAAACCCTTTATCTGAATTGAATTGTATGATTAATTTCATTCTTTATACTTCCTAAGCTGATCAAAGTCTTTGTAGTTATTAACTTCTTCTAGGTTATTAATCTTTTACTTGTTACAAGAAAATCCATTGAACATTACTCTTTTTGGTATTCATCTTTTTTTTTTTTTTTAGGTGTCATAGCATCGGCCGGGATGTGAACCCGCAACCTGGGCAACTGCCTGCTAGTGCAAGGCAGTCGCGCTGACCTCTCGACCACCAATACTTTCATCTGATAATTTATGCAACATTTTGTGAAGCTTTAGAGCATTATTTTCAAAAAACGATCATTATCATCTGCAAAATCTAGATGACTGAAAATAATCTCAATTTTCTTTTATTTCCTTAGTTTCCCATTTTAATTCAAATATTTCTTGCAATTTTGCTGTAAAAAAAAGGGGGGTTAAGCTATTACTCTGTCATATATCTCTCTTAATATTAACCTCATTGACATCACCATATAACTTAATCACTGCTGTTACATTTTATTAATTATTCTTCAAAATATGATAATATTCTGGATCTATAACTTGATGATCCAAAACTTTGACATGGAAATGCCTATAGAATCAAAAGTCTTCATAATTTACAAATATAAAGCATAATAGCAAGTCATATTCATTGGTTCTTTTTATAACATTTCTTAATATTTGGATATGATCATTTTAAATACAACTTGTGCTTTTGGCTGATTAAAATCCAAAATGTTTTGTAGAAAAGTTGTAATTATCTTGGTAAAGATTTTGTGTAGAAATGATAGAACTATATTTTTTAATATTTATCATTTTTCTTAAACATCAGCATTACTACTGCAGTCTTCCAAGCATCTGATACATCATATTTGATATATAGCTTTGACACACAAAAAAAATTCATCTGCTTCTTCTAAAATATCAATAATTACATTTCTTGGATTTTTCCTTTCTTCATAGATTTAACTGCATGTCTCACCTCTTCATTTAAAATCTTTGGCAATTCAGAAGATGGAATAATTGTTGAGGATACATTGTTTATTCTTTATTATTACATAATTATTTAGCTATATTTATGATGTCTCTTTTTAGTACTAATTCCATCTTCTTAATGCCAAAACAATTTTCCTTTAATACCAAGGTGATATTTTACAGTACTGAGATTTATTCTCTTCTATAGATATTCTTTTCAATTCACAATTATATTCTCTTACAATATTATAAATTATTTTATGTACTATTTTACAAAACTCTAAATATCAAACTGTTCTTAATAGATTTTAAAAATTTTCATATTCCTTCTTTTCTTTATATATTGTCTTGTCTAAGTAGAAAATTTACTAATAAATGGCCTTTTTTTTGTATCAGCTATCTTTCTTGCAGATTTTAATAGAACATCAGTTATCTTTTATTTATTTCAGTCAAATCTGAATTATTTTTAAAATCTGTTAATATTTTACAATAAGTTGCAAGTTCCAATTTAAATTCATTAGTGTTTCTGAAGATTAGAAATATCAACTACTAAAATAATCTAATTTACTAGTCCAGTTTTGCATTCACATTTATCTTACCCTCACAAATTCATTATTACTTCCTGTGTTGAATCTATTAAAAACATTACATATTTGAAACATATATTTTATGTTAATTTAAATATAATCATTTGACTGCTTTCATATCCATTTCCATTTAGTAATGTTCTTAAAAAAAATTTAGAAAGACTTTTTTTTTTCCTGCTAACTCCACAAGACTGTATAACCCTCTTATTTCTGTTGTCATAACCGAATTTACTTATAACACTTCCATCTTTTAATAGTTTACCAATTCTACCAATAAAGTTTACCACATAATCATTTAAAAATGTTGCTTGCTCTGATCAAAAACATTTTGTACTTTCACATGAAAATTATTTATTGGGGCATAAATTTAATTTATCTACACTTGATATCTTTCATTAATTTGAACAACTAATCTTAACACTGTGTGATATATCAATCTCCATAACACTGTTTTTCCAATTTTTATTTATAATATAAATATCATTCTGCTTGTGTTCCCAATATTTATGTCTTTTTTCCACCTTTTAAATCAATTACCTCTTCACCTTTCCTTCTAATTTTACAAATCCAACAACGTTGTCTTTAAAATTGGACCACTCTTTCAATTTGTGAAATCTTCCTTCACTTGAAAGTGATCTGCATTGATAAATATCTATATAAAAGTTTGTCATTGAATGGCAGCCTGGATCCATAATCAAGGGAATTCTGAGCAGTGTCTGCCATCAGTTGCAAATCACAAACATTATCTTGGCTGGCAACTTTACAGCCTTTTGAAAATAAGGCCATAATTTACTTTTGTCTGTCACGATTGGAAAGAAATCTCTCTCTCTATATAAAGATCATTCACACACATTTATCCTGCCTTTAAGAAAGTTCAACTGATAATTTAGTTAACTATTAACAACTGAAAAGCAAAATTTTGATGCTTCTTGAACTCAGTGGTAAAAAGTCATAACCACACCACACTGGCTGATGTATGTCAGAGAACAGCTATCCATGTTCATTTACTATGTGTTTAATCATATAATAATAATAGCTGCAATGACAATACACATGGGTAAACATTAGAAATTTGGTCTACTTATTTTCTTTAAGATCTTAAAGATAAATCCAAGTTTTGGTTTTCATTTTCAATTAATAGCAAACTTTTCTGCAGCTATAATTAAAATATTTAATTTTATACCTTAATGATATTTCATATAAAATATAAATTGGTATGGGACGATTGATTGAATATGTCTACAGTATATCATAATAAGAAAAGAGTAGAATCATCATCATTTTATACTTTTACTTGCTGGTGCCTGCTCAGAAATTACAGAATTGTTAATTATGTATTATAAATGAAATAAATTTGAAAGTAAAAGGTAAGGATATCAAATCACTATCATTAACAATACAAAAAAAAAATAAATAACACTATCTCAACGGAAATCAGGTTTATTCTTAATGACTTTAAAAATAAGGGAGATTACATTTTGAGTAAATAATAACCCCACACATATATTACTCATATAGGCAAAACTTGTTTCATTACATTTTGGTGACCCAGAGATAAACAGCCATCCACTGTTTTACATTTTGACAAGCAAATAGTGACCTAAATAGACACTTCTTCCATTATAACAACTATATGTATTTTTCCAGAATTTTTGATTTCAATCTTGAACAAATCATGCTTGAATTTATTATACATTACCATATTTGTATATTGAAAGGAGCTTATATACTTCCAGACTTCTGAAAAAGTTCTGTTATTAGCAAAATACATGTATTGCATAGAGATAGTTGTCAGTTTATTGTTTGCATAGAGTGATTTACTATTTGCTTTTGTTTGACACTCTTATTTATGACTTAATTTAATAATTTTGTTACACGTACGTCAACTGTGCTTCCATATAGCTTGCATATATTACATATAACAGGGTATATATTTAATAAATTATATACATTTTTATACAAGATAAAATAGCCTATGAATATTCCATTTCAGAACAAAGGACTCTCCAATAAACTTCCATAAGAAGGCAAGTCTAATTATTTAGCAGACTTGCCAGTTATCAGATGATGAAAATTTTCTCATCCTTTTTTTACCTTCTCACTCCAGCAAGTGGATATATATGTATATTCATATTATAATTTCTAACTTATTAAGAACCAATATAAAAATGACCTATATAGGGATTCCCTAACTTATGGAATAGTCTCTTCACAATTTTTTTCACATACCTGATTTATATATAAATCAAGAATTTTTTTTAAACATTTTATTGCTGCAATGTGTTAAAGCATGTCTTCTTTGAATGATCACAGTACTGTACTAATTTTTTTTTTTTTTATAAAGTGTAATTAAAATATTGGATACTCTGTAATTAACAATTTTAAACTATTTAAAGTTACTTTTGCTAATGAATGCTACATATATTTTTTCTTTCTTTTTATATTGCTAAATTGAATTATTATTCCACTCAAATGATAAATCAAAGTAAAATTAGTTTGATGCTAATGATTGAAAGAAAACACAACCCACTTTTTCATTTCAGTAGAAGATTAAGCTCTGAAGATTTTTGTACAGTTGAAAGCATAAGCTTTTAAAAAATGCATGGAAATAAATGGATATTACATTGAATATATTTAATGCAAAAACAAAAACTTGAGAAAAAATGTAGAATCCATAATTTGTATGAATACTTCAAATAACAAGGTAAATTAATGTTATAATTTGAAAGTTATTTTACTATTAATGAATGTAAGATATTCCCCATTCCCTTCTTCATATTGCTAAGACAAACTTAAGTTTGAATAGTACGGTAAATAAAATGAGTTTGTGGTTAATGAATATTTTTTTCCTTACCTTTTTACATCATTATCTTTCATTTAGAATGTTTCATCAGTTTCTGTATATATATATAGGTCAGATATTTTTTTTACTTCAGTACAGATTTACATAGGGAACTGCCTCTATTTTTAATATCTGATGTTTTTCAAATATGTATATTCAATTATTACTTTTAAACTGTATTAATAAAAACCATGCTATTTTTTTATAAAAGATTACAATCTTTATTCTCTCACTTAATACTATTTCTAAATTCTTTTTCTATTTCATCATAGGTTCATTAGTTAATATGTTCACCTAAATAAACACTAATCTTTCAAAACTATCAACCTATTTTTGATAAGATTGTTATTTATAAACTGACTTTCACACTGAAAACAGTATCACTCCAGAATACAATGATCCTTATCTTTCTCAACTCACTTTCATATTGTATTCTGCAAAGACATACATCTAATCTTTTCAAACAATAAGCTACATCTTTTTTGTTTATTCATTGATCTAACATTTTAAATATCAATTCTTACAATATGTTTTAAGAATGAACATAATTAGTAAATAACAAACAATACGTAATTATGAATTTGAAGAATTCATATTAACTTTAACAGGAAAGTATTACTAATGCAATGTTATAAAAAGAATGAAACTGGTTATCAGGTGTGTTATTTTTAAGTTTGTTAAATTAAGCTATGCTTTAATAATGATAAAATGAACACGGTATATTACAAAAGTAGTTCATTAAATCTCTAAATTCAAATCCATTACAGATCTTAATAAAAATGATCTCAGAGAATGGCAGAGGATTTCATTACGATAGAAAAAATATTATTTGTATTTAAAGTCTTAATTAAATAGTTTTCTCAATTCATAAAACAAAGAGAGAGAAAAAAAAAGAAGTTATATTAAAATATATGAATAAATATATTGAAATGGTATATTCCTTCTCTCATAACTGTTTCACTTATTTTTCCCCACAGCTCCATCTGTGCCAGATTTAAACCCTCTCTGAATACATGTATATAAACGTCAACACGGTTATATAGGTATCATCACGCATACCTAGACAGGAAAACAACTGTGATATCAATTTATATATTACAGTGTGTATATTTATTTTAAAATAATAGTTTTGGTTATATATTTTGTTTTCTTAAAAAAAAGAGTTTACATTTTAAATTGTGTGTGGCCCACACATGACTATGTTATATGTAGGGGGATATTGTTAAAAGCTATAACAATTCTCAATTTTAATGTTAAATAAATCATAAACAAAATCCTATTGACAAGGTAATTTAAGTTGTTCCTAAACAATAGTATTTTTTTTTTCCAAAAGTGTACAATTTTAGTAAACAACATTTCTGAACTGAAACTATTAAAGTTATTAGGAATTTAAAAGATCAAGTTTAAAGAAAAATATTCTATTGAAAAAAATGACAGGAAAATTTAAATGTATAGAATTTCAAAGAGGCATTAAGTGATTCTCAAGAATTAAATAGTCTTGTTGACAGCAAGGTGGTCTAATCCTTGAATTATATAAATAGGCCAAATTTCTTGATGCAGGCATGTCTGGCTAGGCAAACATAGGTTTGCTGTCTCTCGGCAGAAGATGGCAATCTTTGTTCATCCCTACATGCCTGATGGCATGATCATCATCACAAGGAGGGGAAACCATCCAGCAGCCTACTGTAAGAAGACATCTTAAGCCGCCTATCCCAAAAAGAGTGCCGCTACCCTACCGTCTGATATGCTTGCATTACAAGCTACAACCAAGAAGACCAGTAATATTCTTTTCAAAGACTGCAGAGCTCCATAATTTAATCTTTAAATTTGTAATATTAGACTAGCTTATTTACTGTAATGAACATTCAATATTATCTTTTAAAATTCTGTTGAATTAAATCTGTTATAAAGTAAAACTATGTTAAACTTGCCTGAATTCTTCTGTATAATATAAAATAATTTATTATCAATCTTGTTTCTTAAAATCTGTTAAATTAAATCATTTATAAATTAATCTTATAAACTTGCCTGAATTCACCTTTATAAACTAAAAGACTATTTTTTTTAATAATCTATAAATAACTGCAATCAGTTATATCTTAAATTTCTCAAAACTGCGGTCATGCCTAGATTTATTGTTTAGTTATTTTGTTTAAATTTATTATATGTTATAATATGCCCATCTTTCGAAACAGCGAATAATAATTGTTAACTAACTTTCAACGGAGATAATTAAAATCTCCACTTTAAATATTTTAAGAATGCTACTTGGCATATTAAATCACTGTTTTGAAATACTACATTAATAGATAACTGATCACTACACGCTCATTATCATGATTCTATATTTGTTATAAATTGCATTATATTTTGTGAGGGTTTGCTTAGTAAATTATTGTAATTTATGACTTTTGATATCTGTTAGAAGTGATATGCTAGCTAAAGGTTATATTAAAGTATACTTGTTAATGTTTATTAATGCCCATCAAATATACTTTCCCTCCTTAATTGCAATTATATATATATATGCAGATTCAGTAATTTAATTTAGGTTAGGATTTAATTTAAGCCCTATGGTCAGCATAATTATAATGCTAGTTTAAAAACTGGGTTGTGTTAGTTGGGTTGTGTTTTAGGTGCAATTAACTGATTATACATATACCTATTGGTCTTTTGTGTGTGTGTTGCGAGTGTGTCTTTACAAAGTACACATTCGTACGTTTACATTTTGCTGCACCTTTTAAATGGGTTCACGGTGACAGACCACCCCATTCTTTAATTCAGGTATGGCTACCTTAATTAGAACTGGAACATGAGAGTTCAGACTATGTTTATAAAGCCTATCCGAGTTCCTGAACTTATCTGTTCACATATTCATTGCAGCAAACCATCCAGTCTCAGAGCATTGAACATTTGATGCTGAAGCTCTTGAATAATTACTCGCACCACAAACTTATTCTTTAGTATTTTATGTAGCACGATAGTATATATATATATATGTGAATCTAAAAGTAACCAGTTTTTTTTCTCCGTATTAATTAACTATTCAGCATTAGACTGAAACTCAAATCTTGGTTACCAAGTTGAATCTGCATTATCTTAAGCTTATTTATTTGCTCTCACTGTCAATATATTACTTAGAGCTGTATGTATTCATCATCTCTGCTAGGCTATTATCTTATAACCTTTGCAAACCACGAGTAATAGGATGGGCATATTATACGATTACACATGATTTATTAACCACACATACATTTATTTTAATATGTAAAGATGAGATCGCTATACTGATAATAGTCTCATCCCTTATGTAAATGCCTGCATGTGATGGTCACACATACTGAACACTGTATAACCTTTGTCATTTTCTTTTACTTGATTTTATGTTATTATTTTAATAAACATGTTTAAAATATAAAATTTGTTTCATATCTTTCTTGTTCGTAGTTCTATTTCAATCCAATCCACATTATCTGACTCCAATTTCTTAATGATTTATATGTTGAACATACATTGTTTTAGTTAAGGTAATTAGTGTGTTAAGCGGTCTGTTCCATCCACTGAGGTTAAATTGATAGTTAGCCTTCGAGTTTCATGTTTCTCCTTGTTCTAAACCAGCTCATAAATTCAATTGAGACTGAGTGTGACCTCAGAAATGTCACTCATAAAGTGTTAAATCATGAAGTACTAGCAAATGAGTTGAAGTTTGGTCAGATTTGAGGTCTCACCACCTCATTTCGGTCAGCTTTGGTGTACTTTGCCTGGACTCTGGATTTTGTTGCGTGAGGGTGCAGATCTGACTGTTAAAATATGAACTAAATAATCCATCAGAGGATCATTTTTTGTGGAAGAACCATAATATTTAGGGATTCAAAACTTAAAATGTAAAAATAAAATAAATTATTTATTTCGATATTTATTATTTCAATATTTATTAATCACACAAGATCACAATTACTATCAATGTCATTATATTACTTATTATTACACTTACATATAATTACATAACTGCAAACAAAAATAATTAAAATACAACATTAAAACAAAAATTTAATCCAAAAGTTAGCAAAATCTTTTCCATTCAATAAATTCATATCCAATATAATTTTAGTAATGGCGATTAGTATCTCTTAATATTATGTTATTTATTAACAAAAAAATGGTTTCCATGTAAATCAGACACAATGACTTACTATTTTGTTGTATAACAAAATATGCACTAGTCCACATTTTTGAAATACATAATTTTTCATAATTTTTCTCATTTTATTGGTCAATCAATCTAATAAAAAAAATTAAATGTAAAATAATAAATAAAATTTACGAGTTTTACTTACTGACAATGCATCCAATGTCATCATGACTTCAATATGAAAGCACTTGCATAGAAATTAGGTATTACTACCATGCAACTACAATAGTCGACACATTATAAGTTTCATCGAGAAAATACGATTATTTGTGATTTTGAATGCTCTAGCATGAAAATCATTAGAACTGTAGAATGATCCTAGTATATCTACATAAGTTTGTCAGTTTGCTACCAAAGATACATAAACGACTGAAACATTTTATTAAAGAACTGGATACATCATCAAAAGTGGAATGACATTGTGAATAGAATTTTTATTCATAGGAAGTATAAGCAATGGGTATTTTTTAATGACATGTTTTTTAAACTAAAAACCAATGAACACCCTACCCTCTATTGAAGACTATTTTACTATATGTATTTTGAAAATGTATGCAGGTCATAGCTTTTAAGGTCCAGAGTTGATCTGTGGGTTGAAGATTGCCCACCCTTCATCATACAGATAAGAAAACATAAACAACATAAGCAAAATACACTACTAGTAAAAAAAAAATTGCAAAAAAATATTCTACATTATATATATTTAAGATTTGTTGCTTACACTAAACTGTTCATTTTATGTAGGATCAAGTGATGTTGAATTGATAAATGAAATCAGATGTTTCTTTCTGTATTTTTATATTGGACTATTTCCATCATCTAATATGCGTGATGAATGTCTTTAGGAAAGTTTAATTTTAGTTAAATATTCCAAATGCATTCAACTGTTAGTAATATCACAGCAAACAGGTTAGTATATGCATTAACTGTTAGTAATATCACACCAAACAGGTTAGTATATGCACCAAAATGTTAGTAATATCACAGCAAACAAATGTTAGTAATATCACAGCAAACAGGTTAGTATATTCACAACGTTTCGAGAGGTATTTTTTTCCCTCTTCTTCAGGTGTTGCTGGCCTGACCAGTGACAGTACTAGCATGGGATTCGAACCTGGGTCCTTAGATTCTTGATTATTGAATTTTAAGGTAACGCTCTAACCAACTGAGCTCAGTTAGAGCATTACCTTAAAATTCAATAATCAAGAATCTAAGGACCCAGATTTGAATCTCATGCTAGTACTGTCACTGGTCCTTAAAATTCAATAATCAAGAAACTAAGGACCCAGATTTGAATTCCATGCTAGTACTGTCAATGGTCAGGCCAGCAACACCTGAAGAAGAGGGGAGAAAATACCTCTCGAAATGTTGTGCATATACTAACCTGTTTGCTGTGATATTACTAACATTTGTTTGCTGTGATATTACTAACAGCTGGATGCATTTGGAATATTTAACTAAAATTAAACTTTCCTAAAAACATTCAACACACATATTAGATGATGGAAATAGTCCAATATAAAAATACAGCTAGAACACCATCATCACAAACCTTCAGAAAAACACAGATGTTTCTTTGGTTAGTAGATATTTTACTTTTTAAAATTTTGTTTCACATTTTGCTATATGAAAATACTCCCACTGTTTAAGATTATTAGTTCTTTGATAATAAAAAAAATCCTATAATAAATGCATTTATCTTTTTTTGACTGTATGTACACATGAAAACACACACAAACACATTTATAAATGTAGACACCATTGTAAATATAAATATTCATTATTAAAACCATTTTCATTAATTAAAAGATTCAAATTCTTACATATATTAAATAATAAATTAACTGTTTAAATTCAGCCAATTTAATAATTATCATCACCCCACTTGAATTATACTTTTCATCATTACTTACAAGTCCATTTAAAAATATATATATACTAAAGAATCCTCTAGTGATAAAATTTAAAATTAATATTTATATAAAAATATATCATTAAAGCGTAAAAATACACAAATCAATAATATTAATAATCTATAAAATAAATAAATCCATATAATGTAAATTATATATAAGCTAAACGAATGAAAGCAATAAGTGCCATTCAATAAGTTTCTTATATCTGAAAAAATAATAAATATTTTCTTAAAACAGCTTATATTCTTAAGTAGTCATACTTTAAACTACTTTTCATATAATTATTTTCAACACTAAGACATTCATGAAAGAAACTAATGCTTTGAAAGTTGCTACAAAACATTATAGTAGCCCAAAGTGCCATAAAAGAATGAATGCACTGGCATCTTTATCTTCTACTCATTTTCTTTTGCTATGTGCAAAGCAATAGTGAGGTGCTTAAACTGGGATATGCTGGAATGTTTTTACAACCTTCTTTAAACATTTAATATTATTTATATTTGTTTACTATGTTTTACATTTTAGTACAGTAGTCTCTCAAAATATTCAATAACACATGGCTCCTAACTGTCGCAGATGTCAGAATTCATGAATCATAAAGTGCATTTTTAACACATACATGTGTGTATATATATGTATTTTAATATTTATTGAACGTTTATAACACAAACACATATTAGTGTGTATACATATTAAATATGCATTGTGGAAAAAAACATTACAATATAGAAAGTTTTTTTTTTTATTTCTAATTTTTTAATACTTTATTTACTATTTTTTTGAATCACAGTGCACTTTTTTTCAATGTTGTGTTGTAATCAGAATATGAATTACTACCATCTGTTGAATGATAGGTCTATATTCTTTTACAAAAGTCAGCATTCTCATTAATTTTATTTCATTTTGCCAAAAGTGAGAAATTTACTTGTTCAATATAAAAATAATAGAATGATTAGTTGCTTGCAAGGTCATGTAATGTTTGAGCAACATGAAGTGATAGATTAGGCTTTGATCCAAAAATCTTGAGCTCTTGGGTTCATTAATTCACCACTGTGCTAAAACACACAGTACCATTGTAGATCAAATATTAAGATAACACTAAATTTCAACTCCATCTTAAAAAGGTGAGAATATATATTCACATTTTGTAAATAGATTATATAAAGAATAAGATTATACAAAGTTAGATTAAATAATTCTGAAATAAAGACAGCTAAAAAGATCTGCCAAAGCATTTGAATAATGTGCAATTCTTTCCTTACTATGACACATACTTCAATAATTAACAAATACTTTAAATGGCTAAATTCCTATTATCATTCAGAATTCATATGCCAAGATGAATTAGCAATGGCTGCTATTTACCTTTTGCAAAACTTGAACTTCCCTTTGTTTTTTTATTTTGTTGATGATTTTAATGATGCTTTAACATTAAGATAATAAGAGTGTTTGAAGAAGGTGGAAAGAAACAGAAAACCACCCCAATGACAATATTAAGTATTATCACATTGTGGTAATATTTTAATATCTAGTTATTATACTTGCTTCCAACAAAGAATTTAACGTAACAGTTTATTGATTCAATTTAATGCACAAGCTTTATCAGAATTCCATGCGATCCAAATTAAGATAATTTTTTTGCCAGAAAACCTATATACCCAAACTCATAAGACAGTACTACTGTGTATAACAGATATACCAATTCATATTTGGAAATGTAGCATATACACATTTGAATTTCAAAATCAATTAACTTCTTCTTACTCTAGAGCCATCTACTATAAGCTTGAGTAATCAATAGATACCAAATGATATAATGCTATAAAATCTCTACCTCCAGACCAATTTCTGGTTTTTGCCTTCATCGGTGAAGATTAAGAATCAAAGCTGGAACCAATGCAATTATGCATTGTCAAGCTAATTTTGAATTATAAACAAATCTTAAGGCTTTGACCCAAGCTAATTTACTCAGTGTCCATTAATTATTCAAGTTTACAATAAATGGTGCTTAAAAGCATATGAGAAAATCATGATATTATTGACATTGGAATTATTAATAGTAAATAAAAATGTGTGATAATTTTGTAATATAAAGTTTCATTTGTAGATATATTTAAAACTTCCCATCCACTAATCTTGAAATAAATAAAAAAAGACACCTGAAAAAGACTAATGACCTCCAAAATGCATTTTATACTGAAACAGCACACTTCAGTTACGACAGCCCACAATCACTTATATATGTCTGCATTATTTATCTAGTATTTATCAGTACAAAATATGAAGTGGATGGTGGCAAAGTTATGAGTACCAGAATGCAAGTGCAGTTATTATTACTTTACTGATTTCTAAATGAGATCAAGTGGTCATGTGATGTTTTAGAAGTTTAACAAATAAATACAGACACCCTCAATTTGTAGCAGATGTAATCGGTCATTTTTCCACACTAAGATAACTAATAATTTCTGCAAGTTTGATACATTACTTTGTGACTGATTTCAGAAAAGATTGAAAAGTTAGCCAGCTCTATATATGTTCAATACATGTGGGTATGTATCAGTGATGAGAAATAGAAGCATATTATATAATCCTTTTTTAATAATGTTTTTATTTCAAATGCCACAACAATTTTTACATAATAGCATCTAATATATACTGTGCCATTGCAATTTGGTCACTAGCCAAATTTATAGTAATGTGCATGTAAGAGAGTGTAAAACAAAATCATCATCACATTTTTATATAACCATAAAGGAAGTTGTAGGGCATCCAAGTTTAAACCCTACAAGGTCCAGTTCTAAAAGCTGTAAACAGAGAAAGAGTGGGACAACAATTATATGCTTTATTTGTTTGTGTGTTGATAGAAAGATAATACACACATTTAAACTATTTAATATTTACTTTTTCTGTTAAAAAGCAAAGTTATAATGCATACGTATAGGCAATGTATGTGTAAACTATTTAATTGTTTTATATTTCAAATATACATTTTAACTTTCTTTAAAACTAACCTATGCTTGATCAATTTTAATGTCTTGTTCTATGCTTATATTTTGCTTTTCTATAATTGTAATTGGGATTTAAAAGTTACAGATTTAATTAAATAATAGGGTTATAATTACTAAGCTAGCAATTATATTATTTAATGTTAGTTTATGAATGATTTGAAAGAATGAAGGATGTGTGTACATTACATACATAAATTTACATTTACTAAATATTGAAAGAAAAGGAAGGATTAAATCTGTCAAATTATTTTTTTTTGTACAATTTTTTGTTAAAAGAGGAAATCTGTTTAATCAGATATCGATCTTTGTAGCAATTTTTTTTTGTAAATAATTGTTTTTCACTTTGGGAGCTTATAATGGGTGAGAGCTCTAATTTTGAAATTGTCTTATCTTAAGATCTAAAGAAGGAAGCTCAAAAATTTGAAATGTTACCTAAAAAAAAAAAAAAAGGAAAGGAAATAAGGATTAAGTCTATATTTTTTTTTTGTTAAAACAAAAGTGTCTGGAAAAAGGATTAAACTTTTCAGTTGAAAAATAATTTAGTTGAAAATAAATTAGAGATCTAATTAAAACAAATTTGTCCAAAAATAGCAAGTGACGCTATCTCTGATTGGTTAAGTTAGCTAAAAATTGGATATAAAAAGTGTCTGGAATTATTATTTTTGGTGATTATGATTCAGTTTATACTATTAAATTGAATGTTGAAAATATAAGAAATGTCTGGCTAGAAAAATTATATGTATGTCCCATTTTTGCTGACCATCTGGGGGAAGCTGCACTTCACATAGGAAAGAAAAGATGTTGTGTCTAAAATAATATTCTACACCTTTCAACTGACCAGAGAAATAAGATGTTTTTAATAGAAGGAAGAAAGCATTCACCTGCATTCAAAGAAGATGAATTAATCTACTGATAAATATTAATCATCAAGTCCAATTAATTGTTACAGCAACTGATTTTAAACTCAAGAAAATTTATAAATGTGAAAACAACAGCTGTATTTCATCCACTAAGAATCATGCTTGACAGGAAGAGAAGAAAAATTAATATAATGATTTCCAAATTATCCACTAAAGCAAATAACCTCAATAGAGTCATCATCATCAAATAGTTATACACCTCAAGACCGAGATTGTTCCCATGTAAAACGGAAATGGTAGCTGCAGAAATATAGACATTATACAAGACAAGTTTGAACCCTTGGAAATTCGCCACAAACAAAAGATCGGTAATATGACTTTTTATATCTATTTTCTTTATGATATCAGTCTTAAGAAACATTTTAGCAATAAAGTGGTATATTTTATTTAAAGAACTTTTAAAGACTATTCAGATCGATTAAAACAAGAATGTCTTACTAATAATAACTTTGAGCTTCATAAATTATCTTGAATGTATCAAAATTATATGTTTATTAATTTTACAGTTATGAAAAATATTAATGTGTAAAACAATTTTTTTTATGGTATTATGATTTTAGTTTTAACTAATATATTATTATTTTGGTTTTAAATAATATTTTGTTATCATGGGATAAAACACGCACATACATAATGATATTTTTATATGTGTATAATTGCGAGTGAATGTGAAATAATAGGTGGTGTTAAAATATTAAATTATTTTGTCTTGAGAAAGTATAGATTTCAGCGCTTGGAAGGGAGGGGGAGATAATGATTTAAAACTCTTTTCTAAAACTTGCTCTTTCAATTCTACTAACATTTTTTTTACATTCTATTTACATGTTAGATTTTTAAAGTATGTGTGCTAATGAGCAGATAATATTTTTTTTTCTTGAAATACTTTTCTCATGGAGTGAAAATCATGGTCAATGTGACGTCCAACTTAATACAAAATACATTTGAAGGGAAAGGGGGAAGAACTTAAAATTAATCTGAGGATTGTTATATAATCAATTATTATTATTATTATTCATGTCAATTTTCATATTTATCTAAAAAATTTTATGTATATGTTAGAAATGTAGTAATAAATGTTAGTTTGTTTTATTAAACGAGGCGTATATATTTCATTAAGTGTAGTCTTTGTTAAGTGTGATTATTCATCATCATCAATGGTTGAATATTAGTTATTTAAGATATAAGTAAATATGCTAAAATTAAGCAATAATTATGAATTTCTTTATAAAATTTAGTTTTATGTTTAGGCTTAGTCCTAGAGCTGTAGTTGAAACCCTTGTCATTATTGTTATTATTATCATCATCATCATCGTCATCAACGTTTTAATTAATGAGCTGTTTAACTGTTTAAAGGCCATAAATAAATATTGATTTTATAATATTTAGTGATTTCTTAGTATTATTATCACCACATCCTGTCATCTATTTCATGCAAGGATGAGTGAATTGCCATCCTAAATTAGTTATATATAATCTGAGCTAGTAAACTTATAAAAAGATTGAAACATATTTGTTATGCTAAGATCTGAGAAATGATGTATGTCTAATATACTCCACTTTGGTTTATAGATGTTTTACTTTTACCTAAATATTAGTGCTTATAGTGATATGGCTCAAAAAGCAAAATCTCTCATTTTTATTAGAAATAAAATACCAAAAGGGGATTCAAACCCGGTACATGTGAAAGGTTTTTAGATATAACCGTGTCTAGATTCAGATAATCTAGTGGCGCCCTGCTAGACCATATTCACTTAGTATTTGTTTAAACATGCACTTAACATCAAACCAAGAAATGAAAGTGGATAAAATCTACTGTCTGTATACCTGAGTTATATTTTATTGAATTACTAGTGTACTCACCTCACGTGATTTCATATACCTGAGTTATAATACTTGTTATTAATAATTTGTTTATAATTCTTATATATATATTTTGGACTCAGATATGATAATAATATCTTTTGAACTCATTAATTAAGTTACAATACATATTACACACATCTAGAAAAATCTGAAACTCTCTTATCTGTAAATCAGAGAATAAATTATCAAGATATTTTTATCTTCCAAATGCTTTTAATATTCTTAAGTTTTAACTGTAAATTAGATTTTAGCATTGTTTGAACTTCTGATAATCAACCAATAATGTGTTGGTCAAACTCATTCTTTGCTGTATATAAAAACAATTCAACTTTTGGTAAAAAAATTGAAAGTGAATTTTTTTAAATTGAATTTTAATTAAAGCTTTTAAAAATTTTAGTGAATTTTTCTATGAAGCACTCATTCCATTCAATACATGGACCCTTCGTGTATATATATACTGATAATATTTGCAATTTCAATTCATTTATCAGTTTTTTTCTATCTAATATTTTCTCTTTATCAAATTATACAAATATCAAATTTCTTGCTCTCCTGACAATATCTTTGTTTAGATAATTACATTAACAAACAATTATTACTAAATCATTTATCAAGTTAGAGATTATGATATTTTTAGCCCGGATATAAATTTTAAACTTAAATAAAGAATAGTATATCTATTCTTATTATGTACAGTCACAAGATAACTCTTAATTTTAATTCCAACCCCTTTTTTTAGTTACCTATGATAAGCCACTTATCATTTGACTTTCTGAACAAGTGATCATATAATAAATAAATGAAGAATATCCATCAAGACATGTATTCCAATTATTTAAGATTTGTTAGATGTTTAATAACAAATTGTTTATGGAAAATGGAAAGTGTATGTGAATTATTTTTGCATTTATAAAATTCATAGTTTATATTAAATCTTCCAAGACATGGATTTATACATAAAATTAGTTCATTTAAATATATAGGTTTTGAAATCATAAATTTATTAATACGTTGCTCAATACTGTCAGCTAACCTAATCAATGCTTTCAATCAGCACTTGAAAAAATTTTTTTCTACATTTTGGAAAAGTTAAATGTTCTCTTCAGTACAGAGTCCGTCTGTATCAATTAATTTGCTTTCAAGCCTTCGTGCAGATATTGAAATTAATGGCAATAACAAATATTATAAAATATGCATTTTTAAATACACAGGTGCGTGTAGTATATATACTTGTTCAAAGTACATGTACATACTGTATATGCATTATGAATTAAACAATTAAATATATAAAATTAAAATTTTAAATTAATTTCAAATTTTTGATTTAGTAGTACCTTTTTTTTTTGTTTAAGTGAAACCACAAATATGACATTGCTAGAGATATTTAATTTTGATAACATTTCAACAACAACAACAAAAAAGAGCAATTTCATATTAAAAGTTCTTTAAATTTACTATCTATTCAATAAATTATTTTATTGTTATGCATAGCATTATGAGAAGCTTTTTTAAAAATCAGGTTAGCATTTTCATTTAAATAAGTCAAAATTTTGGTTACTGTCAATACAGCAATGTCATAATTCTGAAAATGTGTTGACATGTCTTCTATACACATGAAGGAAATAGCTATGTCAAGCATTGGTGGTCGAGAGGTCACAGCACAGCTGCCTTAAAAGCAGTTGTCCTGGGTTAGCGGGTTTGCTTCCTGATCGATGCTATGACACATGAAAAAAAAAGGAAATAACTATTCATAAATTTTTAGTTGAGCCTTTTTTTTTGTTTGCTTTGAAAAGTATAATCTACATTGATCTGACTATTGTTTATAGTCATAAAATATCTAAAAATGGTTATTCCTCTAAAAAAAAAAAAAAAAAAATTAAAGATATTTATAGATTCAAAAACCAACATTATACTTTTTTCATTAGCATAATACATCTAATTTTATTAATTTTTACACCATAAATTTAGATAATTATTTATTGCACAAAAAACTTCCAATCATTAAGAATGGAGCATATTCAATTAGTAAAATAAATTATTATAAATATATAAAAGTTAATTGTTTCGAAAAAAGAGCTAGTATGTTTATGTAACTGGCCTAATTTTGTAAAACATTTTGACTTCAGCAATTCTTAGACTATATTAATAGTAACCAAATGATTTGTTGATTGAGAGGTCATAGATTTGAGTAATGAAAGTGAGAGTTGAGCTGCAATCCAAAGCTCTTTAACTCTTGAATCTGTCCCTCTACAAGTAACAAACCATGCACGAACATGTATGACATCAGTTAGTAACTTAAAAAGAAATACAAAATTTTGATTGTTTACAGATGACTAATAGTTTTATTGTCATCCTACCACACTTGATCATTATGACAATTATTAAAATTTTTCTATAAAGTTTTAATTGATTTCTTAGCCTAGCTGTAGGAATCAAATGTGCATCATATATCTGTATGAATGATATTTTCTATCTGCTTTTTCAATCTTAAACTTATAATATTCATGATCACAAAAATTGGGTCATGTTGGAAAACTATATTCTATAAAATAAACATGTTTTTGGGATGCATTTTTCAGTGCATAATATTTATGTCATAAAATAATATTTCAGTAATATTTACATCATAATTCATATATACTTTGTATGTAAAAATATAAAGTCAACAGTATTTTATTACTTGCAAAATTCCTATACAAAAATTTAACTGATAGTATATTAACAATAGTTTTGTTATCATCTTTCCCTAAAATCAATTACTATGACAGATGCTAGAATATTTCCATTGAGGATTGGCATTTCTTAGGCCTAGCATTAGCAATCCAATGTATAAATATTTTCTATGCTCATTGGTTGAAATAACTTAATATTTTTTTTTAAAAAAAAAGCTAATGTGTCTGAAATGGAAAAATGTTAATAACAAGGTTTACCATGGATCAGACAATTGGATAGAATAACAATACAGAAACTGCATATCACATGGTGAAGTATTGTTCATGTTGAGAATAACAAAGAATTATCAAAACAGAAATACACGGATCAGCAAATATCAGTGACATTATTAAAAAAAGTAAGAGGCTGAAAGGAAATTGAATAGAATATATTGCTGGAGGAAAGGATTCGATGAATAAATGAAGCCATAAAATGGGATTCCGAGAGATTATAAACTTATAACAATCAATAAGAAATGTGATGGTACAAAAAACATGGTCAGATTTTCATATTGCATTAAATAGATAACAGTTGAAAATTACATGATCATCATTGCCAATACTTTTACAAACTGTTATTACAGAGGTAAAACTCTCCATACAGTAGTGCGATCCAGTGCAAACCAGAGTAATCAATGGATGCAAGGTTTGTGCATAAAATCCCTATCTAATGCCTACTCATATACTAATTTCTAATTTGTGGTCTTCACCAGTAAGGAGTCATGCTGAAGAGTTGGATTAGATCCTAAAGTTTAGGTGCAGTGCTCTCAGGTCCAAGGCTCTTCACTGATGAAGGCAACAAGCTAGAAAATAGTGGGAGGATGTTGGATGAGTAGCTCTAGATAAGGATTTTATGCACAAATCTTGCATCCATTGATCACTCTGGCTTGTACTGGATAGAACTACTGTATGGGAGTTTTGCCTCTTAAAAAAAAGTTGTGCAAGTTGATCACACTGTTTCAATATGTATTTCCAATTTCTTTTCAAGGAAAGTAAATATATATATGTGATAGTTATTTTAAATTAATACACAAGTTTGCATTTTTTTAAAAACTAATATACTGATTATTTACATTATAACATTTGCATATATATTATTATGTAAAAAAAAAGTCTGTAGATATTAGTGCATCACCTGTTACATCTATGGTAGACAGCCAAATAATTCAAATGGATATCAAAAAATTCTTTTTTAATGGAAAAAACAAAAAAAAAATAACTGCTAAAACATTAATGACTGACTCTGATGAACAATGACTTCTTCATTATTCTTCTTGGGAGTCATGTTTGAGACCTTTTCCCTGGAAGTAGTCTATTTAAGTCTGCTCCACCTTTTATATATTCTTACAAAAGTATTACTCTGTAACTACAGGAAGTTAATAAACTAATATAGGCATGCCCCAATGGATAACTTGACTTTCAATGTTTTGCTTTTTGACTGATATAAATTACAATTATCTTTCAAAAGTTCATTTACATATTTTTCTCCTTTATTTCATTTAACCTTCGACTACCATGCGTTCTTTTTTTAGTTGCCATTCAACATAAGTAACTTTGCAATATTTTTTTTTATAATTGCTGGCTTGTGTTTAAAGTATTTATTTTTGTAATTATACCATTAACAATTCACAGTTATTTTTGTGATAACAATATGTAGAACAATGTTTTATTATTTTCAAGATTATAAAATATATATAATATTCATACTCTACTTATTTTTGTGATTACTATAATTGATATAACTTTCTTGCTTTGAATTTCTATCTTATTAAAATTATGTTTCAATAATCAACATACAAAATAAAGACATAGTTAATAATTTTTAAATAAATTCCTTTTAAGTCTGAATATATATTTCTTCTAATCAATGCTAAGATAGATTTATACAATTTAGTATAATTTTTGTTCCTTAATTAATATATGTTTTTATAAAGAATCTTATGTAAGTTGGATTTTATTTTCAGTTTTGTTTATTTATTCTAATAGTTATTATTATTTTCTATTGGCTTTATTTAGGTTTTTTTTATGCATCTATACATGATATATAATTGAATATTTATGACTTTCTCCAGCCAAAATAATTCTGAGGCTATTATTAATTTTAATTAATTATTCATAAGACTAGAGATGAATGACTAATTAAAATTAATAATATATTTCCATAAAGTGGTTTGTGTCAAAGTTGTGAGGGCAGTAAGTTTGACACTTATCAATTAGACTGTAATAATTCCGCATTTATATGTATTGAACAATTATAAAGATATGTGTAAGAGAATATGATTTGGGCCAACTGATGAGTGCTAGTTCAGTATGAAATGTGCATCTTAGGGATCATATATCTTTTTCATGTCTTTGGTCATGTTTATCATTACACTCTTCCACAAGTTGTTAAAAGTCGATAGAAACTGTCCCTACCTTGTATAAGAGTGTAGTGAAAACAACACTACAGAAATATTCATTAAATTCTGAGGCTATGCTTTAATACAGATCCATTTTGATCTTAAGCAATGCTCTGATCTTTAACCTGCTGAAAGAGCAAACTAGGCTTATACTATAATATTTAAATATTTATTATTTACTAATAATCACGCTCTTATTTACATACATATCAATGCTGAATAATCTACAAAAGCATAAAGTTTAACACATAAATAAATATCAAATTAAAAGTGCAAGACATATTAGTCAGTTACTGCTTTGAATGAAGATAAATTTATTTCAGCATTTTCAGAATTTATGCTATATATATATATTAATAAGTTTGATTTTGTATTATAAATAATTTTAACTTCTACCATTTGAATTATGGGAAAGATTGCTCATTCCAAACTGGCTGTAGTTTGGCCATAAAAAAATCAAGCTTTAACAGCCATTAAAAAAAAGATTTAAAATTCATAAATCATGAGATTTTATAACCAATGAATATGGCAATTTTATATTCAGATAGGAAGCTACATCTGCAGGCTTAAAAAAATAAACCATTTGAGCAGATGGCTTTCAGATTTACATCAAATTGAAGGTGCAGTAGCACAAGTTTCTCAAAAATTAACCTTCAGTGACTAGCAAGAAAGGTCATCAAGAACACATGATTTACGAGTACATGCATACACTCTTTTTTTCTCTCTTTTGCATAGACTTAGTATAAATAAACACAAATTAATTAAAATTAGATGCTTACTTTTTTTTTTTTTTTAAAAAAAAAAACTTCTATCGTTCATTTAATAGATACATAAAAAATGGCATTTAATATACATTTTCCTGCATTATTTTCTTTAACATATATCAGTATACTTAATAATAAAATATGAAATTACATGAGAATTGTTACAGTTATACATCAGTTTTAATAGTAGTCGATCAGTCATGGGAGAATCAGTGTGACAAATCGCTAGCCAGACATTATTGAATGTAAAAAAAAAAGTTAATTTGGTTAAAATTAAAAATCAATATTATAAGAATTATAGGATTGATATATTTTAATTTTAAAAAGTAATTTTATTAATAAATTCTAAAACTATTTACATAATTTTATTTTGGACATCTAAAATAATTCATATTAGATAAAATCATTAATGCATTCCCCTTTAGATTGTTTTATCACTAAGTTTGTTTCTTATTATTCAAAACATAATATTTAAAAAGCGAATATCAGAAAATGATAAACATATAATTTAAAAATCAACCGACTGTTTGAGGAAACCAGCACCTTGTGCATTTTAGCGCACTCACGCGCGCGCACACAAATCTTTATATTAAGCAACATTTCTGAAAGTTCCAAATATTTAAAAAAAATATTTCTCTAGTGAAAGTCATTATTGGTTAATCTCTAATCTAATTAGTGACTAATAAAATTTATTAATATACTTTTAAAAAAAGATTGACAGATGTAAAAAACAAAAAGTATTTTAAAAATATTCTAAATGGAATCTTTTATTCGCATTTTCTAGAAGTTAAAACTAACTTAAAATTAAAAAAAAACATCTGATATAAATGTTTCATTCATTATCTCATGAATACCAGGCATTAAAAAAGTACCCCCCCCCCGTGTTTAATTTTTTTATTAGTTTTTTTGGATAATAAATTTATTATAATTTTAAAATTATAAAATTACTATAATGACTGACCAAAAAGGTCTAACATTTTACATCCTTCATCATCACTGCACTAAGAAAAAAATCAGCAAAACACACACACAAACATAACATTTTGAGCAATAACCATTCCATTATAATTAAAAAAAAAAAAACTGTTCTCTAAGATCACTTACAATTTCCAGATTTCATGATTATTACATTTTTGACAATACATATAATCTATCTCAAATCTCTCCTAGTTCAGCCTTTAGGTGACAATCATCTAAATAACAAATACCACACTATTTTGAATAATTCACTATTGCTTTGAATTTTCTTACAAAATATCATCTTCTTTTTTTGCTTTTTATCTAATTTTTGTAAGATGTTCATGGTCTGATATTCCCTTCTAAGACATGTTTTTTATTAAACAAAAAAAATTCTGGTACTATATTAGAATGCGCTCTCCATCATTTAAATTTTTCAGGGGAGCTCCAAAACCATCGCTAACACAAACAAAATGGCAGAGAGCACATCCTAAAGTAGTACCAAATAGACCTTGCATTAGCTAGAAATGAATTTATTTTTCCAGATGTCTTTATTCAAAAGTTAAAAATGTGCATGTTGAAATAAAAGTTTTAACTATATCTGGGAAAAAGGGATCAGAGTATAATAATTAATGATAGTCTGTGATTGCCATGGTTATGGGCACTTCAGGCACTTGAACTGCCAAGCAATAATATCATTCAATTATATTTTTTAATAAGAATACATGTATTAATCTTTTACTAAGTTTAAAGTTTATATCTGGGTTAAAAATATTATAATAATCTCTAACTTAAATAATTAGCAATAATAATTAATCTATTTATCTAAAAAAAATTCCAAATGTGTGAGTGCACAAATATCAACATGGGTACGTTAAAGTGTAGTAATTTGATAAATACTGAAATGATGAAGACAAGTGAGAGATTGTGACCCGAGCTAAGTAAAATATCTCATTCGGCCAGAAATTAATGTGAATGGAGAGTCAGAAATTTTACACGCATACTTCTCAAGAAACATAACTTCTTTCACTTTACAAACTATAAATTAACACTACAGTTTCTTTACAGGATTTGACTATCTTAATTCTAAAACAGTTTCTTATACCAAAGCTTGTTACTATAAACACACTTAACATTTACACTGATTTTTTTTTAAGAAAAATATTATATATGCACATATTTCAAATCTTTTAGCACTATTTATAGATCCATTAATGTCAAGAGTTATTTCCTTTTCCCTAAAAAAAAACCCAAATATATATTTTTTAAAATTATACAATTAACATTATAGGTTGTTCTCTTTTATATATAAAGCACACTATGCAATATCTTAATTAAATTCCCAATCTAGCTGAGTTTTGTTTGTACAGAAATCTATTTCACAGCTTTTTGCTGCTCCACTTACAAACTTTAATATGTATTATCCCCTTATCTATTTAATTATTTGATAATTTGTATTTTATGACTATCTGAAATATACTTTTTAATTTTTTTAATTTATTAATACTTGTTCATATTTAGAGTGATCATAAACCTGCATCTCAGAGAGAAGATTGTGATCATATCCAAAATTCATATAATTACTTATTTAGATCTAAGATCACTATATTAGTATAGACTATCTTTACAAGAATTTCCTATGTATATATTTAGGGATGAGATATATTAATAAGGAAATGCAGAGTTTATTAGAATTTAATAATTTTTATTTTAAAAGTAATATGTTGACATGTGCCAATAGATTTAATAATTGCTAAGTTTCAAGCTTTCATAATTTTTTACTCTCAATACTATTCATTATTTGAAATATATAATATTAATAGCTGTGTGATAATCAGATACGGATTTTTATAATCAGTATGGTAATTAGTTGTCATATTTAATAAAGCTAGCATTATGAAAAATAACTAGGAATGAAATTAGGATACACTTCTATAATGGTTATAAGTGGCATTCATAAGACATCATCAACAATAATAAATTGAAATCATTATCATATACTGTGTTTGGTTTGATCATTTAGGCTTTTAAAAATAATATTTGGAGAGTGACATATTTTCAATTAGTCATATGAAGATATAATCACTAACAAGTATAAAATGTTAAATCAGAATAATTTATCATTTATCCAGCCTTGACAGCTTCAGCATGAATGGCTAGATAGGAGATTAATTTTTAATTATATATTCAATATTTTGATATGCATGGCTGATATATCATATTATAACGATCGAAATGAAAGTGAAGATCGAATCTAACCGCAAAAACAATATCTGCAACTACCAGGGCGCCATCTAGGCATTTGAACCTAGAAAAATTTATAAAGTAGGCAGATACGCGCTGTTAAGATTCCACTTTATTTAAATATTCCGATCGTTAGCCCAAGTCACTAGCTCAGCGGAGACGCAGAGATAAAAATCTATAAATTTTATATCTTAAATATAAAAGAATAAAAGCCACTGCCAGAAATTAACAAATAAAAATATTTATTTACGCACATATAAAATAACATTTAAATTTTGAGGAATAAGTTTAACATTTTAGATTTTTATATTAACTTTTAATTTTACATTTAACTAAGTTTCAATGAGTTTAATATTTTATTTAGATAGTCAAGTATGAATAGACTACATAGATTTGCATTTGAAAATAAACATTCTATCCCTATTTAACCTTAGGCTAAAATTCGCAGTCAAACTGGCATCAATCCATCTGATACATTTATGTATTCAATGTAGCATGCAAATACAACAGCACAAATATACTATACTGTCAGGCATGGACATCTGAACAGTATAGTTAGAGAAAACATTGACTCTTGTCCGATACAGGAATATGACGTCTGTATAGCAAGAAGAACAATAAAATAAAAACTCCATAGGAAGGGACCGTGATCCTTTTTGCCGACTTACAATCCCATCCATAGGCAAAGGGATGGTGCGGTATATTCAGCGATTCTGCACGTAGCGAAACTTATACTACATCTACTAATTACACAAATATATCCAATCCATTGACCCAATTCAACAACGACACAAATAACCTAATATTACCCTCCCCTAATATAACTTTACAAATCCATATAGCCATTCACGCCTGACTTAAATTTACCATTTAAATACGTTCGCACAAATGCATTTTATAAAATTTGTTTTAAAATGTTGAGTACAGATCAGCTGCACAGATTCCACGGTCAAAAACATTCCAAATTAAACACAACCGATCAAAATACAAAATCATCGATAAACGTCACTTGCATAGGGAATATACAAATCCCATTAGCATTCATCGTAAGATGCTTGCAGTGATATCGTTGACATATATTCTAATCGAATGTGAAAAACACAACATTATCAACCGCTAACGAATCTATGCAACGTCTCTACCCAACCTTAAATTTCATCAATTAAAATTTAAACAATAAACAATTTATACAATAAGAAAGAAAAAAAAAATGGAAATGATTTTTATCAATCGGAAAACATATAAAATTAAACATTATTAATTTGATTTAAAAACTTACAAAAGTCAGATAAGAGTCCGTTTTAACATTTAAGTTGGTTTGTTTATTAATTTGTAAAACTTGACGAAAGTTCGTAATTGATTTTAATAATTGTTCATTTCATATAGCTTATGGTAGAAGAGTCCAGGTTTCTGCTTTTAATTCCCGCGACGCCTCCATTGGAAGATAATGTCCTGGAGATGGCAATAGCTGGTTCAAGGTATCACAGTCTTTTCATTTTTCTTTTAAATAGAGAGTGTGGTATGTGCGTCCTACCACAATTCTCAAACACACAACGCTGGAACTGTCCGAAAAAACTGTATTTCCCTTTTTATAGTAAATCTCCAGATTGAATGAACAAAGACGTCACTAATCCAAAATTTTCGTTCGGGTCCGGGCTGAGGCTTGGTGCTTCCATTGGTCAAGCTAAAATCTCTTTATTCTCTTATCTAATTTACTCTCTGACTTTTTAATTAGACAGCTTTTGGATAATTAATAAACAATCATTTCCATTTATAGATTACAGGAATTAATTAATACCTGTTTTTATTTTTATTTACGTTATTTCTTTTTTAAACTATTTTTATATTTAAATCTTTTTTTATAAAAAAAAAATACATTCAAATACCTTTTTTTATTTATTAAAAAAAATATTTTTAAAGCTTAGCATCTGTGCGAATATATATACGTTTAACAAACATTTTAATTTTAGCGTTTAGTTTTTTTTCTTTTTAATACACTTATTTTTATATGCGAATTTAAAAGTTTTTATTTCAATTTAATGTAACGACATATTTATATATCGTTACAATATACTATTATATTTGCCAAGCATTGTGTTGGTTGGTCACATCATTCAACTCAGTTCTATTCATTTACATTTATAGCATTAATGCATAGCCAGGCATAATTAGAAATATTTTTCTATTGTGATAATCGTATTCTCTACCTGCATAAATCTTTATGACCTATCATTGTCTGAGCAATATAATTATAAGAGGATTTACTACTCCAATAATCTATCATACTTGTATATAACATTAAAAGCATAAAGCTAAACTAATCAATAAATAATCAAAAGTACTCCAAATTCACAACTCAACCACACTAGCCAAGAAAATAAACTCTAATACATTACCAATAATTTCACTGCTACAAGCAAACTTCTCAAATGTAAAGAACTACAAAATAACATTTAAACTAAACATTACCCACAATTCCACTTATTTCCCATATACCCTTAATATTAAAAGAACTTTTAAATAAGTTAATTGCTTCAGGATCATAAATTTTTAATAATAAAGATTGTTTAATTCTTTTTATTTCATTCTTCTGAAAGAAGATAACCTTAGCTTCATCAAAATTAATAGTGTGGCCTGTATCTTTTTCATGGATATATAAAGCAGAACTAAGATATTTATTTCTAACCCTATTTTTATGTACTTTATTCTTTCATTTAAGTTCAAACTACTCTGACTTATATATATCTTCTTTAAAAACAAGGGATAAAATACACTACTCCAGGAATAGTCTTTCTATCAAAAATTTCCTTTGTATTATTTAATAAATTATTCAAAGTACTATCCCTTTTCCAAGCAATTTTCTTATTTCCAAACAAATTACTATTTTTATATACAATTTTATAAGAAGACAATTTAAATGGCAAAGAAATAAAATCATATTTTTCTTTATCCTTTACATCATTATAAATATTACTATTAAATAAAATACTTTTCACAAATTCATCAGAGTAGCCAACATTCAAATAATCTTTATAAAATTGATCTTTCTGAAACAAAGCTATGCCACTAGAATCATTTAATCTTTTATTTCTATAACAATAATTTCTTAATAGTTAACTTTTAGTTAAATGCTGGCTTTGAGTTAGTATTTTTAGATCTAATCTGTGGTCGAGGATTGGGGAATAATTTCTAGATAGGAATTTTTAAATACTTTCTTTTGTGGCATTTATCAATAAAGCTTGTTAGAGCAATTACCACTGCTCATTATTAAATAAGTACACTTTTAAATGAAACTTAGATATATAGATTAAGGGAGTAAATCACCCTCCCCTAGGCTATAAATTAATAGCATTCCAAATTCTGAACCAAGGATCAAGATTGAAATTAATCCATTCATTCTGATGTTTATATTCATACCTTTGTCAACATTGAAATTTCAGAGTGAAATTAATTTATCAAGCAGATAGAATATAGCACGTAAAAGCTGGAGACAGAATCTTACTTTTAACATCTTGATTGTAATAATTAAATAAGATTTAATAAGTAAGCTTTTAAATTAAACATAACTCAATGTATATATAAACAATGGGAGTAAATCACCCTCATCCAGGCTATAAATTAAAAGCACTCCAAATTTGAACAAAATATCAAGAATGAAATGAATCCACCCATTCTTGGAGCTATAATGTTTATAAGCATAACTTTATCAACATTGTTGGTAATTCAGAGTGAAATTAATTTATCAATCAAATGAAATATGTCACTTAAGAGTTATTAAATTCATAATCAATTATGCAAGGCTGGAGACAAAATCTTACTTTAATAACTCTTTAAGTGCCATATTCCAGCTGGCTGATAACTTAATTTCACTCTGTATTACCAACAATACTGACAAAAGTAAGCTTATAAAGATCAGAGCTCCAAGAATAGAGGGATTTGGTCTATTCTTGAACCTTTCTTTCAACATTGTGTTTTTAATTCATAGCCTGTGGGAAAAAGATTTAGCCTTTTTCTTTATATATACATTGATCTATGTTTAATTTCAATCTTTTTTTTTTTTTCATGTGTCATAGCATTGGCCAGGAAGCGAACTCGCTAACCCGGGACTTCTTCTAAGGCAGCTGTCGCTGACCTCTCGATCACCAATGCTTGACTAATTTCAATCTTATTTAATTATTACAATCAAGATGTTAAAAGTGAAATTCTGCCTCCAGTCTTGTGCAAGTGATTATAAGTTTAATAACTCTCAAGTACAATATTCCATCTGGATGATAAATTAATTTTATTCTGAATTACCAACAACGCTGACAAAGATATGTTTATAAACATCAGAGCTCCAAGAATAGGTGGATTTATTCTATTACTTGATCCTTTGTTCAAAATTTAGAATGCTTTTAATTCATAGTCTGGGGGAGGATGATTTACTCCCTTTGTTAACATATAGATTGAACTATGTTTAATTTAAAAATTAACCATATCATTAAGTCTTTGATCTTGGCTTTAAATTAAATGGACCATTATGAGGTTTACACCTATATATTGGCTATTCTTCACGAGTTCAATATCGACTGACCATATTTTTAATTCAGTTGATCCCAATTTTAACAACCAAGGGCACTTATTAGGAACCTCTGATTCCAACTGCAACCTTTTAATAATATTGATTACAATTTCTAATGGTCTAACCTAGCTGCTATCCATAGAGAACTAATCTCTTTTAACTATATACAGGGATAGAAATTTAACTCTGGAAGTGAATTTTAGAGGTAGTTACTTTGTAGCATATGTCTATTAAATTCCTACCACATCTGTATTCTCAAGCATCGATTTCATTTTATTTTTTACTCTAATTTTTGATCAGTCCTTATGTGATAACATAGAAATGCCAGCTCCAAGTCTCAGCATCATTTATTTTCTTAATATTGTTTTTGTCTTCTTACAGTCCCTCCCCCAATTTATAATCTGAACTTAACTTGATTTTAATATTCTTTATTACAGCAAACATATGCTAAATGTCTAGCTAATTTATAACATGACATTTTTCTCTTCTATATTTAAAGCCTTTTCATCTGCAGCAGTGATATATTAAGACATCATTTATGCTCCTGCACCTCAGTTTATTGGCTTCTATTTTGATTACAGCTATTGGGGTTTTATCCATGTCTGTGGGAGCTTGAAATCCAGTAGCATTTTTCAATATTATTTCATGTGCAATACAGTTTTCCTTTGTGTCTTTATAAGTGAGATTCAATTCACTTAATACAATTTTCCTGAACTTATCAATCCAATAGCATCTCGTCCAACTCAAAGTTAAAATTACGTTCTTTCATGAGAATTCTCAACACTATATCATAATTTTGATATTTTTCTCAGGGTATCTGCTTTTCTATTCCTGAATCTAACGTGTGTAACCCATTTAGTTATAGCAGGTTTATAGTAAGCAGTTAATTTATTCTTTAATTCATAATATGTCACTTTTTCAGCAGTTTTGGGATCATAGAGTTAGTTTGTCACTTTCCCAGTGAACCCTATAAGCATTGCTATTTTTATTTTTTCATCATCAATTTTATTTATAAAATTGTATCTTTCACCATGTTCAACATAAATTTTCCAAGTTGAAATGTTATTTATATGAAATTAGTGAATATTATTACCTTAGTAGCGTCATTTTATTTGTTTACATGAATTCTGCAATTGTCAAAATGTGCCATTCTGCTTGTCTGCACAAGTTCATCTGCTACTGTCCTATATAGTCTTTACCACTGTCAATCACCATTCTGCTGGCTCATGAGGGTTTTCTTGCAATACCAATGGGATAACACCAGGAAATTTTTATTAATAAAACAGACACAAATCAAACTTAACAAATTTATTTACTTGAGAAATGAATATATATAAACATAAATAAATAAATTGTAATTACTTTGTAATCTCTAAAATCCATAATAAAATTCTGAATTATGCGATTTGATTTCTTCATATAGACAATAAATTAATATAGTTGTATTTATGTATGTTAACCTTAAGTTTCTTGTACACATGCACATTATATCACTGCTATTTAGGACAATTCCATAATGCTAATTATTTATATCGTTTTAATGTTCTGTCAATAGCTACATATATACTAACTCTGCCAATATTTTGAGATCTCTGCAAGTTTTTATACTAGTCTGATATTGCCTTATTTGCATGTAATTGTGGTATGTATAAATTTTTCAAGTGTGTATTAATAATGAAGCAGGAAAAGTATTCATGTATTGTCTGTATGTAATTATAATTATTTTTTATTACATTTCAAATATATACATATACACACAGAAAGTTCACTTGTAACATGTATAATGAGGATAACTGAATAAGTTAAAAGGTAAAACAGTCTTTAAATAGAAAGGCCTTTCTAACAATTCCTCTGCTAGAAGGTAAATTAAGTTAATTGGCAACAGACTATTATGATCAAGTGATATTTGATTATCATCAGTGGCAGTTTGCTATTCTCTTACCATAATTTATTGTAGCATATAGATTTTAAAGCTACTTTATAAAATTCAATGGGCCTCACATTAAGATGCATATGCACTTTCTGATCAATATTAGATTATTAGCTGAGTTGACCAAGGAAATTTTACTATCTGAAAAAAAAAAAATTCTATGCTAATTAGAACCTGAAATTTTTTTTCATTTAGCCTGATTTTTAACTCAGACATGGCAGACAGATGCACTACTACAACATTAGATCTATATACACACATTAAAGAAAATATCATAATCTCTCCCAGTTTATTTTTGACATATTTTGATGTAACATTTAACTTTTCCATAATCTATTTTAAAGTTAAGAAATAATCAATCCAATGATCTTAATTTGCTTATTGGGTAATTTTAAAAATTCGGCTATAGGAATATTATTCGTGCGATAAAACTGGTGTAATTGTCTTGTTTTCGGAAAGAACTTGCACTTTATTACTAGGAAATAATGACCACATTTTCTAACAAAAATTTTATAACCAGTCAGTTTTCTATTTATCAATAGAATAAACAACTGTTAATGAACAAATATGCAGAAAAGGTAGATTTTTAATTATTCAGCTTTATTACTGCCTAGCATGCTTTCGCTATATCATATTCATAGCTTATAGTATCAATATCTAATTATATTTGATTATTAAAAAATTAGGATAAAATATTCATTTATCAAAAATAAAAAAATAGGATCTGAATAAATTTATAGAGGGCATGCTGTGCGCACCGAGATATATATCTTCTGGTAACACATTGCACCACTTAAGAATCAAAGCGATTTTTTTTTCTTTTAACATGTGACGTTTGCTAGAAATCTATCCAGTATCATAAAGATGGACTACTGGAAGTTATAAGCAAAACCATTTATTGGTTTAAAATTCTATAGATCTTCAATTATATATATATATCAACTGAACACATCATTAGAGCAGGCACAGCTATGAAAATAGAAATATAGGAATACTATTGGTAAGTTTTTTTTTTCTCTCTTATATTCACAAAAAATAATACTTGGGGTGATATATATTATAAGAACATTTTTCTTTACTATTAAAATAACAAGTGAATATATATATAATGACTTAAAATAAAACTGGCACATAGTGTTAACAGTACAGATTAAATTAAATATTTTAATTATTTTTTTAATATAAGCTATAAATCTAGAAGCGAGTTGCATAAAGTGAAAAATAAACACACACATATTTATATCTTACCTGTATGAGCATAAGATACAGGTACTTTCCATATACTTATATGACTAGATACTGTAGAGAAAAATTTACCAAAAGCTAAAGGAATAATAATTTTAAAATAATAATTCCAATTAAAAAAGTGAGCTCGCGATATCCTCCAAAATTTTAATAAAGGTCCTAAAAAAATAGTTATGCATAAAATTTGCATCATAGAGACCGTTATTGGATAGGAAAAGTCATTCAGTAATGTTTTGCCGATGACATTACCGCTTGCACTTAAAGTATACCATAACGAACACAAACTAACAATTTGAAATACTTTTCGACATGTCAGAGGACCAGCCATATTATTTACTGACAGTACCGCAGATGCTATTATCATACGTGGCTAAAATTAAACAGTCATTATTTTAGTATGATTAAATATTATCTTTTATAGATTTGATTTTATACTTCAAGTTCATTGCATAATTTCTAAAAATGGCATTATGTTTTTGTTTATATTTATTTTTCTGCGGGATAAAAACAAAATGAATTTCTTTAGTTAGTTAAGCTATTGTATCTGAGATTTTTTTTTAATTGTTTAATTAAATGAGGAATAGGGATGAAAAAAAGAAATGTTTTTATATTAATTAGTATTGGAGGAGGAATTTATATTATAGTACATTTTTATCTCTTTTTTAATGTTTTAAATCGGGTAAGTAATTAGAGATTAAATTTACGTTCTAATTAGGACTGGCAATAGGTTTGGATTTTAAAATTTTATTTGGTAATATAATTTTCAGAAATATTTGCTCTCAACGTTTATATGTTTTATGTGTTACATCGAAATTATTCTTTAATGTAATTATGAACGTTGTTGGATAGACTTCATTTACGAAAATACGTTGCATCGCGTCTATTGATTTTGTCTCTTAATGAAAGCTTTTGGAATTTACAGATAAATTAGTTATTCTGCTGCATATAGGCAATTAATTTCTATTGTTGAAAATTGACTTTTTGAAGACTCATCTTGCGCATGTACTATAAAATGTGAATGTAATGATGTTTAAAATGAACAAAATTAAGACCTTTGTTTTATAAAGGTCACATCGTTTAAATTGAATGCAATACTATATGTAAAATGTGCTTAAGATATTGATTGAAAAAAAAATCTATATCAGGAATTGACATTTCTGTTTATAAAATCGATAAATATTGTATGAACTACTGGTATTAAATTTATATTTTTACAGATTAATAATTATTTATACATGTGTCTATTAATAGTGACAGCCTACGTTTTGACAATCGTTAGAACTCAATTCCAGTACTTTATTCCCTACTCATTTTAATCTGGCTTGTGATAGAGACTTTAAACATTTATCCATAAATGTAATGATTAAAATATTTTTGCAATACATGATGCTTGCCATATTAGTTGAGAATTTCCAAGCATAGCTAGTTCATAAAAAATCTATCCAGTCATCCAATTAATAGTAAATGGGTATTTAAATTTACTTCATTAAAGGATAAACAAAAATTTCCGAATCCACCATGAATACTCTCATAAATACTGCCTTTAAATTCACGAACGTTGTGAGAGAATCTAGAGAGGTCCTCATCTGCAATAAGCTACTGAAAACAGTTCATCTTATGATGGTATAGTATATTGGTATTAAAAAGCCCAATGAGAATGTTGTATTACTGTAGCAATTGTATTTACTTGATGAACTCATGTAGTCAATCTTTTATATACAATCACTATTTGTTTTTTTATCAACTACAAATCTACTTGAGTCTGCTATGTAGTTCAATTTTATCATTATAATTCCAAATTCATAAACATTATGTGTTGTAAATCTGTTACATGAAGAGATTTTTTCTCTACCCTCAATTTGGAATTTTGAAATGCTAGAAGATGTTATGTACTAATTTAATAATTTTTAAAGGAAGAATATTGAAAGTTTTCAGTCTTATCTTTGTAAATAAATAATCTTGGTAGATTACTGATTTTATATATCTGGTAGAGTTTAAATTATATTCCAAGTGGAAAATTTGGAAAAGTTTTATAAATTTACTAAATACTTTAATACCTATATAATATAGTCAGCAGCGTCCATGACATAATTTTAATAGTCCGCAAAGAAATTCATATATTATTTAAATTCGCTAAGCTCATTTAATACATTTTTAAACAAAAAGTAAATTTCATTTAAGCTGTATTATTATATGTAAAATAGAACAAGAACATTATATTGCGAATTGTTTTGTTACAAAATACTACTGTGACTTGCAAAACATCTACCTCAAAGGCATTTAATTAACCCCTACTCAGTCAGTGGAATAGAAAAAGTAACAAATTAAAAATACCGAAATCTATACAATTGACTAGGCATCAAATTTGACTACGGCACACTCTTGGTAATTGGGTGAACTAAAACTCCAAAATTTTATTAAGAATTTTGAAGGAAAATATATCTATAAAAATTATTAAAGAATAGAATACTATTCGTTATTAATTTTTTTGTTGATACGAATTAGAAAATTACACATATAAAACATTTCAAATACGTATTTAAACATCCATTTATTTTTATGAAATAAAATGGACATTTTATTAACAAAAAACAAAATAAAACATAATTCTTTAACAAATTATAAAACATATAAATAAAAACTTATTTTTACTTTCATATAACTCAGAATGAAAACAAATAATTACAAAAAAATTTACACAAAAATTATATTAATATAATATTCTAATTTATTTTGAACTTTAAGTTCATTATTATAATCATTTAAGTATTTCTATATATTTATATCTAATAAATCTGACTCCACAATGAGGTATTTGTGTGAAAAAATGTTCTCAACTGTAACAGCTATTAAAAACAAGTATTGCTCTCAACTTGAAATAGAAGCTTCTTTACGTGTTGCAGTGACATCATTGGAGCCAAGGATTAGTAGCAGCAAATGTCACAATAATTTTTAATATATATTACTATTATTTATTATTTTTATATTAAAATTATTAATATATAAATAAATATATATGTATATCATACTCAATGCTCGTATTAATTCATACCTTTAAAAATTATGTTAGTGGTCCGCAATATCTAAAAAGTTGCCGACCGCTGGTCCGCGATCGCTGATATAGTTGACTAGTTTTTCTATTGTGATGGTATTTTATTTATCTTTATCTGTTTTCTGCATTTAGATTATTTTGTAAGTCATATGACACCCAATATCTCATTAAAGTCTTATTTAGGATCATCTGATCTGTGTAATTTCAAATTTAAATAAATTATTTTGGTTGTCGTCGAATAGCTACTATATCCCACTCGATGGCGCAGTTTTCACACTTAAACTATAAAATATGATCATCCCGGGCTGTTAATTATAATCATTTTGATGTGTTTTTTGTAATGCGAAAATAAAAACAAAAGAAAATCGTCTTTTTAAATATTATTTAATTTTAAATATTATTTTTTATTAACATATACAAATTAAATGATAATAATAAATGTAAAATAAAATAAACAAATTACAATTTGATTCGTCTTTTTTAGTTTGCTTTTTATTAGAAAAATCAATTTTCTATCGGAGATTTTTTTACTGGGGTTACGGCTTTTTTTTTTGTTGTTGTTGTTTACCGCTAGTTTTTATTTCAAATAGAATGATAACTAAAATTAAAACTTGTTACGGTTATGTTTAGAGTTAGTTTTAGGGTTAGGTTTAGGGTTATTGTTCTGTTGTTTGTAATGCTAAAATAAAAAATATCAAAATCGTATTTTTGTAAATATTTTTTTACTAACATCTATAAAATAAATGATAACAATAAATGTAAACTATATTCAACAAATTATAACAGTAGTCGGAGAAAAGAAACTAAAACTTTTAAACAACGACAAATATATATATAAAATGTTTATAATATATGCTTTTTATGACATTTAAAAAAACAGTGTACAATTGTACTTTTCTTACTGGATATTTTTTTGTTAACGCTCTTTTTTATTTCAAAAATATACAGATGGTACAATCTTCTTTGTCTCGTGGAATGTTACGAACAGTACGTTACTTGACTCGTTACCTACTTCCAACTCACTTTATACATATATCTCGTCAACATTTACTACTTAAAACTTCAATACACTACGGTATAAAAAGTCTGTTAATTATTACTTTACAAAATCGGATTACAATTCAAAAAAACACACCCTCTCCCCAAGCCGTAACCATTTTATAAACTGGGCGATATTTGGAAAATGTATTTGCTGCGTAAAACATACATGCTGTACTGCGACGCGACATAGCGGCCTGCAATCTGTAGCACAACAAAAAAGTTGTATTATAGAAAATGCATGTTCGAAGGTGTCGGCCGCGGAAACAGCATTTTTATGTGTTTTAGCGCAAAAACAGCGCCATCCAGTGGGATATAGGACTCTTCGACGTATATCATTATTTTATTTAAAAACCTACATAGTTAATTAAAAGATAATCAGAATTTATGGATTCATATTTTTTTATTTTTGTAAAGTATAGTATTTCTTAGCAAGGAAAAATGAATTTAAAGAATTCTACTCAGAAGACATTTAAACTGAAAAAAATTTTTTTTTCACTTTAATATACAAATATTAGAAATATGAGCTTGTGATTATTTGTTCTATAATTACGTTTGTAAAATGGTAGGAGATAAATAGTGTCTAACTTTAGAAAATCTTTAAGAACTAAAATGACACTCTCATTTATACGATTTAAAAGAAATAATATTTATTAATACTAGAATAAATAAAATGTCAAAAATATATCACAATAAAATCCAGATAATTGAAAATATTGTGTATATATATAGAGAGAGAGAAATAAAAAAAGTAAAACAAGCTTTTTTAATAAACAATTCTTCATAGAGCAAAGATTCTCTGACAGCCATTCATAAAGAAACAACGAAGGAGACATCAGTATCACCAGGCTTGCCAATTGCTGTAATATTAGAAATACTTGGATACCCATTAACTAACCAATATTGGGTAATTAATTTGGTTGATTATATTTCAGCTTCATGAGAGAAAAATCCTAAGCTTTTTGAAAAGAAGTGCACATAGCCCAGTTTGGAACCTGGGTTGTAGGCAAGATATGTGGTCACACAACATCTGTTTTATGTATGTATGTATAATAACAAAAGACATTAAACTTTGCAAATTAAGTAAAACCATATCATAGTTTAAAAAAATTTACCATGTTGAATATATCTTATAAATCAAGAATATTTTTTTAAATCTAAAAATTCATAAAAAAATAAGTAAATAAAATTCTTATAAATTTTTAAAACTTATTTTTCAAAAATGTTTATTAAGATTATTAATGTAGCTTTAAATTTTGAGAAACTAGAATAGATAGAAACTTGCAGTGAGAAATATAATTTATAACCATATTTTTAAAAAATATATATGACATGTAAACTCGGAAATTAAAGAAATAAAATTGAATTTTTTTCTTAAAACTTAATCTATGAAATACTGTACTTTTTTTGATTTTCTTTTGCTAAATTTAGGTTTATAAAAATAGGGGTTTTAATCTTTTAGTATAAGTTCTCTACCAGAATTAATAGGTTCATGCATATAAGCAGTTGACTACCAGAATAAAGTAATATTACTTTCCATTTCTTTTTGGCATCATTCTAAAATGTATGTCATATATTTTAATTAGTTTTGATGTACAATTTCATGTATAAATTAATAAAATTCTTTCTATTATTAAGGATTGAACAAAGCAAATATTTTTTTGTACATAAGTAATTATATATTGATTGTAATTTTGTGTTTTTACTATGTTAAATTTATACTATTGTTTTGAAAATCTTAAAAAAATTCATTACTTGTCACATTTGAATACAATGCTGTCATTATCTTGTAATTGTTTCATGTCTTCAGAACTGATCCATAGTTGTTTTAAGGATAACAAAATTATTGTATTCAAGTGTGTAAGGATTGAATTTTTTTAAGATTTGTTATTTAGTGCTAAAATATTTTAAGAAATGAGACATTGTATTGCTTTTAAAAAGTAATATTTTCAGATATGATATATTTTCTTACTGTGCTGATTTTATATAAATTTGTCTTATTTAATTTTTATTTGTTTTTATTTTCATAGGTTAATAATAATAAACAAATTCTGGTAAGTTGCAATTTGTCTGACTACTTTTTACTAGTCAATAAGTAGATTGTGAAAAATATAACACATTTATGAATATATTATTACACACACACACACACACACACATATATATATAGGGAGTTAGATAGATGAGTGATGATGCATGCAGAAGTCAATCAGATAGATGGGTAGTCTATAAATAGTTAGTGAAAAATATAACATTTACGAATATATTATTACACACACACACATATATATAGGGAGTTAGATAGATGAGTGATGATGCATGGAGAAATCAATCACATAAATGGGTAATATGGATATAGGTCCCACTTATTTACTATACCATGCTCTTCAAGTGATTTTGTTTTATCTATTAAACATTCATAGTTTTCTTCTTTAAAATCATCTTTTTTTTTTGTTTTTCCATATTCTCTTCAAATATCATTTAATAAAATCAATAATAATCATTTCACCATGTTTTTTTTGAAAAGAAAAAATATGTTAAAGAATTTATTGTTTTTGTAATTTTTAATTCTCTTCAAACATATTTGTCAATTTTTTTTATCTGAATATAAATATTTTATCAAATTTGTTTTTCATATCTTACTTTTCACTTAACTATAATTTTAATTTTTTTTTTTTTTAACTTATCTTTACCATTCTTCTTTGTATCTATATTATTAAAAACTTTTCCTTTTTTTCTGATCATCCAAATCTCTTTCTAACAAAGATGTTCTATAGTCAAATAAAGTATATATCTTTTTTTTTTAAAGTCTAACTTTAATGAATCACAAAATAATCTTCTATTTTTAGTAAAACCCTACTTTGACAGTTTAATTTCTATTGCTTTTTTCATTTTCAGTTCACTAACTTCCCAAGTATTTAAAACCAATGATCAGTTGTATAATGTGCTTTTTGATAACCACTCTTAATTTTTTCGTCTACTATTGTTTTAGTTCTATTCATTCTCATTTAAGACTTTCTATAGATTTATTTAATTCTGTTAAATGTATCTGCACTCTTTATCAAATCTATCACAAAATGGCAAATTCAATAAATTGAGATTTCAAACTATTAGCTGCTCATATAATTATTACTGCTTGTTTATAATTTATTGTTTACTCTACAGCATCCGTTAAATTTTTCTTGAAAATTTTTTTATCTTTTATCTGCATTTTATTTTATTATATAACATTCTAATAAATGACTATTAATGAACACATATGCAGAAAATCTGAGCTAACGTAATGAACATTTTAATAGTCCTTTGTTATATTAGTTCAGAAAAGAAGGAAATAATTTATAGGTGAATTATATAACATTTTCTAACAAATTGGAAAAATAATAATATTTTTTTAAATATATTAATACCTCATTTCTGTTTTGGTTTAACATTTTTTTTAAAGTTAATTTCATTTTACTATTATTATTATATGTGGAATTGTATCAGCTCCAGAATAATGTCTATATATTTGTAAATTTTTTCACTCTATTCTACAACCATTTACTGTGAACTTGACTAATCAGTGGAAAAGCAGATGATAAAGTACTGTAATATTCCCTAGACAGATTGGTTTCTTATTACTTTCATCAGAGAGGACCAGAATTCAAATCTAGAAATAATGCCTTATACATCTACAGCTATCTACTCTTCTGACATTGACGAATGCAAAAACCACAAATGATGTTAAATGGGGATATTATGGTACCATACTATCTAGGATCCATTAATTTACTAAAGCTTACTACAGATGTTTGCAGAGTAAGTGAAAATAATTCCCTTGGAAGCATATTTTGGTACAATAATTCATAGCTATTTGCTTTAGTCCAATCATATTATACAGATTTAGCACTACCATCTGATATCACATGTATACATTTTGCTACTGAAAGGTTGGAAAAACATATAATTTTTGGTGTAATGATATCTACTGCCTGTGTATATTGTGCATGCATAATTATTAAAGAAAAATGAGAGTAGATTCTCATCAAAATAATAAAATGATGATTGGAAAGTTAAAGTTAAATACAAAAAAACTTTCAAATTCCTATGACAATTAATACAGAAATCTCAAATCATTTTAAGTTAGTTACTGAGAATTGCTCTTGTAAATACTCATTTGCAGTGTTACTAGGCTAATGAGATATCTTGTGATTGTCATTGATTATGTGTATTTTATATTTTTTTATTGCCTAATATTGCACTTATTTTGTAATATTTTGAGAAATGGAGAAATGATGCAATTTTTAAACTTGATTTAGATACTGTATTTGCTTTTACTTTTTTTTTTATTATTATTATTATTATTATTTTCTGGAAATAAAAATTATGTAATATTCAATTTAAAATTATTTAGAAGATTATTATTTGTTAATAAAAGTAGAATTAAATGGTTTTTTAACTCAGGAGATCATGACATTTGAGCATCAGAAATGTCCGAGTTAAATTATGTTTTGCAGACTTTATGCTTTTATATCCACCATTCTATTACTACATTAAAGTACTTGTTTCCTAGAGCACAGGTAAGATTTTCTTCATAGAGCACGAACCAATTCGGGCCTTTTAAAGCTCTCTATATGGCTCTCGGACATTTTCAAAAATATATATAAAATGGTCTTATATAAGGCTTCTATTTTAACATGCATAGTTTAAATATTGAATTAAAAGTTAAGTAAAATAAAATATTTATTTTTCAACTATATCTTTTTCTTTCTCCACCTTTTATAATAGTCAAATTTATTTTGTCAGACATTCAATATTCCAACAAATTATATTGTGTGATCTATCTGATTATAGATTTAATCTAAGACACTAAGGGCATTTTGTTTATTTTTATAGTGATTTTCATAGACAAATGGATGTATACTAACAAAAGTAAAACTCACATTTTACTTTGTTTCATTATTATTATTTGGTTTTAGTAGAATGGCTACACTCAGTAAGATGAGAAAAAATAATACAGAAAATAGCATATTTTAAAAAAAAAAGGTGGTCCACACATATTTTTTTATATAGAAAGAAATAGTAAATCAATGTGCCTGATATGTCTGGGAAGTATTTAATTTTAAAAATACAATATTAAGCTGCACTCTTTATTAAAACATTTTGATTACAACAAAATTGTTGAAGAAAGAAATATTAAAACCAAAACTTGAAAAGGAACTTTATCAAGTGGCTGACTTGTTCATAAAAAGTATAACCAAGTCAGAAAATTCCATGAAAGCAAGTTTCTTTTTTTTTCTCATGTGTCATAGCATCAGCCGAGAAGTGAACCCACTAACCCAGGACAACTGCTTGTAAAGCAGTTGTCGCTGATCTCTCGACTACCAATGCTTGACTAGTTTCTTTTTTTTTTTTTAAATAAAACAATTTGGAATCATTTTCTAAAGAGGAATTTATAAAAGACTGTATCTGCACTGCTGTAGAATTAATCTTTCCAGAACATTAAAAGAAATTCAAGAATATAAATGTCACAAATTATAGTTACAAGGCAAATTAGAAATTCACAAAAAAAATAAATAATGGTCTTTGTTTAAAAAGGGAAAATTGAAATGTTTGATCAAATGTAACACGTTAATTTTTAAGTTGATAAATTTCTATGATCCACAAATGATATTATAAATATCCAAAATGGCCCTTGGCAGTAAAAAGATTCCCCATCTCTGATATAGAGGATTTAATTTGATATAAAAATTATTTTAACACATCAATCATTTGAATAAACCTTTTCCAAAGATCTGTGTATCATTTTATTTTAAAGTTAATCTACTGCAGAATAACTTTTAATACATATCCTGGAATTATTACTTATGTGTTTGTATATATATATAGTGAGCGCTTGATTATTAATATAAACATTTTTCTGTATTTATCATAATTGTTTTGGTTCTGAAATCACTGATATAGAAAAACATTATTTCTGTTATGGTTGCAATATTTTTCAAATTAATGGAATTTTTTTTTCATTATTGTTGACAAATTTTAAATATTTTTAATTTTTATAATTGTGAAGTAACTGTTTTACTTTTTTTAAAATTAGAAACGATTAATTTTATGCCCAATCTTTTATTGTTTTTTAAAAAGATGTTTTGTTTTGTTTGACAGCAACTTTTGTTTTTCTTTTAAAAATAAAACTTTACAAAAGTTCTAATATTTTCAGAGATTGATTGAAGCAAGAAATTTGTCCATAATAAATAAATGTAATTATTTTTTTTATAATAAATTAATGATTAGATAAAATTATTTATTTTAACAATGTCTAATCACTATAATTAATATTATTTCTGATTTTTTTTAAACTTGTAGTTATTGTAATATTAAAGTTATATGTATTGTAAATAATAAGGGTGGAATGTTTTGAGTTATAATATCTGAATTATACTTAATCTTCTCCAGTCTTAAAATCCACTGAATTGTAATGGAATCAATGCATTGAGAGAAACAATAAGCTTATACTTATAAATGATAAGTTATATGTAAGTTTCAATATAACTTGGAGTCATGCTGATATCTTCCTGTTTATGCATAATAAAAACAAGTTTAGTTCATCTAACACAACATTGATCAGTAACTGGTTCATTTTTAGAACCACTCATCATCATTGATTTACATAGTTTGATTCTTCACATTATAATCTCAAGTAATACCGATGAAATGGTTATATTTCACTAGCATTAATTGACTTTCAAAATAATATTGACTAGTGTATGTTAGTTTTGTTTTCAGGATAAGGATGCTTTTTTACCCTCTGGCACCAACTAATTGAAGAACAGATTTCTGTTCTTATTAATTATTAAATATTTGATCTTTCCTATTAAATTATTTTTCTACAGATAGTCACCCACAGTTGCATATATAAGTATAATATATGCTATGCAACCAGTTGAGAATGAAATAAGAAATGGATATAACTATTACTCTTAAATTTTAAAATAACACTTTAATAAAATAATAAATTAGAAAAATAACAAAAAAATGTAAAATACTAAAATACATTGCGAGCATATACAAATATATAAATCACTCTCATATAGCATGCATATTTTTGCATATCTCTGACTGAATTTATTCCCATATTCAACATACTCTTAGCTTTATATAAGAACCCACAAACACAAAAAATATAAACTCTTCAAGGATGTATATGTATATTGTATAAAAATCATTTGCTAATTATATATAAGTTAATGAAATATACTCTTGAAATGTTATAAAGAAAAAAAAAAATAAAGAAAATGTCAAGTTTTAAAGAGAAGAAATAAAAAAAGAATCATGAATTTACAAATTACCTCTTAAATATTAGAAAATTAATGCTACCATCTTGAAAATATTTTAATTGATAATAATTATTGAAGATTTTAGGAATTACTTTAAATAAAATTCGTATCAGTAATTTATTGTTTAATATCATCCTTTGATATTATTTTTAGTATCACATTTTTTTCTTTGCATGCTATAATTTTGAGAAGTAGACTTTTGACAGTATTCAATGCAATCTTCCTCTTTGTAAGACAAATTCTTATAGTTTTGAAGGATATTTTTTTTCAGATGATAGTTTTTTTCTCTGCAATAATTATGTAGCCATAGTTTACTGAATTTTATTCTTTACAATCAGTTTTATATTAATAGTGTCACTGAATTTTAATTTAGCATAGCTCTTTCATTATTATATGGGCTAACTTAGGGACACATTTTGTATATGACTAGTAATACAAAGAAATTTCTTAGCTCCATATGCAATACCATAATCGATTACATTTTCAGATTATAGATGAATACCCAATTAAGTTTTGTACTTAGCATATTGATCATTTATCTTTTTTAAATGTATGTGGTCATGTGTATCAATTGTATGAGATAGAGCTGATAGCTATAGGAAGCTTGATAGTCCATCCATGTTCATATCCATTATGCTTGCATCTAAAATTCCAACTATATAAATTATACTTGTATTCAATCAAATATTAACATATGTCTGTAAGATATACCCAGTGATTAACTTTTTTAAAACAGCAATTGAAAATAATAATGACAATTTATAGTTTTCATTGTTGGCTTAGCTTGGTTTTACTGGTGAACTTAATATTAGATTCATTGATTATGGTCATTCTGCTAATTCTTTGGAAAGTTATATATTCAATGTCTTAAAACATTGTTCTGTCTCTTGACAAATAATTGACAGTTCACTTCCACTCAGTGATTAGCAATTTCAATTAGCAACTGAATCTTGTTTTTAACTCTTTATATACCAAATTCCTCCCACACAATAATATGCATTGATCTGAAATTAACTTTTCAAAAAAATATGCTGTTTTGTTTTTGATAAAGTATCATGTTTTTCATTCAGTCTTTCTTAATACCTAATTTAATTTAAAAATATTGGACATGAACAAAATAATTAACTTGAGATTACATTTTTTTTACTTTTTTTAACTTTAAATTTACAAAACTTTGTTTGTAAGATCAAAATTTAAATATTAAAGCTAGCTGTCTTGATATAAATTAATTATTGAAGTAAATAAAAGTAAATCCTTTACGAAGAAAAATTAATTTCATAGTATGATTTTTACCCGTTTATTAATTTCACTAATAAGTTACTATAAATTGTGTTTGAAATATTTGTAAACAATAAAATTTTATTTATTAATTATCATTTTAAATGTCAAGCGTTGGTGGTTGAGCGGTTAGCATAGCTACCTTCCAAGCAGCTAACCCGGGTTCGCTTCCCGGTCAACGCATTTGACATATGGAAAAAAAAAAAAAAATTTTAAATATAGCGTGATTTTTTAATTTATATGACAATAAATATTAAATTCGGCCTTAGTTGCTCTGCTCTATTTTAATTACCTCCAGTCTGTCTATTTATTGACATGAATTTAATTTAAATCCTCAAATTCACCCAAACAATTCATAAAATTCTGAATTAACTAGTTTAGTAATATTGCACTTTTTTTTATACGTTATATAAATGACTTCTCATAGATGATATACATGTTTAAATATACACATAAATAATATTTTGTTTTCATGATTTTGTTGATTCAATTTCTAAGCCATTTTACCTCTTGGCTAATTGTGTAACTTTGTCTTTCAACGTTTCTTTAAATCATATCTTATAGAACACTACTGTTATATTATGGTTTATTTATTTATTCAAAAAAATTACAAGTAAATTAATATCTGATTTATTTATTTTTATCTCTTAAAATATTGCTTTTCGGATATGCAAATCTATTCTATTTGAGTACTCTCTATTAATATATTTAAGCGATATGTATGATAATATTATATGTGTTTCTTTTTGCTTTTCGTATTATTTAATTTGTAAATAAATTTCTTATAAATTATATTTTTGTGTTTCTAATTATTATATTATTGTATATTAAAGTGAAAGCAATGATAAAATTTTTCCACACAATTATATAAAATTACATTTTAAGTCAAATTTTATTATTATCTCATTTAAGTATTTATTTTTCATTTTAGGCTAATATTCAATATGTAGCTCAGATGGCTACAAAACACAATATTATAATTTTTGTGATTGAAAGGCAAATTCTCAAAGCAATGTATTCTGGGTACGTGGCTGGAGACCCTGAGTGTCAGTTGTTATGTTTAGAAAATAAAATCATGACGTTAGCATTAATACAGCATCAAAGCTTGGTAAATTGTTTTTTTTTTTGTTATTATTAAGGAAAAATATATTAATGTTTATAACGGTATGCACATTCAGAGTTTATTATTCATAAATATGATTATATATTTTTGATACTACATATTTAATAATCATTGGTTCTTATTTATCTGATTGTTAAAATTTGTAGAATTAAGATATGCATTTCCAATCTGAAAGTGTTAGATGGTTCGATCAAGGTTTTGCTGAGATCACTGTTAATATAAAATTTCAACCAAATATCAATGATTGTTCAGCTATCCATGTAAAACATGGATCCAGATAAAAGTGAATTTATTTTTTATTTAATTAGTGAATTGATCAAAGAGGGCATTTTTTTGCAATGCATCTAGAAAATCTAATTTGTAAATGATTATTTTGGTATTAATATTCAATATTTTTTACTTCATAAATATCTTATATTCTCTTTGCTATATATTTAATAATCATTGTTTTGTACATGTTTGAAAAATTAATAGAATATACATAGAGTTAAGTTTACATTAGAAAATTTACTATTAAATTTTTGCACATGGATTGACTATTACAAACAGTTTGTGTAAGCAGAAAATCTTTGTAAAGGCATTTGGATAGATTCACATCCAAAACAATGGTATCTTATAAATTATAGTTAGGTGTCAAAATTTATAAAGGAAATCAATATTACATGAGCACTTACAAGCTGATATTTTCCAGATAGATCTTACAGTAGTAGTATGGTCCAAGTTTAAAATGATAGTTGAATTTAAAAAAAAAAAAAGGTTCTAATTCAAACATACTGCTGGGAAATTAGACATTTATTCTTTAGCAACAACTCTTATTCATGCTAAATTTAAACAGCTATTAAACACTATTAATTGTCATTTTTAAACTGGTCTTGCTATAAGCATAGGATTACTTTAAAGATGTGTTGGACATACAAATTCTTGTTTATTTTCTGATGATGACAATTATTAGTAATTGATTAAAAAGAAAGATATGGCGTTCTATTCTTGGCTGAATAATAAATTGTATGTGTGGAACTTCATAAGCAATGTAGGATTTAAAGACAGAAGTTCAACAACTGATTAGAAGATTTGAGAATTATTAATGAATTAAACCAACAAAGGGAATTCAATGATTTACTGATTGTAGTCACTAGATTTTTTTTTTTCTGACATATTGAAAGTAACACATAGATCTAAATAATGATGTAATTAAATCAGTAGTCTGTACTCTTTTAATAGAATAATGATGATGTTTAAACAGATAGAGGGAGCATTTTGATCATCTTTTGAGTAATGATACAAGAATTTGGGGTTATTTTATTGACTCGTTTAAATTTGGATTGAGATAACTAGCTTGTAAAACTTTTTGTAGCCTTATATGGAAAGGTTGCTGATCTTGATGCGATACCTGAAGAAGTTGTAAAATATTGATATATTGTTTTTAAAATTATTGGAATTTTTTACAAATATATGGATTCATGAAGTTGTGCCACCTGATCTTAAGAATGCTTCTATTACTTCATTGTGGGTAGTAAATAAGTAGATAGAAAACTCAGGAGAATTACATGAGTATTATGTACTACATAAAAGTATTCAAAGATTTTATCGAATAAGTTTTTTCTTTTCATAAATGAATGGTTAGTAATCAAGATGCATTATACTTATAGTTTGATGCCAAATAAATGCAAAAAAAAAAACTAATTTATATATTGCTGTTGTTGATTTAGGATCGAAACAGTTTGGGACAATATTTGAAAGTAGTACTATCCAATTTATAAGTGCAACATTACTTGAATGCACTCATTTTTGATATTTTGAATAAATATATTAAAGATTATCACTGATCAATTTTTTTAGAATATAAATTATTATTTAATATTGTTGCTCAGATATAAACTTTAAATTCAATTAAAGATTGATATATCCCATCATGAATATTACTCATTTAATTCCTTCCACTTTTTATATTCATGTGTAATATATTCACTTTACAATAAAACTACCTACTCTGTATTCTTAAATTTTTATAAAGCAAAGACCTGCGTCAGCTGATTAGGGCGGGTTCAAGTTTAATCCAGTTTCTCTAATCTCTAGCCTTTCTTTTCCACATCATACCAGCAAGCATCCTTATTTTATCCATCTTAAATGTGGTCCCTTTCTAGATTTTTTTTTAAAAATCTCTTGGGATCCAGTTTAATGGATCATTTTTATATATTTTCATAATCCTTCATACATTACTTTGTCTCAATAGAAAATTTACTGTTAAATTGCTGTTTTTTGTACCAGCTATCTTTGTTGCGATCTTCAAAATCTGTTAATATTTATTAAAAATGATTTGAAATTCATTGGAATGTTTCTGAAGGTTAGGAATATCAATTATGAATACAGTTTTTCTTAATAATTTTTTTCTTTCTAGTTTTGCATTAATCCATATTTTAGATTTAACTAATTGATGATCATTTCCTATATTTAACTATTAAGACCATTACATTCTTGAAATGCATTTATTCAGTTAGTCAAAATATAATCCAAATCTGCTGTACCTTCATTTAATGCTTTTATATCCATTTCCATTTTGTATTATTTTGAAAGAAATAATTCATAGTCTGTGTCCTTTTTTTACCAAATTTGCTTACAGCACTTTCATTTTTCAATTGTTTACGAATTCTAACATTAAAGTCTCCCATGGCAATTATAAAATGTTTGGTATGATCAAAAGAATTTTATACATTTATATAAAATTTAAATTAATAAATTTAAAATAATTAAAGCAGACAACTCACTATAAATAAAACAAATTATCTAAAACATCATTCCTGCCTTTATTCCTTATTGGAACTTTATCACTATGTTTCTTTTTATAAAATCACATGTGATGTGATACATTGTGGCTTCTCTTTAAACGGAGTCAGTAATCTCTCAGCAACAATGCCCAGAGAAACCTGTTACCATGTTATCTTCCATTCCCCACTCTAAATTTTCCCATATTCTGTTTCCATTTGCACAACATAATCTTTGTCAACTATATAGCCTTTATATCTAAATCCCCCTTATCTTTTCCCAAACCTAGCATAAAAACCAATAATCCACTTTCTGTATAATCACTTTTTTCATATTTATTCTTCCATAACTTCATTATTTCTACCCTTTCTGTTTTCAAGCATTTACATTCAATTAACAAATGCCTAATATTTTCTATTCCTTCCTTATACAATTTACAGACTAAATCACCCATATTTTTCCATTTACATGTATATTTTCTTGTTGCTAATGATCCCGTTCTAGCCTTAAACAATAAACTACTATCCTTACTCTTATCATATATTAACTCGCACCTAATATTCTGTTTATTTCTATATATATTTAAACTCTTTTTACTCTTCATATTAGTTATCCATCTCTCTAACTCCCTATTCTTTATTAATTAATCTATTCTTTTATCCTATTCCTTACCACTATAACCCTCAACAATCCTGCTAACCCAATCATCCCATCTTTTGTACAAATATACTGACATAAATTCTACATCAAGTATTCTACATCAACTCCACCCAATGGACATTATTTACATTACATTACACTAATTATAATTAGTAAATTACATACATGAACATAAAAATGATTAAACTTATTACAGTTCTCTTTTTTTTAATATATATATATTTGCAAAACAATATAAAAAATTTAAGTAATAACTCCAAAGTTTCCAATAATCTAACAATGCTCATATTCCCCTTAATTGTGCTGGATCTTTAACTATGTTTACACATTTGTTTAAATTTTCTTGAATATGCAAAGTTTCATCACATTTTTTTTCCTTGTAATTTTTAACTCACTTTATTACCTGAACTCTATTTTTTAATTACATTAAGAATTTGATGGGGCATAAACCTATATTATCTGCAATTGATATCTTCTATCCATATTTTATTTACAGTATGCTTCTATTATTTGTACCTTTTTATTAAATACATACCCACTTTTTAAATCAATTGTCTATTCATATTTTTTTTTTAGTTTCACAAAGTTCAACAATATCCTGTTTAACATTAGACAATTTTTTTTGCCAATTCATGCAATTTTTCTTCACTTGAAAGTGATATACGGTTGTAGATACCTAAATAAAATATCACCATCTAATAGCAACTTGGGTTTGCAATTAGGGGATTCTTAGCAACCTCTGCTTTAACTGCCAGTTGCTATCTTTACTGGTAACTTTTTCATCTCCTGGGAATAAGGGTCATAATTTAGTTTAATCTGTCATAATTGTAAATATTTAATGGGAAAAAAGATCATTCTCATATACATTTTTTCTGCCTTCAAGAAAACTTAACTGATATTTAAGAAATAGTGGACAACTGAAAAGAAAGATAATTATGTTTCTTGATCTTAAACTCAGGTAAAAATCTAATAAATTCATCATGCTGGTTGATACATGTTGATGAAGATCCCAACTATATTTGATACTTTATGAATAATCATACAATAATATCAGTTGCAATGACATGAATATATGTTGTGGACATTAGGAAGTTTGCCCTACTTAATTCTTTTAAGACCTCAAAGAAAAATCAAAGCACCTTCTTTCAGTTAACAGCAAATTCCTTCCTGCAGACATGATAACACTAGAATGAGAAAATCAAACTGAAGGTAAGATTATCTGCCCATCCCCTATATATTGCCTTTTCATGAGTTGGGGATGATACTTATATGCTAACATCTTGTGGAATAACAATTCTGCATTACAATTAATTATATGTTTAATAATTGAATGCTACAGAATACTGAAAATATAATCACATCAATTTTTTTTTCACTCCTCTCCTCATAATCCATTATCTACTATCCAGCAATATAATTCTTTGTATGGGAATATTGTTGTTCCACAAAGTGTTATATAGGGCATATAATTATTATCTCCACCTTGTGTAAGAACAATATAAGGAGGAGTGGGTTAATAACATCATTCTGTTTAGTTTTCTTTTTCTACAATGTTACTCTTGACTCATCTATTACACATATATGTGTATGCGTGTGTGAATATGTTTCTAGCTTTGTCAGTTTTTCAATTAAGTCTAGTAATTTGTAGCTGCTTTATTGAAATGAACATTCATTTGCTTATACCAATTTTTAAGTCTAATTTTTTTTTTTTTTTTTACTTTTAGTATTGTTTGTTTTTTTGGTATCAAATATCTACTTTGTGATTAGGAAGTATGAAATACAAAATACTAATCATAGTTTTTAACTTTTGATTAATTATTATAGTTTTTTTTATTAATGACATTTTTAATTCTAATATGAGTTTGAACTTTCTTCATGCACTTGTAATTTATATATAAGTGCTTGGAGATGCTGGTTAAGAAAAAGCTTGAAAATTGTTTATTGAGAAGCAAGATATACGAACTCCCTCTGGCGAAGATTTCGCAGATACATCCGTTATGATTATGATATCGTTTAAAAGATATTGAAAGCATGCTTAGCAGATTACATGAAGTGTATAAATATCTCACCCGGAGGGAGTTCATATATCTTGCTTTCCAGTAAACAATTTTCAAGCTTTTTTTAATTAGCATCTCCAAGCACTTATATTCTAATGATGTGTTAAATCAATATTTTTGAAAATTAAGTGTTGACAGTTTTCAATTAATATTTTAATGTTATCAGATAATTTAATTTATTACATGTTTAATTATTTTAATTTTTATTTATTTTTAGGAAAGGTTATTAGCAGATTTGAGGAAAGAGCATTTTACTATACACTCAATAGAAGGTCCTGATCCTCGATTAAATGGCATTTTATCTAAAATGACAATTTCTTTGCATATATTTGCTTTTCGGGGAAATCATTTAATTCATTTTGTAGTTTTTTATGAACGTGTGGGACACTTTTGGTGGCACGGATCTCTGCATCACGATGCCATTTTAATGAAGTTACTGGCATCAACTGGTACTACTATGAATGATTTAAAAGTCGGTCATCATGCTGGTGCATTTGAAAAGTAGGAAGAAATTATTTAAATAAATCTTTTGCTAAATGAAGTAGCAGTTTGTTTATAAATAAAAATATATAACGTGTGATAAAATTAAAATCTTTTTCCAAATTGTTTTTTTATTTATATAAGTTACAACCTTTAGTTTTTCTCATATATGAATAATGATTAGTAGTTAGATAGTTCTGATTGTTATTGTGGATATGCATGGCATCCAGAATTGTCTGCTAAATTTCATAACATGTTATGCATAATCCAATCATAATCATGACAATCTATTTACCTAGTAAATTGTTTTTGCAAGAATAATCTTTTCCCATTTTTTCACATGGAAAAATTAAAAAGAATGTTTGATTTTTTTTTTTTCACTCTAAATGTTCACATAATTGAAATGTTATTCATCTCATTTAGCATGAAATTGACTAATAATTTATTGCATGTTTGTGTGTATTTTGACTTGATTAAAACAAAAATAACATAGTAATTTTTACATTTTTTTACATTTATATTTGCCATCTTTTTTTTTTTTTTTTTTAAAGTTTATAAACACTTACTTATTAAAAATAGAAACTAACTTAGATAGATTAACCTTCTATCAAAGTATAGAACTATAACTAGACATTTGCTGAGGTAATGAATAAGATTATTTTTATAACATCAAATTAGGCTATGGGGATAAACTTTTTCACATCTCTCTCTGATTAATTTCTGCCTCCACAGGATATATATATATAAAATTTAATCTCTTTTCCAAGGGGTGTTTTTCGTGCAAGGGTCATTTGTCTTTAGTAGATGGTTGTTAAAGCTTTAAGTTTATCTACTTGGAATAAAACTTAACTTCATAAAGTCATGAATAGCAAAGATTGTTTGAAAATGCATCCATAGTGAAAGAGAATAGTCTGACTTTTTGCATTTGTGGAAATGAGATGAAGAATGCATGGATAAAAAAATCAAAAATAAATTAAAATATATATAAATGGAGATCAATGATATCTGTTTAGGCCAGGTCAGATGTTTCCATCATTAATTCACCTTGATATCACATATTCTTAATTTGCTCTTTCCACAAATGAAAAATGATTATATCAAAAGCCTCTTCTTTGAAGCAACACTAGTAATATTCAAGCACACAAGCTGCAGGTTAAATGTAATTCCATCAATCATTAGAACAAATTGAGATTTTTTTTACTTGGCCAAGAATTGATCCAGAAATTTTTACTTCTGAATCTGCCTTTCTACCAGTATGGCGTTGAACTACATGGGACAATTTTTTCATTAATGATGGAATTTGAGTCTTTTTAGTCACTAAATATATATTACTACTATTAAACATCATTATTTTATATTCGGCAGTCACATTCTTTAACAGTTTTGAAAAGGACAGTAAAGAAACTCTTAGTGAGAGCAAGAATACAAGATATCATTTGATATGAATTTCCCAAAAGGTTTCAACTTAGTGTTTTCATAGTGAACACTATAGAAAAACATCAAAAAGATTGATACAAGAAAACTTTTTTCTGAAAATTTCATTGAAATTGTAGGCATGTAGATTTCTTCCAAGTAAAATATTAAACCAGAGCTGAAGAAAAAAGAAATCTCATTATTCGTTAGTGAACAATTACGCTAAATTAATTTTGTTTAGACCCTTTATACAGATATACAATATTTATTTTTTAATAATGATCATGTAATTAAAATCATTGAAAGAAAGTAGTCTGTGTCTGGAGATTTATTGACCTTTTGAATATCAATTATGAAATTAAATTTAAAAACATAATGTAGGATCCATAATCTCTGAACTTTAATCCTTTACAGAATTTTGTAGTATTGTCTTTATCTGGTTCCTTTATCATTGTTTATATAAAACTATTAAAAATCATACAATTGTTGACTATAACATGGCGCTTAAGATACAAACCCCAATTATCTGTGGGGAAAAAAATTCCCTGTTTGATTTATGATGGTGATATAAAGTAGCAGACTCCAAGCTAAAAGATTCTCTTATCAATTCTTAGCTTGGTAAAGTAAAAATAACTTTTTAAAAAAAATCTCAATTTGTTCAATTGAATGGGATTATGGTCACCTTCATTTAGGTGTTTGAATATCAATTCCCTGAATAATTAGACATGCAATTAGTTATTTATTTTTATTTATTGGAAAAAATTATTTACGTCACTAATGTTAGATTTGATCAATACATGTTTACAAATGCCCTTAAAAAAGAGCACATCATTGAACTGGAAAGAACTATCTTTCACAATTCTAACCAAACTAATTTTTTCAAATTCAGTTCAAGCTCAAACCTAAAAAGGAGATGATTTAGTTCCTTCATATTATGCTTTTTGATAGATTTCATTTGCTATTCATGGATTACTTTATTATGAATTATCCTACAGAGAAATTATAATCTGGGACTATTTTGTCAAATTAAGTTATAAATATATGTGGCCAAAGAACCCATCTTGATCCCAAGTAATTATGTTTGAACTGTCTAGAGGGGTGGGAACTAACATGCTTTTAAATAACAATTGCAGATATTGATGATATACATGAGTTAATGATACTGATGTGAAAAATCAAGTAATGCTCTTCATTTTTAATAAGAAACTGTAAGAATCATGCTTACCAATGAATTAAAATTAGTGATAACAAATTCAGTTTGATATCATTGTGAAGTGATATACTTTAGCTAGCAGAAATAAGTGAAAGAGCTTCCCACTAAAATATAACTGGAAGCAAATAATGAATCCATTCCATTAAAATCATCAGGTTGTCTGAGCAGTTAATGAATATTTTAGAAGTCAACCAGCCCATTAATAATGCCTAGACAAAATCATTAATCTACAAGGGGGAGCAAAACCACTCTAATTTATGGCACACATTGGTGTTATCTAATTTAAAAAACTCAGAAAAATATTTTTTTTTTAAAAGGAATGTCACGTTATCTATGACTTGTTTATTTGATTATTATTTTTTTTTTTTATCTTTTTACAATGTGCAATACCTTCACAAAATAGTACCATAACATAGCAAACCTAAACAAAACATGTCTTTGTGATTAGTGAAAAAGATAATGATTTACCTTCATTACTATTAGATCTTCCAACTTTTGGCAAGGGTATCGATGAAAACAATTTTGCTTGAATTACGCTTCTCCAATTACATCTTCTAATTAATACATGTTTTGAAGAAAATGGTAGATTCCAAAGATATTTAAGTTAACATTTAAGGAGAAATTTGATAGTTCGATAAATAAGCCCAACAATTTTTTTACTTTTTCTTTTTTTTTTGATCAATCAAATTTAACACGTACACTCATCATTTACATTGAAAACCATAATTATATCATAAATTTTCTTAGAATATCACAAAGACATTGCATAGGGATTCCATTTTCATTTGCACTCCATTATGAGAAATTATTAAGCCAATATGTAACATCTTCATCCTCTCATTGGATAAAAGTCTGAATTGTTGCTTATATAAATAGTATGGTTATAGTATGTGAGATATAGTTACTTTCATCTATTCAATGTAATTTTAATTTTTTTTTCTAAATTAAGTGTATTATCTCTCACTCGACAAAGTATCAGCATAGGAAAACCTTTTTATCAATATTCTTGCCTTCAATCTGAGATTCTGCTGCATCATCTGTTCTCTTCATTTACAAAATCAGTTTATCAGTCAATGACATCATAAAACACAAAGTTCTACTGCTCCCAAAATGCTTAATGCCCACTAGTTTGAGGGCTATAGTTAACCCAATCATTAAAGAAATCCTTGCTTTATATTTTCCACAATGTTTTATAGACAATCATACATAACTAAAATCAGCATATTTCTGATTTTTAACTTTCAAAATTTTTTAAACTCCATTTATCCTGAGTAGGCTTAAGTTTATAGACCTTAAATCTTTTACCCAAATTCTATTAAAGTCAGTAATATACCTGTGACATTTAACACCGACATTGTTCAAGCTGCCGAATCATTTTTCAATTGGGGTGGCGGGTTAACATATGCGAACACCATTGATGTATTCACATTTAATATTTTACAAGAAATTATATAGCTTTATTTGTTACAGTTTTACTTACAGATCTACAGTGGGATCAACCTAATTAAAGTTATAATACTTCCCTAATCAATATCATTTATTAAATATCATAGTTCTTACCGATTGCAGATATTTTTCCTTCAATTCATGCCTTGGGTCTTGAGTTCTTTTTCCCTTATTTGAAAACACTGATATTCTCTAGAGAAAATTTAATGGCGCTATTTATATTTGCTGGCTACAAGAAAATCAAAGCTGGTCTTGCCTTTCTATACTTGTATGTTATGCAAGATGCAACTAATATTTCAAGGCAAAATCTCTGTTATCATCTTTAAAATTTTAAAATCATGACAGGTTATGTATGAGGGCATTTAATGGGCAACTGGACCAAAAGGACTTTTAAATCGTGGAAGCTTATTTAAGTATAGATAATGGCTAAAGTTTCCCACTTTCCATATTAGTACTTTATTTTTAAATAAGTAACCCTGAATCTTTACAATAAACTGCAATTTGCTGGTTCATAACCAGTTTTCTAATATTTTTATTATGTAATGTTCCACAGCCAAACCTGTTCCCAAAATCTAGGCTGTGATAAAAAAATTGATAATTAAAGAATATTTGGATAACTTAAAACATAATCTTGATAGTAACTAATAATGATTTTCTAAATGCGACACATACCTGTGTTTATATTATTTATTTGTTATATTGTAATATTATAAGTTAGATTGTTTTAAAATATAACTTATCTAATTGTATTAATATTAGCTAGCATTACAACTTTATTATACTCACATTGTGACTGTGTTTAGCTTAATAATATATGTATTCTTTTAAATACAAATGAATTTGATTTTCCATTATAATAAATGGCCTCATGAATCAGTTGCTGAGGAATGGGTATTTCATATCTGAAGTATTAAAATATTGTTAATCATTAATAGTTTAGAACTAGTTTCTTGCCTTTATAGATTAATATTTATCAAGAGTAGTATATCTGAGGGGGTGGTATAAAGTAGAGTATATTTTGCTTTCCGCATTATAATTGATTCACCATTAAAGTCATTCTTTCTATGCTTATGTTGGCTACTATTATTTATTGTTAAACCTGATCTCATTAATTGTATAAATGTTCGAGCACCACAAGTGACAGATTGAGTCTTGATTTGTGTACCTTTAGTTCTTGGTTTCATCACTACTGCTGCACTAAATTGCATAAGCCTCAATCTTATGTATTTTTTTAAATCTACCATGAAGGATCTTGTGATGGTATAGTGATTAGTGAAACAACTTTCATTCTGTAAATCAAGGTTTGAATCTCCATGAGAATTGGATATTTGTTTTTTTAAGTAACTGATTATCTTTAAGCCTAGGATTTTTTTTAGGCAGTTTACTCAGTTAATACATCTATCTAATCATTGTATCAGTAATTATTAAAGTATACACAGATACTTTATATTCCTAAGTTAGTTTGGTTGATCTATATATTGATCATAAAAGAGAAATGTGACTATGATGCATGCAATTTTTTTCACTGGTGAGAGATCGGACAAATCTGTCTAGCTCATTCTTACAATTTATACATTGATTTGAATTGAATCTTCTCACACTTTTATAGTTAGGTGGCAAATAATTACAGACAAAATCTAAACATAAATATCATAAAACGTGCTTCTTGATAATTTCCAAAGTGATGTATATTATAGCAACTCCTAATTGAATAATACCTATATTGTTTACTGGAGAAGATGTAGACCACAATTTTATTATTATGCCATTTATTTCTACTGCAGGTTTTTTTTTTTATTATATTAATTTAAGAAAAGCAGTCCTTAATTTAATTAATGATCTGTCAATTTAATCTTACACATTGAACCGTTTCTTCAATTTTTAAAAAAGCTGTGTAAAAGAATAATAGTAATTCCAAAATATTTGACAAAATAGATAATGATTATGCATCTTTTCTACACTAGCCTTTGTATACTGGTTGTAAAAGATCTTTTCTTTGTCCAGATTGACTCTGTATGTGCTCTGCTTGTTTAATTGATCATAATTTTGTTTCAGTTTCAATTTATTTTATGCTAAAACAAGATTATTTATATAAAATTAAAATTTGTATGAGAATATTATAAATGAAATATAAACTTTTTTTGTAGTATATAATATCAAAAATTATATGTAAGTCGACCTTTAAGGATGATTAGCACTAAATTCTTGTATACTTACTTTTGTTAAGATTTTGTTCAAAAGTAGCAAATCTTTGTAAATATATGTTATCATATTAATATAATTAGCATTAAACTAATGCACATGCGCTTTGTGGATTTTAACTACAAATGAATATTCTCATTTTTCCAAACACAAGATAAAGTCTTTGTGAAAAGATAGAATGAATCCATCTATCCTTTCAACCCAAACGTTTAAGTATGGGCAAATCTTAAGTATTTGGAAATGAGTGTGTTTGGAAAAATGAGAGTATTCATTTATAGTTAAAATCCACAAAGCGCATGTGCATTAGCTTAATGCTAATTAGTATTACAGTTTAAAAAACATCGCACTATATAAAATAAATATCTTATTTACATATTAATATAGATATAATTTATTAGCAATGATAGTGGGCCAATGTTGTAAAGTATGTTTATTTACACTCATTTCATCTTTTCCTAAGGAATTGTTTCATTTGAAAGTTGTTATATATTTTTATTAGTTTTTTATCAATAGTTTTATCAGTAATAATGCATAAACAACAATGAATACTGTTAAGCACATCTTATTCTAGGTTTTTTTTTTTGTAATGTATTAAATAATGAGTTTCATTGCTTAGAACTTTGTCATGAATCACTTTTTTTAATTAATTCAGTCATGGATGCATAGTTATTATGTAAGCCAATATTGATATTTTTTGCATTTTTTATTTTGGTTTTATATATTTACTTTTCAAATATATTAATTGCTACACAGTCTGCCAATGAATAAAACTAATTCTGTTTGCACTTTAAATATATACATATATATGAATTATAAATTTTAATATATTAAATTAATTGCTTTGATTACTTTAAAGTATTTTTAAAACTAGCTTTATATTATAAAAATCCCAGTTATTTTCAAATCACTCCTCTGTCATTTTTTGTTTCAAATTGAATTCCAATTGAATTAATCCCATTTTAAATGCAAATTCCATTTTTATATGCATTTGCATGTGTTAAAATATCTGCTGATGCTATCTTCATTGCAGTTTTTTGTTAATTATATTGCCTATTATATTTAGTGTAGTATTAAAAAGTATTCCATAAATAAATGTCTCAGCAGCTGTAATGTTTGTAGCATTAATATCTCAATATAATGAGTGAATAGATTTATTATATATTACGCACATGCGGACTCACATATACATAAACTGCGGGTTTTTTTTTTTAGTATTGGTGGGGGAAGGGTACTTTGATTTAATAAATTGATTAAAATTGCAGCTTTGATTTTATTTAATATTGATAATCATATTTAATAATTCCCTCGTCACATGATCATCATTTTCCATGCTTACACAAGCTGTTCATAACATCATCACATCACATCATAACAGTAGCAAACTCTGTACAGTAGTGTCACCTTGTGAGTAATCAATCCTCCCTTTGGGAATATTGGTGACTAGTTTTTGAAAAACTAAAGACAGCAAAATTTATAGTTGCTGAACTGAGTTCAGAGCTTGGATTGAAAACATAATTGTACCTTTATCTTATGTTCCTAGCTGTATAGTTAACTAAATAGATAAAAGATGTCTGCTAGAGGGTTGCATTAGACCTGAGATCTAGGTGTAGTGTTTTCAGATCCAAAGCTCCTCGCTAATGAAAGCCAGAAACTAATCTGGGAATAGTGGCTGGCTGAGTACGCACTAGATAAGGATTTTATGCACAAACCTTCTTGCGTCCATTGATTGCTAAAACTTGCACTGAGTGCCACTACTGTCCGGAGAGTTTGCTGCTGTTATTAAAAGCTAAAAGTCCTTAGTTGATTCGCTTGTTAATTCTGGTGCTCGAATGTCACATAACACTATGAGAATTTAGTTATTCTTTTTTTTTTAATTGATTATTGTTTGCTTATATCTTTTTTTTTTATATTTCAGGATGGATTTATTTCTGGGCAACATTGATAATATTCATCTGCATATCCCTTCTAAAGTTGGTGAATTTGTCGATAACATATCACACTCACGTTTTATTGAGTGTGACTACGAACAGTCTGAAAACTTTTTTAAAATGTATGGAAAAGATACCTCAGAAGAAGCACTACAGTTTAGGCAAATGGCAAAGAAACTTATTTTGAAAGGGAAAAGAATCCTAGATGACCTTGGGATCACATTTTGGCTCAGTAGTGGAACATGTCTTGGTATAATTGATAAATGATAGTGAACATTTCTTCATTATTAAGAGAGTTATGGATTTTTTTTTTTAAACTGTATTTGTTTTGCTATTACTATATACTGTTGGCTATTACTGAACTAAATATAAATGATATTGGTAATAATGGCAGTAATGTTAATAGCAGTATTTTTTTTTATAGCATTAAGTATTATAATAATAGGCAAAACTCTCCATACAGTAGTGCCATTCAGTACCAGCCAGAGTAATCAATAGATGCCAGAAGGCTTGTGCATAAAATCCCCATCTAGGGCCTATTCATCCAATATCCTCAGACTAGTTTCTGGCTTGTGGCCTTCGTCATTGAAGAGCTTTGGATCTGAGAGCACTGCATCTAGATCTTAGGATCTAATGACGAAGGCCACAAGCCAGAAAACTAGTCTGAGGATATTGGATGAGTAGGCACGAGATGGGAATTTTATGCACAAGCCTTCTGGCATCCATTGATTACTCTGACTGGCACTGAGTGGCACTACTGTATGGAGAGTTTTGCCTGTTTTAATAACAGTTATGTGCAAGCATAAGAAATGGTGATCATGTGATATTATAATAATAACAGTAAATAGAATTTTGCTAGTAGTAAGTTAAACAAAAGTCTGCTTAATTATTTTCTACGCAGTTGTAAATATTTGGTTCAATAGTAAAGATTTTGCTGAAGAGATAGAGATTTTTGGAACAATTTTCATTGTAGAAAATTACATAAAAAGAGGATTGAGAGATTAATGATATACTAAACCAAAATGTTAGTATTAAGTACTTTATTATATTCCTTATGATGTGTTACAACTTTATCTTTCTTATTGCATTGCCAAATTCATATAATATTAACATCATCTATGTTCTTTATTACTTTTTACAATGCTTTTTTACAACCCACTATTGACAGTTTCAAATTGCCCCAGCAATTTTCTTCTGGACTATAACAAATACTTGAATACAAATATACATGAACATATATATTTGTATTCATTTATTTATATTGTTTTGTTATAGTTCTGAAGAAGATTGCTGGGGCAATCAAAACAGTCAATAGAGGCTTGTAAAAAAACATTGCAAAATGTAATAAAGAACATAGATGATATTAATATTACTTTATTATATGTAGATATTTGTGGCTGTTGTCTTGATAAGGACTAAATGCTTGATAGAATCTTTGAATTTTTATTTAAAAAATCAGCATGAATGATAAACCATAGTTTTACTAGTTGAATGCTTTAAAACTTGTTTTTGTTAGAGAATTTATTTGATCTCATTTTTAATCTACTTAGTGTTGATGAGTTCACATTTAAATGTGTTTTAAACCATTATCTTTTTTCTTCTCTGATCTGGTTTGCATAACAAGAATAGAATTTCAGAATGCTTTTTTACTCCTTAATTCGATTTTTGTGACTTAATTAGTGACAGTACATTTTGATGGCTGATGTACTGTAGAGATGCATGTGTGGTCTATTTTCAGTACTTCATGCTAACTGATACAATAGATTCTCCACTTAATGCTGATACAGATTGTGAGTTGGTTTTTTCAATTTTGTTAATGTAAAATGGATAAGCAATCAGAAGATTCACAATATAATTAATTATTATGGAAATATTTTATCCACACACATTGGAATAAAGTACATAAATACTTTTTTTAAAATTATGAAATGTATTTACCTTAGTGTGATTATGCCGCAAACTTCTTGGATAATTAAAAACATGGCTGATTTTTTACGTTGCAATAAATTTATTTGATTTAGTATTTATGAAACTTGTCTTATTTAAGGCATAATAAAATTTAATTATTTATTTTTATCATATGGTTCTGCCTTACCAAAACTTTTTACATTAAAATAGAAAACTTATAGAATAAAAATAAATGGAGATTACTGAAATCATGTAAATTTTGCAGATATTGTAGTTGATTTCACCACAATGCTTCTGAAATTTAAGAAACATTATGCAATAGCAATCAGATGAAAACAAGAAAGGAGATTAAAGATAAAAGCTGAAATAATGTTTAATGGCCGTTTAAAAAAAGAAGACAGTAAATACTCAGTAATAACGAGGAGTTAACATCTAGAAATACTTGGGGCAGATCATTAATATGGAATGGAATTGAATATAGAATTAAACTTAGTTAAAATGTTTGTTAGTGTGGTAGTGTATTTTTACAGTGTATATTTATGGATCTGATACTTGGACTCTTAATAAAAGAACCATATATATGGAAACATTAGAGAGAGATGTATATTGGAATTAAGAAGGGAAGGAAAGAGGTCAAGAACAAAATATATGGGTGAGAGAACACTGTGAAATGGAACTAGTCTGAATATGTCGCTAGAATATATGAATAATTGAAGTTTTAAACTGAATCATAAGAAATTGCAAGAGATCTTGAAAGAGTCTACATGATATGGATAGATAATAAGACGAGGAATATTGCTGTACCTAAGTGGAGATTTGTGCTATGGATTTAAAAAACTGAATTAAGTCAGAAAAAATCTTACTCCAGTAAATTGATATTGGATGAGAATAATGTTGATGATCACTCATATATAATTTAAGCCCTTTGCCATTAAATCTCATGGCATAACATCCTATTGCATAAATGATTTATTTCACTGACAGTCTTGATATAGTAATGATTAATGTATCATTTGTGACATTAGTAAATCCTATGGCACAGGATGTATTTGCTAGTTTTTAACATTCACACACTTGTTAAAAAGAGAAAAAATTATAAGTATAGACACAGACGTAAATGATTTTTATTGTGAAACATTTTAATTATGTAATAGCACATCAAACAGGTTAGTACATGCACAACGTTTTGAGAGGTATTAGTCTCCCCTCTTCTTCAGGTGTTGCTGGCCTGACCAGTGACAGTACTTGCATGGGATTCAAACCTGGGACCACTAATCAGCTTTGCTCTTAGGAAAAGGTGGAAAAATCAGGAGGAACCTCATAGATAAGTATATGAAATTACTACAGACTGTTGCCTTTGGCAGGATGGCTCAGTTGGTTAGAGCATTATCTTAAAATTAAAAACTCAAAAATCTAAGGACTCTGGTTCGAATTCTATGCTAGTACTGTTATTGGTCAGGCCAGCAACACCTGAAGAAAAGGGGAGACTAATATTTTAATTATGTATGTATATATATTTTTCAAATGATATAATAATTTTTTTTTAGGAATATTAAATAAAACATTTTTGTACTCAGCCTGACGATGCACAAATGTTAAGCGAACTTATTAAAAGGATTCTGTGAAATTGTGAAAGATTATCAGGAAACAAAATAGTTGTCTTGAAATAGCATACTAGCTGGGAAATAATGGAGATAAGTTGCAAAATGCATTTTTGGGTAGTCTATCTAAGTCTTTATATAGTTTATGTCATACATTGCATTTGATAAAATTTGTTTTACAGTTTGAATATGTGCATTTGATTTAAAATAGTAGCAAACTTTCCATACAATAATGCATCCAATACAAGCCTTAGTAATCAATAGATGCAAAAGTTTTGTGCATAAAATCCTTATCTAATATCTACTTATTCAATATCCCCAGAATAGTTTTTAGCTTGTGGATTTCTTGAGTGAGGAGTCTTGAATCTGAGAACATTGCACCTAGGTCTTAGAATCTAATGCAACCACCTAGCTGCCACCTTTTATCTATTTTGTTAACTATAAAACTATGAACCCAAATTGAAAATACTCCAAGCTCTTTCAATTGTATAGTCATATAGATCTAAACCCAGTTCAATATCTATACATTTTGGCATCTTTAGTTCTTTAAAACAGCTTGTGTACACATAGGACATAGTCATCGTGTGATATATTTGATTTGGTGTTATGTGCAAAGTATTCAAGTCTAACATTTATGATTCAAATTAGGCAACTCATTTTTTATTAAGGAAACAACTTTAATAATTATTATTTCCAATTTTTATTACATATTTTGATTAATTAATCAAAATTTATTATATTAGAAATAATTATTTATCAAAGTGGATATATTTCTTTAAAAAAAATATATGATGCTAAAAAAAGTATGTAGATTCGATATTGCAGAAATCTGTAAAAGAGACCAAACTCAAATACTGCATTAAATTTAATTACATTTTTTTGGTAAAAAGTTTATAGTTTTTATAAACATAATAATTATTTCTTCATTAATTTTGTTTTTTTTATTAGTATGTTATTTATATTCTGTAATTTTTAATAAAAAGCATGTGCTTTCATATTTTTAAAGTTATTTTTATGACCGAGTGGTTTTATATGTTAAAACAAGAGTGGTTCTTTCGGTATTCTAACATAATCTATGGTAGGCTTAAGTAATGGGTGAAATGGTAGCACTCAGTTTATAATACTGTAGTAAGCTGAGAGAACCAAGAGAGATATGTTATTGATTTGGGTGTTCTATAAAAAAAAAATTATAATCAAAAATATTCCACGACTTTAAAAAGATTAATTACCACACAATAAATAAACATCAATTGATTTTTAAAAGTAATTTATTATTTATTGTTAGCATTATTCCAATTTATAATCATAATGATGAATTGTGGTTTTATTCATCAAATCCCATGTACATTATATTTAGATTCTGTACTTGTACATTAATGAACTGTTTTCCTAAATATGTTTGTAGACACAGAAAGAGAGGAAATTATAAATTGTAAATGTGCATATGTTCACGTACACATACGTAAGTACAATGCTCAAAATTAAAACCATGTAAGTTTTAAATATAATTTTTGGTTATATGAAATTTTGTGGAACATTTTGATTATTCTAATTCTCATGACTGAGTCTCATGGACTCTTTTCACTTCTCACATTTGTATATAGTTTGTCTGAAATTGCTCTCATAAATTAAAAGTGGAAGTATTATGTTGTACTGTTAACTATTTAACAAACCCCATGCACATTATAATTAGATTATTTATTAATACTTGATTATATTAAATCGTTCATAAGATATGACAGTTCGTCAGTTAATAAGTTACTGTTGTTTGACAAAATGACATACTTTTAATAAAATAGTGCAAAGTTCTAGAGATTGTCTTCTATTATGTCGGTTGAAATTTCTGATCTTATTTAGAATGTTGTAAACAAAAGTATAACTTCAGTGTTAGACTATTGCAGTGTTGGAAAAGTAGGTAATAAGTTATTCTTTATGAATAAGTAAATGCTTTCTTTATCGAGTACTAAAATTAATAGGAAATGAGTTTAAGTAATTATTGCAGTTAAAAAGATGAAAGTTAAGATACCACAGTGTACTGAGAATATCTATTGGCATTAAACATTCAATCATCAATAAGATTGTGAATTAGTGATGTTAATCCCCGTTCAAAGAGAGTGGAATTAGAGTTGTAGTTTTGTTGTAGAAAATTGGTGTAACAGTATAAAATGTCTTGTATTTTTGATAAGTAATTTAAGGTTGTGGTTTAGCAAGATGATTATATTTATTTATTTATTTATTGTCAATTGATAATCCAGCGATCATAAATACGAATTTTATTACAAGTGAAAGCAAAAAAAAAAACCAAATAGATATAATGTAATATATTATTAACCCAATTCAAGAAATTCTTTCATCATTGCTGACAGTAGTATACTGAGAGTCATAAAATTGTAAGATGAAACTTAAATTAGTGTTAGTTAATAAGGATAACAATAATAATTACAATAATTGTAAACAGAGCAAAACTCTCCATACAGTATTGCCACCTGTGCTCTGTTTATCAACAATTAATGTGCTAGTATAGGAAATGTGATCATGTGATACAATAATTGTATTGAAACGGATAAATAAAGCTGTTATAATAATAAAAGTGAGATAAGGTTTAATTAGTAATTAATTGAACCAATTGTCAAATTCTGGATGATGAAACATTATATGCAGTATATAAACAGTTAAAACTGTTTACTAAATAATTTCAAAAACATATCGAAGGACTAAAATAATTTAGAAAAGTTTAGTTATACTAATATGCTCATAAGAGAAAATATTTTTAATTCAATCATTGTGAGTGCTTGTATGTATAGTTTCTGATGACAGTTTAATATTCAATGAAGCCCCATAATGGCGCTATTCAATTGAATCTGAGAATTACAAAGACCTATCAGGGTCGAGCTGATACTAAAAACTTCACACATGCACAAATTTACTTTATAAATTTATTTTTAATTTTCAGTGAATATGCAAATGATTATTATTATTTTAAAGTAAATTATTGCGTTTGACTTAACTTTAGATATTGACATTGAATTGAATAAAATTTAACTGTATCTGTAATTATTTTTTGAAGTAGATTTACAACATTCTGTTTACTTTTCAGCTGTTTTTGTATGCACTAAGTTTTCTATTTATTGAAATTACTGTTAACACTTTTGCAAGTCAAGTGTATATTGGTTAGATTAGCGTCACATATCTTTTAAATAATGTATAGTTGTTTGTATTTATTGATGTATCTATTTTATAAGGTCTTACATTTTTAGCAAACACTTCTTTACAATAATCAATTTTCAATAACTATTTAATAATTTTTCATTAGATTATAAATTACTACATTTTATTTAATTCTACTTAGATTTAAAATTTAATAAAGTTCAAATATGTATATATTATGTAGAGATATGCAGATATGAAGCTGGCGAGCATTTTATTAACTTCTTTTTTAAAAAAGAAAATTATAAATTTTAAAATGTAAATGATTTTGGGTATATATGTGGTACATAATAAATTTATTGGTAAATTAAAGATTTTATTCATAATTGAGATTAACAATCATTTTAAATAATTATTCATTTATTTTTAATTAGGATGGTTTCGCCAATGTGATATCATTCCCTACAGCAGAGATGTCGATTTTGGAATCTTCATTAAGGATTACGATTTTAAATTGATTTCTTTATTTTCACATCACGGTTTGCCTTTGAAGCATCAGTTTGGAAAGGTGAGCAGTAGATTTCTAAATAAGAAACTAGTGCAAATAAGTAAATTGAAATAAATATATAATAAAAACATTATTTAAAACAGAAAAAAAATTCTTAAGATTTAAAAAACATTATTAATTATAAAATGATATAGAACTAATGAGAATTAGTTTTCGTCATGTACATAATGATAATTTTTATCTTTAGGCTTTTCATCTTCTAATTTTTCATTTTTGTCAATTCACAATAACATTGTTTTATTTTACTACAGAAAATTTATTATTTGGTTTTTTTTTTTTTTAACTATTATTATTTCATTATTGGCTGCCCTTTTTACAAAATTTATTATAGATTAACTGTTGTAATGTTAATTTCTGTGAAATTTGTTTTGAAATAATATCTATTTATATAATTCCTGTTTATATTTGATAGATTGATTTCTGTCTTCATTCTAGCAGCCAAAATATAAACCTTTAATAAAGTTTTTGGACACTAGATGGCAATAAAACTAGATACTTATTATAACATATAATGAAGTTATGGAAAAATAAATATGAAAAAAGCGATTATACAGAAAGTAGATTATTGGTTTTTATGTTGGGTGTGGAAAAAGATAAGGAGGATTTAGATATAAAGGCTGTAGAGTTGACAACGATTATGTTATGGAAATGGGATGGAGCAGAATATGGGAAAACTTAGACTAGCGAATGTAAAATTAAGTAGCTAATAAGTTTCTCTTGGTATAATTTCTGAGAGATTCTTGACTTCGTTTAAGAAGAAGCTACAGTACATCACATCACAAATGATTCAAGTGTCAATTTTTTTTTTCTAATGAAGAAATTAAAGTGTTTAAAAGATTATAATATATTAATAAAAAATTGGTTTAATTGGAGAGGATAATGAATACATTGAACAAAAAAGAAAATTATTGTATGCAAAGTTAATGGATAGAAAATTTATTTTAACGAATTTATATTAAAAACAGAATAAATGTGTAGAAAATGTACTGCAGGTGCTTAAATTATTAGATGTGGGAAAAGAAAATAAATAAGTTGGTTAGAGAAGAAAAGGAATATAAATAAAAATAATTTATAATTATATCAGAATGAAACTTAGACTTGAAAGAATTTGACAACACTAAAGGGAGTTTATTGTTATTTGGTGCAAATTAAATACCGTGGAAAGAAAGTAAAAATGGAATAAGGATTTGGACTTTAGTTATAATTTACAAGGAGATGGAGAGAGAGAGAATATTGAACATTTATTTTTGAAATGTATGATGTTGAAAGAAGATCAGGATAAATTGTATGAAAATTGAGAGAAAAAGTAAAGGAATAAAAGAGATAGAGATTTTGCTTATATCTTTTTAAGGAAATTGTGAACTATGGTGATAAGATAATAGAACTAATTAAGTAGCTTTTATTAAAATGGGATAGGAGAAAAAAAAAAGTGAATCAGGATTGGTAAAATATTTGGATGATAAGGAATAAGAAATAGATGACTCTATTGTGGTATATAATCATAATTAACAGTATCTCGGAGTATATAGCTTACGCCTAGAAATTTTTAACTATTTAAAAAGAGATCATTTCGCACCATATTACATCAACAATATACGTTTGCAAGCAAATCTGTAAAGGCAATATTTAGCCATTATTGTATAGAGAGAACAAACAATGGACTAGAAAGGTTTTGCAATAGATAAATTTAATAGATAGAGAAATTATTTCTTTTATATTTATTATGTAAAAAATAAGAGATGGGAAAAGAGGATAATTGGTAAACTGATTTAAAAAAGGAAGTAGAATTATGGCAAATAAATATGACTAAAAAAAAGTTGAGAGTTATAGAAGAATAAAAAAAAGGATGAAAGAGCTTATTGTTATTTGGAAAGACAGGAATTTTGGATACTAAGGATAGAAGGTGAAAACGGGGTAAGAATCTGGATTGTAGATCGGCTTTATGTGAAGATAAGAAGAAGAATAAGAGTAGGAAATAAATATATTCTATTTATTTGCATGTAAATATAATAAACGCACTAAAACATAACATGACCACCATTTCATATGCCTACACAATCTACAAAACAGTAGCAACTCGCCATACAATTGTGTCACTTACTGCAAGCCACAGTAATCGACCTTCTAGCATCCATTGGTTATTGTGGTTTGCACTAGGTGGCAATTTTGTATGGAGAGAATTGATATTGTTTTAAATAAAATAAGACCAAAAATTTTCTGCAACATTTTATTGATCTCAGTGTAATCTACATTCTTGAGAACATTTTCAGAAGGAAGCAGAAAAGAAGAGAATGAAAGGGGAGATTCAGAGGGTTGTTTATGTTTATAAAAATATATATATAAATGAGTGGGCCTATAAAATAGTGCTTAAAGAATATGTGTTGTTATAAAACTTTTTTCAGTTTTATTTATATAATATATATATGCCAACTCATTTTAACTAAACACTAAGATATATTTATGAAGCATCTGTATTAAGTTTTTGAAATGATGAGTGAAATAATTCTAAATCTACCGTCTTTTTTTTTCTAGAAAGAAGATAGTTTTGAGCTTTCTTTTCAAGCCGATGATATTAAATTGGATTTATTTTTCTTCTATGAAGAATTAAATTATACTTGGAATGGAGGAACCCAAGCCCGAACAGGAAAAAAATTCAAGTAAATGTTCATTTGTTGTTATTTTTTAGAGTAAATATTTTTTTTTAGGTCACAGTGATTTAATACCATAAGTTTTTTACAATTAGCGACATATATGTTAAATTAAGATAGTAAGAACATAAAATTGAAAGAATGACGTTATTTTTTAAAGTTTACTTAAAATCTGTAAAACCGAGAATGCTCAGTTTCTAGGAGTAGCTAAATGTCAATGATTTATTAGTTTGTATGTCAATTATAGAAGATGACATTAATATATAAAAAGTACATTATAAGCTGAGGCTTAATTCTGAAATACAAAATTAAAATATGCATTTATGTAACTATTGTGCTTTAAGAACTGTCTATAAAATCAAAATATTATATTCCACAAAGATAAAGGATAAAAATTAATAACTATTCTTAGCATGCTATAATCACTTAATCTATTATCCTGAGTAATCTATCAATTCTGGTGTCTAAACATCACAATATTTCCAAAGCAACTAAGTATTTATATTTTTTGTTGTTGTTTGTGTCTTTGTTGTTGTCTTTTTAACTTGAAATATTTCACAAAAAGAAGACTCGTACTACTCAAAGAATACTGAGTGACAAATAATAAAAAAATCTCCATCATATAAGGAAGGAAAATAGAGTTCGTTAAAGCTTATGATATATCTCTAACTTTGAGATGTTAAACTACCACTGATGATGATCAAATGATCTTGCTTGATCATAGTATTCAATAGCCTAATTATTCTACTTGCCTTTGGCTGAGAACTTAAAATACAAATAGAAAACATGTTTTCACAAAAGAAGAACTATAATTAAGCCCAGAAAGAGCATTGGAAAAGGTAACCTAAGTGTTTATTTACTGGTGAAGAAATTTTTTGTGAAATTTTAATAATAATAAATATAATTTTAAAATATATTTTCATTGTTTTATGACAGGGATTGAGAAATGGGGGCTCTAGATTCTCATGTGGCTTTTATTTTTGATAAAAAACAATTATATAAATTTTATTAAAAATTTAATATATACTTTTTGTTTCATCCACTAAAATATTTTATGCAAAGTTAAGAGTTGTTTGAATCTTGTACACCTGAGTCTCTTTTTACGCGGACTTATTTAACACGATTTTGAAGTTACTCGATTCGTGTTTCACCGGAAGTCGACCTCCGATAATGCGCTATTACTTTAAATAATAAATTTCGCACTCTTACGTTATATTGAAAGTAATAGCACATTATTGGAATTCTACTTTCATCTTAGTAATTTCAATATTTTCAGTGCTTTATAATAGTAAGATTTTATGCAATAATGAAATTAAAATCATGATTTCCACATTTTATGTATACACACATTAAATTTTACAAGATTATAATGTAAATTTATTCAAACATTGTGCGTGTTAATTTTGCATTTTAAATCACATTCTGTTTTTGCTTTTTAAAAAAGAACATAATCAATTATTAATCATTTAGTGTCCACAAGTTTATTTTTAAAAGGTCAGTAATAGTAGTGGGCACAATTAAAAATTAAAATCTGATTTTTAATTGTAATTAACAATTTAAAAATTACTTACGGGCGACTTGAAATTAATGTGATGTAAAACGAAATTTGATTTTTAAACGGAATTGAAAATTAAAGACAAAAATAAGAATTTAATTTTTAGTTGTTAGTTTTAATTAAATTTTTCCCAGCAGTGGTGAATAAATGTCTTTTTATTATCATAAGTCTAAGTTCATAAACAATTAATAAAATCATCGTCGTCATCAACAGAAAACCATTAACACAACATGAGAGTGAACTTGGCACTAGTTGTATTTCCTCTTGTGAGAATAATTGCTGAGATATTCTTGACTTCGTTTAAGGAGAAGCCAAATACATCACATTACATCACATGAGAATCTGATTTTTTACTAGTTTGCAAACGAACGTGTTTTTGGGCAAATAGCGATAATAATTAAAACGTGTATAAAAAAATGTAAATTACTGTACTGTAAATTATGCATAAAAATATATTATTTTGAATAAAATTAAATATTATAGTTAAAAAAAGTTTGTCTTGTATCAATTTTTTTCAAATTTGAAATTTTTTATTAGTCATATTTTATTTCCTTATTTTTTTTTTGCGCGAATTTTAAAGTAATTTTACGTTGGTGCTTTGCTTTTACGTGAATTTTGAAAAATCACAGACCGCATCCCCCCTTTTCAATCTAAGTTATGTCTATTTTTGTGCGATTTCGTTTGCGCGTGTTTTCTGAGGAACCTATCTATTGCGTAAAACGAGACCCAGGTGTATATGCATATTTGATGTTATTAAATTTATAAATAACAAATGAAATTGTTTTCAAGTTGCAACTCCCTAAATTTTAATTCCCCCCCCCCCCTTTTTTGTCAAAATGGTTCTGTCTCAAAAATGTTCCTGACTCTTGTTTTATGATATTTCATTTAAAATTTAAAATGGAATTCAAATAAATCTTTCATTTAATAATTTTTATGAAAAAGCGAAGATGACAGTCCAGTTTGAAAAAGTTTATTGTTATAATTACATATTAACTTTAATAATTTATTTTTCTATTTTGAAAAGTTCAAATATTAACTTTTAGAAAGTCTTTAATTTATAGCTTATATTTGTAATAAATGTAAAGATTATCAATATATGATATAGAATAAAAGTTTAATTATAAAAATAAAATGTTGCAAATATAACCAAAACCGCTACTAGATCTTAATAAAAGAGTGCGAGGATTTCCAAGTGAACTAGTTAAAAGAGTTAAAATGGAGTTTATTATCCAATTGCACATTTATTTTCTGAATATATAGCTTTTCTTTTATTGCTTTATTTTCAAGAGAATATTCCACATGTACAATTTTTATAGATATCTCCTTTCTAGAATTTAAAATAATGGTAAGTTACTTCTTCCATGAGAGTAAAAAATTTTTAAAGGTTTTGTTTTAACTTGAAATAACTACAATAATGTGGTTTATAGTCGTTTAGACTACAAGTGGTTATCTCATACTGCTCCTAAGAAGACTATGTGCTTATGATTTTAAGTTTGATTTTTTTTATTATGTGCATTATTTGCAATAAATATTGAAATATTTGTATAAAAAATTAAAGCAAGATAGCTATAAAATCATGAAATGGAGAAATAAGATTATTTTTGTTTAGTTGACTGATGTCTTACAATCCATTATAACAAAATAAATTTGTTTTTTTTTTATTATACTTGCAATTAATTATAATAACTTTTATATTTGTCTTAAATGGTAGAAGAAAAAAATTGTCACTTGAAAGACATGAAAAATAATTTCAACTATTTAGACTACAAGTGGTATGAGATACTGCTAAATAGTAAAAATAGGACATAAATATGTAACTACTTGAACTATATTCAAACTAATAGTCATATTTAAGAAGGTACTAAGATGAACATCTGTTAATTTAAAAAATAATATGAAATTCGAGCATTTGAAAATTGGTCAGAATGATATACTACTTGTGGCTGTTGAGGGTTAATTAGCATTACATATCAAGTATTACTAATAAAATGGTATGGTTAATATATTGCAAAAACATAAGTCTTAAAAGTAAGAGATTACTTAAAAAGTAATCTAGTGCAGATTTTGCAGTTTAGGGCTGTACGATAGAGTTGTGATTAGTATATCTTCTCTACACTGTTTTTAAGCCTATTTATAATTTTACATTACAGAGTGCAGCTTCTTTTTTTCTGCAATTACAATTTTAACATTAGTTGAAAACAAAATCTAACAATGTCAGCAGTATAGATTTTTTTTCATGATTGACAATACTCATAGCATCATAATGCCATGAGGGAGATGGTCATGTGTTTTAGCCCAAGGCCAAATAATTGAATAATTTATATTTCTAAAGAAAACATGTAATTTTCAGTAATTTATTTATAAATTAAAAGTTATTGTGCAATATTTTTATAAAAGATTTATTTCTAAACCAAAAACTATGAAAGTAATTTATTTTTAAAAAGACACCTCTTCAAAAGTTTATTATGGCAAGTAGAAGCAGTTTCTACTGGATAAAATAAAATTACTTTGGTTAAAATAGTAGAGAAAATATTTTATACAATTTTAATAACAATAAATAATTTATTAACTTTAAATTTTTTTTCTTTCTTTGATGATAACTAACACTAAATATATTCTTCTTTTAATAGCATAAAATTCAAATTTCTAATATTTTGTTCTACTAACTTTTTGCATAGATAAATTATGTACAATGATGTCAACCACCATTGTTATACATAAGAGCTCTGTTTAGATATTTATTTTATTTTTTTAAAATGTCAAATATTAATTTTTAAAATGCCTGTCACATGAAAGCTTACATTTGTGATAATGTTATGATTATTTGTACATTGTAAAGAAAAAAATGTTTAATTGTAACAATAAAATATTCAAACACTGATTCTTACTATACTAGAGCTTATTCAAAACTGAAAAATAGAGTTAGCTGCTGAAAAGGTTAAAAGTTGCTGTTTTCTCTCTATAAACTTTCCTTTTTTTATTAAAACATAGAATGTAATGGTCTTTTTCCCCTCTTCCACAAAAATTTTAACACATGAGCCAATCTTAACTTTTGATTCTTCAGTTAATTAGATATGCAGCGTTTGACATTTGATCTTTCTGTTAATATTTTAATACTTAAAAAAAAAAAAAAATGAAATATTTTTTTTGTTACAACTCATTTTTACAAATCTCTTGAATCCATAAAAGATAAAATTATTTTATTTTTTTGTAATGTTAAGAAATAATTGGTAATTTATATAAATAATTAAGCCAAATATAAATGGCATGCATATATATAACCCTTCTTCCTATACACACATGCATAAAGAATATCCCTGCTGTTAAATAACTAAAAATTAAGGTAAGTGAATTATAAATCAAAAAATTAAAGGAATAATTATTAGTTCTTGATTAATTAACTATTATTTGACTAATAAAAAAAGTATTAGTTTGACTAGATTTAATGTATATATACATAGGCATGCATAACCCTTATAGTCTCTTACATACATTTTTTTTTTTCTTAAAAAAAAAATATAAAAACTATCAATATATCCTTTTATACTTTATATATGCACATGGTAATATATATATATGTATTCTGACATAAGAATATTACAATATGATAAATTTAACTCTTAAAGAAATAAACTTCCAAGGTACTAGCTTTATGAGTATTCAAATGAAAAATTAATCTTGTTGTTTTGCTGTCTATGATAGCTATATTTAAATTGGCTTATATTTAATTTAGAACATAGAATTGGTTTATACTCATTTTAATAACTTTGTAAATAACTATGAAAAATGTAATAATATATATATATATATTTTCCATTTGAATCTAGTAGATTTTGATAGTAAGGCAACACAAATTAATATAACTAATGGTTTGGAGGTTTATATATATATGACTTAACCCCAATTGCCAGTTTTGTATAAATCAAAAATGAGTACTGTATATTTTATGTTATGAACCATGCTTTACATTGCTAGGTTAACATACATAAATGTACAATTTGCCTATTGCTATACTATGAAGTGTAATCAAAAGTAGGATAAATAAAAATAGAATAAAATTGAATTTTACAAAAAAATTTTCATCTCATGACTATGGATTTCACTAATTAAATAGGTCTTTGGAAAAACTACTAATATATATATATATAAACATAGATTTTACACAAATTCAAAAGTAAGTGTCAATATTAAAAGAAGTTCTGATAAGATTGATAGCCTCAGATTCAAAGTGATTAATTAAAAAAGTCTCTTTGACCCTTCTTTTGATTTCTTTAGATTCATAAAAGACAGTCTATAACTCTTTATTATTATGAATTTTGATTTTATAATAATTCAATTTGATCTCACTTGTATAGAATTTAAACCAACAGCATGGAATTTTCTTAACTATTCATGTAATAATTCACTATCAACTTTTTAGAATTTTTTAAAAATGAATTTAAAGTATAACCTTTCACCTTACCTCCCTAAGAAATAACTACTTTTATTAAGCAATTTACAAATTGATAATTTAAGAGACAGAAAAACCCAATTATTTATTATTTTTATGATAAAACATTTTAAATAAACCTGTCAGATTTAATAATCATCACAAAATTATTTTTTTTCTGAATTTATACCTCGAAATTATTAATCTTTTATTCCTATAACAAAAAGTTATTAATATAGCCTTTTTTATGAACAAATATACAATATGAAACTTTATTAATTTTATCTTTTATAACCATTAAATCTAAAACTTTATTAAACTCGACAGTAACTTTATCAATAGTAAATTTAATATTAGAATCAAGACTGTTTATTCTAATAAAAATGTTCTCCAATTTATCTTTTTCAATAAATAACAATTATTTATATGCTCAACAAATAATTTTAGAAAATTACAGTATAAATTAATCCCATTATTATTTTAATAAGATAATATAAATTAAAGCACATTAATGGAAAAATAGCATTACTAATTTACTTAACTTCTAATATTATAAAATTTGTATCTAAAATACATTGAATTTTTTAATTAAAGGCAAACTATAAATAGTATTAACAGAAAAACATTTTTCCATATTTAAAATAAATAAATCAATACTTTTTCATCTATAATAATATTTTCAATATCAAGGCTATCAAAAACAAAGTCCTCATTAATATAAAATCATTAATTCTACTAAAGTCTCAATAGAAGAAGACACAAAAGTTAATAAATATTTTGTGTGTTCTTTAATTGAAGCTTTTACTAGAATTAGTGGGTTTTAATATTAATAAAGGTTGTGTTTTTTTTAACAGCCTTGATAATGAATACGTAACCTGTTAATATATTAAACAATATTGATATATATATTTAAGTAGGGAGGAATATTTTTCTACAGTTAAAATTAATATTTGTAATGTGCTTTATTAGTGGATTCTGTGTTTTTTAGATAATATAAGTAACTAGTTAAGTTATTTTTGTCTGTGAATTCTTTATATATTTTTTGGAAAAGTAGGATTAGTCAATAATGTGATTTTATAACAATTATTTGTCAGATAAGTAAATAATTGTTCGTTATTGAAAAAGATAAATAAGAAACTTTTTTTTGATTAGTTTAATAGCTTTGTTTCTAATATTAAATTTATTATTGAGAAGAGTACTTTAGATTTTATAATAAAATGCCACTGTTAGATGTTAATGGTTATAAGAGGTAAAACCTATTTTATATTGTATATATAATCATTTTATTAAAGAAAAAATGTAAAAACATAATTAGGCCTGATAATTGTCAGCCCTTAGTTAATAAGGTTGCATTAATGAGTTTTTATTATACGAATAAAAGATAAAATAATTTTGAAAGTAATGTATTGATTCAAAGAAAGTAGATTTGTAATGATTATATTAGTTTAGATATTTAAGAATAATAGTAACTATGATTTATGATTGATAATGATAAAGAAGAATTTATTTCTTTACTTTTTATATCATCAATTTCTAGATTCCTTACTAAAAGTAGTTATTTGTTAGAAAAATAAAAGGGTTACCTGGAGACAAGATCTAACCTTAAATTCATTTTGAATATTTCTAAAAACTTGGTAGATAGTAAAAATATTCCAAGAATAATTTATAAAATTTTATGCAGTCGTTTTAAATGTATACAGGTGAAAAAAATTGAGTCTTTATGAAAGAATCAAAATTCATAAAAGTAGAATTAAGAATAGATATTTATTATAACTTGATTTTATACTTTCATGAATGTAATGATATCAAGAGAAAAATGAGATTTTAGATTAATCATTTTAGCTCAGCAGCTATCAGGCTTATGAGAACTTTCTTAAAAGCTAAAGGTGATGATTGACAATTGCCTTTGATCTGCAGATAAGATTTATATCTTTATATATTTATTGGTTTTGTTTGTAGTTTTCATTTGAGAAGGTTTGATCATCTCATAATTGAAACGTTGATCATGAGTTGAAAAAAAAATTGATTTTGTTAGTATTTTTGTTATTTGATTTTACTTTAATATATAATAATTGTTTGGTTTGTTTTTTTATTTAGATATATATTTCCACCATTTACTTTATGTTGGACTGAATTTTTAGAAATGAAAATACGCATTCCATGTGAAACTAGATCTTATGTTGAAGCTAATTATGGACCTGATTGGTTTACTCCAGTAGAGCATTGGGACTGGAAAAAAAGTCCTTTTAATGTTCAAGAGAATGGACAATGGCAAAGTGAAGAATGGCCTGAGGTCATTCAAATGTTTTAATTTGTAAAAAGATTTTTATTCATTTTTTTTTTTTAAATAAATATACTGTATATACTTGAAACTATTGATCTCTTTTTTTTATTTTCTTAATATTGTGTATATAAGTTGCCATTGATTTGAACCCCGTTAAAAGAACTGCTTTTGTAAATCAAATTTTATACTGTCAATGGTCAAAAAAAAGGCAAGTCATTTAAATTAAAATATTAATTTGGTTTTAATAAAGGTTTTTTTTTAAGTTTTATTATTAACCCACAATAAGATAAATTGTTGATTATTTAAGTTCTAATTGATTGATATTCAAAAAGATTCAAATACTAATTATCAAATAATTTCATAAACTTATATCAATTTCTCCATTTTAGAACCAAACTATATAAATATTGAATAATCAACTGGTAGTATCACCAGTTGTGGATAACTGGTCTACACATGTGTACTCGTCCATCCAGTATTCTTTTTAAAGTTGTGAACTCTTGTCAATTTGTCTTGATATAAATTTTAATGATAAATAAGATATTGACTTTAATAATAGGGTAATTACGAGCACTTTGACTATTTAGTGAAAAGATAGATTCCAATAGTAAAGCATAATGATTTGATATTGACAAGTGGCGATTTGTTTTGCCATTTATACAAACTATATAATTAGTAAGTATATTATTGGGTATTAATGACTTCGGTTTAAAATCTTAACATTTGAAATTATCAGTTCTTAAATACATGGTCACTTGTTTAGTTAGAGATTCATCTATTATCTATTGATTTACCCAATACATGTTATTTGGCTTAAGAATGGATAGATACATCATTGTCTAAATTCTTAATTATTTTTAAGATTGCCATTATATTATTAGTAGTTTATTGCTACAGTAATTGAATTTTACTGATTCAACTTTATCATTATGCAGTTAAGGCTATGACTTTAATTATTCACTACCCAACAAAAAATTATAAATAAAGAAAAAAATGTAAACAAACAACGTTCTCGAATGTGAATTTACTTAATCACATCACTCCCCCACCCCATCTCATTTAAATGCAGTTTACTATAGATAAAAAGCACATGCACAGAATTTTTTCTTTGCATTTTTTTTTTCAAATACTTTCATACTGTATTTAATATACATTATATCTTTGGTGAAATGCGTTTCAAAAGAACAAGATATTGATCAGAGAAATTATAAATATGGCACTGTCACTTGTTTCCTGAAACAGCTAAAATAAGGGATGATTGTTTTGGTTAAAATTGAAAAAACCTTAAATGTATAGTTAAACTATTTTAATTGTGACCGTCTTAAGACTATGAAGAATTTAGCTGAGAATCTGAATCACACAATTCCAACCTATTCATTACAAATAGGGGATAGTTATATAGATTCTGGAACCATTCAGTTTTAAAAATATTAAAAGAACCAGTGAAGCTGCATTTGCCAATATATTGTCATTAGAATTTTAAAAAAATTATTGAAGAAAAAAAATGTCGGAACAAATATTTAATTGTGATAACAGAATTGTGTATAATCGAACACACACACAGTACTGTATATATGTAAATGTGCTTTCTAATTTTATTAATAGCATTTTTTTTAAATATTTATATTATAGTCTTAATGTATATGTGCATACAATATACATAAAGCATCTATTATGTATATGCATGTTAAAAATACTGTAGTGTACACTTACAGAACAATAAACAATACTTATATGTCAAGGTTTGTCAACAAAGTGTGAGTTATTAAATGCTATATATGTTTACATGTGAGGGGGAGATTAGAACAAAATGTAATGTTGTTGCTTCACTGTTCTTACTTTTGTTCAAAAACAACTACCAATTATCATTGTTTTAAGCCAATAAACATTACATGATCATCATTTCTTATGCTTTATTTTGTAGCTAAGTAGAGATAAAAGGTGGCTGCTAGAGCATTGCATTAGATCTTAAGATGTAGATGCAGTGCTCTCAGATCCAAGGCTCCTAACTGACGAAGACCACAAGCCAGAAACTAGTCTGGGGATATTGGATGAGTAGGCACTATATGGGGATTTTATGCACAAGCCTTCTGGAATCCATTGATTACTCTGGCTTGCACTGAGTGGTACTACTGTATGGAGAGTTTTGCCTGTTTTAATTATCATTGTTATGATGCTTTTTGTTGTTGTTGTATACAATATAATTTGCAATAACATCAGGTTAGGGATTAGACCATTGCCATTAAGCAAATATTGCTGTTATGTGAATTAAACCTTTATTTATGAATGTTTACCAAGATAAAATGTTATATAATAAATGCTCAATTATGTTATTCTTTTGAAACTGATTGAAAGGTAAAATAAATAGGACATTGCTTACTCTTAAAGTAATTATTTATATACTTATAATATCAGATTAATATATATTTAATATGATTTAAAGAATTTTCTGTTTAGATCATAATTAAACTACGATTATTTCTGGGGTTATTGTAGTTCATGAAAAATCATTTCTTTTTTTTTTTTTTAAGTATCTTAGTTAATTATTAGAGAAATGGCATATTAAATGTTATAAATTGTATACTCATTAGTTTGAAAGATAATTTGATTATATTTAAAACATATATTTACTGCATAAATAGTAAAAAAAATTAGTAGTTGTTAGATATAAGGATAGATTTAGATGTTGAAGTGACTCCCTTCATTGTATTAAAAGGTAGGATATTTCATTGCAATAACATATCAGCTGTTATTTTATCTAATTTATTGTATGGAAGTGAAATTTGAACCCGCTTGATGTAATATAAAGATTACAAAAATTTCATTTAAGAATGTTTGGATAAAATTCTAAAAATATGTCAAAAGCATAAGACCAATTAATATCTCCTTCGTTAAATGTGGCATTACTATAAATGAAATGAATGAATGTTACAAGACTTGTAAAAAAATTACGATGAACGTGAGCATGGGTTTTATATGAGAAGACTCATTTATTATAAAGATTCATTCAAAGACATTCTAAAGAAAAGCTGTATCAATTGCTTTTGTTGGGAAGATATGATTAATAATAGAAATACAATGGGGAGCTTCAACTAGACAAAGTATTAAAATCTTTTCAGATGAATGTTAGCTGCAAAAAAAATTAAAAGCTTCCCAAAATATCAAACAGAACGAGGGACTATCATGCTCTGTATATAAACATTTGTCTTTCAAATTTGGTTTGTGTGGTCTTTGCAAAACTCTTTTCTAATATAGTATTAGTATTTTTTGTGTTTCTGTGGGTTTTTTTTTCTTGGGAGTTGGAATGACCATATTCATTTGTGAGTGGGCATTGCTAATTGATAATGAATACAAGAAATAACACATTTTTATCGTTTATAGTAAATCATAACTTTTTTTAACACAAGCATTAGAAATAGTAGTTATTTAATTAGCACATATATATATAAACTAAATTATACTTATACAATGGGATGCATAAGTATATATATAGTTGAAATAATAAATAAATGTGTAACCTAGATGTTGGAAAAGTTGCAAATTCTTCCCATTTCTTCTGAATCTGTCTAGCATTCACTTTTTCTCAATATTATTTGATTATCCAGTTTCATTGTCTATCTGTTAAATTACCAGCTATACTCAATTATTTGAACAAAATATTGTATACCTACTTATACATCTGTATATTTATAATAACGTTTGGACAATTGTGAGAGATACACAAACTCTGTGACTTTCAAAAAGAAAATGGTATTTGACATAATGATTTTAATTATAGTGTTTATCCCCCCCCCCCCCCATCTAAATGGTAATCGCTCTGTTATTGTGAATTACTATTAAGCAAGTAGTCGTTATTGTGAAGTATATTATTAATAAAATATTTTTGGTTTTCACATTTTAACCTCTAATAAATTCTTTTTAAGTAACATCTCTTTCATAGTTGTAATTAAATTGTAGCATAAAGAAATTTTACTTTTAGCCTTAATAATTGTTTGATTGTTCATAGACATTTTATTCTTTTTGATGTTAAAAATAATTTATTCATCTGTTATAAAAATAGTATTTCTAATGTGAACTGGAATGAAGTTTCTCATTGCCCGTTTTTTTTTTTCTTAATGCTTTTTTAAAAAATGTTAATTGTATTCAACAATTACCATTTTATGGGTGTTCAGTAAATTTGCAGTTTTGAAAAATATTTTTTAAAAAAGAAAGTAGCATATCTTTTTAAACTATAATTTTAATAACATCGTGTAACAAGAAAAATGGCATATTTTAGATAAATGTGTAGTTTTAAGATATAATTGACTTTAAAAAAATAAATCATTTATATAATAATGATTTTTGGATTACCATAAATACAAGATTATCAAAAATAAAATTAGCAAGAGTTGGTAGATTAAGAGTATAGTAAAACAAGATTTGTTTTCTGTTCAGATAGAGAATTATAGTTTAGTTTATATGCTAGAATCATTTCTATTTGAAAAATATTCCTTTTCTCATTCATACTTTTCGATTATTAGTATTTGATGAAATATGAAGAAAATACTTTAAAATAATATTTTCTTAACATTTATCCTATATTCAATTCCCCATTAATGAAAGTTATAATAGAGTACAACTTTCACTCTGGCACTTTTTCAAAATGATAACTTTTAGTGCACTTCTGCATTGTATCTTGGCTCTAATTTGTGTTTTTTCTCATTATAGTATGTGATTTGATGCACTGTGATTTCTTTTATAGAGTCAGGAATCTCTTAGCAACAATGCCCAGAGGAACCTGTTAGCCATTATACCTTTCTATTCCCATACCCTGCTCCATCCCATTTCCACAACATAATCTTTGTCAACTCCATACCCTTTATATCTAACGCCCCCTTCCCCATCTTTTCCCAAACCCAACATAAAAATCAATAACCCACTTTCTGTATAATCATTTTCCTTATATTTATTCTTCCACAACTTTATTATTTGTAACCTTTCTGCTTTCAATCATGTGATGTGATGTATTATGGCTTCTCCTTAAACGAAGTCAAGAATATCTCAGCAATTATGCCCAGATAAACCTGTTAGCCACTTTATTTTACATTCCCCACTCTAAATTTACCCATAATCTGCTCTATCCCATTTCCACAACATAATCTTTGTCAACTCTATAACCTTTATATCTAAATCCCTCTTATCTTTTCCCAAACCCAACATAAAAACCAATAATTCACTTTCTGTATAATCACTCTTTTCATATTTATTTTTCCACAACTTCATTATATGTACCCTTTCTGTTTTCAAACATTTACATTCAATTAACAAATGCCTAATATTTTCTATTCCTTCCTTACATAATTTACAAAATAAATCACCCATATTTTTCCATTTACATGTATATTCTTTTGTAGCTAAAGATCCCGTTCGAGCCTTAAACAATAAACTACTTTCTTTACTATTATCATATTTTAACTCACACCTAATATTCTGTTTATTTCTATATATATTTAAACTTTTTACTCTCCATACTATTTCTCCATCTCTCTAACTCCCTATTCTTTATTAATAAATTTATTCTTTTATCCCATTCCTTACTACTATAACACTCAACAATCCTCTTAATACAATCATCCCATCTTTTGTACAAATATACTGATATAAATTCTTTATCCAAATCTTTTGCATACCGCATTACCTTTCTCACCCATTTTGTTACCTGCCCTTTACTCATAACCCAATTAAATACTATTTTAGCTATTCTTTTATTATCCATAAACTGCAATCTACCAAACATTTTCATTTTACTTTTTGCATCTCTCATATGAAAACTTGACCATCCCATTTCTCCTTGAATTGCCTCCCTTGCTGTCCATACTTCTACATCCAATGCACGTCTTCCTACTTCCCTTTGAGCTTTTTCTAAGTAATTTAATATCTTTTTACTAACATATAATGCATCATTACCATATGTTAACCCTGCTACTGCAACTCCTTTCCATATCATTCTAGCTACATCATATTTACTATATGAAAACATTATTAATTTCTTTATCAATCCCTTTCTTTTCTTTGCTTCATTTATCAATTTTTTCTCCCATTCATCCAAATAATTTTTCTGATTACTTAAAATAATTCCCAAATAACTATATCTATTTACCACACTTAATTTAATATCTCCCAATAAAAATTCTACATCTTCTCTTTCCCCAGTATTAATCATCATTATATTCGATTTTTCTTCACTAAATTTAATCCCCATCTCTTTACCCACCCTTGCACATGTCCTCAACATAACTTCCATATCTTCTCTTTTTTCTGCACATAAAAATATATCATCCGCAAAAAAAAAGACCTGACAAAATATATACTCCCTTACTACCTATTAACGGTATCTCTATCCCTCTTCCTAATTTTTCTTTTGCTCTTTCCATTTCACTCAATACAACACAAACAAAATAGGTGACATAGGGCATCCTTGCCTTAGTCCCACACCATTTTTAACTTTAATTGATTCTATATTCCCTAATTGATATATATAATAATTATTTTCATATAATTTCTCAATAATGTCTATTAAAGCTTCATCCATTCCCAAATTTGCTAAATTTATCCATAATGTATTTTTATTTACTCTATCATATGCCTTCTCTATATCTATAAAACTCATATATAACTGTTTACCTGCATTCCTACTCATATCCATAAGTTGTGTAACTACAAATAAACTCTCCTATATGCCTATCTAATCTAAAACCTCCTTGCATTTCCCCCCACTACATTATTCCCTTCCATCCATTTTACAACTTTACTAGCCACCATATACGAGAAAACTTTATATAAAACTGATGTTACCACTATTGGTCTATAATTATTCAACTTTCTATGATCCTTACCCTTTCCTTTAAATAATAACCTTACTCTTGTATTACTCCAACTACTTGGGAAAATTCTATTCTGTGCTATTTTATTAAAACAGGATAATAACTTTACTTTTGCCCTATATCCTAAATTCATTACCATCTCTACTGCCCATCCATCTAAACCTCTTGCCTTCTCACTTTTCAATTTCTTCTCTACTTCATTTAGTTCATTTTTTGAAAACCTAATATTCCCATTACTATATTCTTTCATATTTTCTAACACTCTCATTCACATCTAACATCTTTTCTATATTCATTACATAACTATTTAAGATTCTCTCTAAATCTTCTCTAAAGCTACACTCTAGTCCTTCATCATGTAGTAATACTAACTCTCTCTCCCTTACATTTCTCCTTTTAATATAATTCCAATTTTTTTTACTCCCATCTCTTCCACTTTTATTAATATCCTCCAACAATTTACTATTCAATTTCATTCTCTCTCTATAAATGTATATTTTAGCCAACTTCTTTTCTAAATACTTTTCCCATTTAGCATTAATATCTTTTTCACTTTCCTTATTCTTAATAGCACACTTATATTCTCTACATGCTTCTTTCCTTTCTTTTACACTTTTACTAATTCTCATTTTTTTATTACTTTTATTCTTCTGAATATTCTCAACTAAAACCCTATTTGCCACATTTGCTACTTCTTTACACCAGTCCTAATACTCATCCCCAATCCACTCTTCCATTATTTCTTCAACTTGTATTTTATACTCTTCCAACTTATTCTTATCATTCACTCTCCATCCACATCTTTCACTATTATTTCTACTTTTATTTCTATTCTCCATCACATTACTAACCATTTCAATTACAATGAAATTATGATCACTAGTGCATACTTTTTCTTCATTATCAAACACCTTAATTTTCCGTATTTTATTTATTCCTTCTTTCTCTACCAATACAATCTATTGTGTGAAATATATTATTTCTGGACCATGTGTATTGTCCCTCATAAATATTTAATAAATTTCCAATACTCAAATTCACTTTCTGACAAAAATTCTTCAAATGCTGTCCATTTTTATTATCTACATCATCAATGTCGTCAATATGTCCATTCATATCCCCTATAGCCATTGTTCTCTTCCCCTTTTCTTTAAAACTTTGTATAGCCATAATAATATTAATAATTGTATGGTGCTGCACTCTTACAGCACATGACTAAATTAAAAATTTATTTTTGTGCGTGTATAAAAATCGGTTTTTTCTTAGACGTATATGATTGTAATTCAATGCTGCAATTGATCAAATTATAATAAGAGTATATATATATAACGAGAAATGATTCTAATATGATGTTATTAAAATAAATTGATTAAACAAAATGGGAAAGATAATAGTTATTGCTTAACAATGGATCTTCATACATAATATTTAGGCAGAAACTCAATGACTAATAAAAAGATTTAATAATAATTGATATAATAAAACTATAAAGATGATATGCTAATTGAATCACTTTTTTGATATTTCTTGATGTAGTAAAACTAGCATAGACACGTGAAAAGATATAATTATATTAAATCAGTATTTGGCACATTTTTATATGACAATCTTTTGCATGAGTAGAATAATTTTGGTCATTTTATGAATAATGAAACTCGGATAACTAATTTTAATAAAATATTAATATTACCAATTTATTTATATGAAGTTAAATCAATCGCTTAGAATTTTTAAAATATACTGATAATTTAGCTTCAAAATTATTGGAATTATTTTAGGAGTATGTGGAACTATGAAACTTTTTTAAAATATATATATACTTGAAACTTCCATTTCACCAATCATTTGTAAACATTTTAAAACTTTTCTTCAAATGTCTTTATATATATGTTTCTTGAATGGATGAATTAGAAAATGTAGGAATATTACTGTTTTTACTGATATTCTTTCTTTTAAAAAAATGGCAGATATATTTGTCTGATGCAAGAGTTCATCAAATTAAATCCATATAAGGTAAATCATAACATTTAGTTGAAAACATTTATTACATTCAAATATCAGCTTTTCAAGCCAATTGTGCATGCGCTTTGCTTTGCGAGTGTTAATAATAATAAATGAATATATTTATATAAATAATAAAGAAAAATGAGAAAAAATAATTGCAAAATCATTTTGTTAGGATAATCATTGATTAGAAAGTGTAGATATTCATAGGCAAAACTCTCCATATAGTAGTGCCACTCAGTGCAAGCCAGAGTAATCAATGGATGGCTTGCACTGAGTGGCACTACTATATGGAGAGTTTTGCCTCTGTGAAAAACAGCTTGTGTAAGCATAAAGAATGGTGATCATGTGATGTTTGAAAGTGTAGATATTAATAAAAATAAAAACATGCTTGCCTGGCAAAATTCATCAAATTGAAGATATGGTAGTTAATTATATTCACATTGGATATATTTTTGATATAAGCATTATGGATAATCTATATAATCTAATAGAACTCATAATTGGAATAATATAGTTAATTGTTTCTAAAAGAAAAAATATTATTGTATTATTTTAGAAGTCCATTTAAAAGATGTTTTTATTCATTAATTTGTTCTACTAGTGATACATAAAGCAAATAATATAAAAAACAATATGGTGTTCTTATATTTATTAAAGATAAAAATGGGATAAGACGTACATTTGTGAAACTCACATAAAAATCAAAACAATATTATGTATTCTCTTTTTTGAGAGAAAACCAAAATGAATATGGGATCATCCAAATAAAGGCGTACTAGAAATCAAATTATATTTTGGTTAATGGAAAATATAATATTGTAATGTGCTTAATAGATTCAGCACAGAAAACAATTATTAGTTAAGGTATAAGATACAGATTAATGCAAAGCTTAAAAAACAAAAGATATTAACAATTGCTATCTCTAATATTAATATACATTTTAATAAATTTAAACTAGAAACTGAAAACATTAAAAAATATATAAACAAACTTTGACAGCATCTCTGACTTGAATGAAATCAATACAATAACGGCCAATATATATATAAAAAAGAACAATTTATCAGTGTATTCAGTGAAGCATTTTACAAAAACCAGACAAGATTTCAAAATATTTTTAAGTGATATATTTAAAAGAATTGAATATGTGAGGCTCTATTAAATGCTAAAAAAAATTTTGATGACAAAAGAAAATATAGTTAGTTATAAAGTAGCAGAAAGAAACACTAAAGAAGAATAAAAGTCTCAAAAATATAAAGCAACATCTTTGCAAGGATAGCAAAATGTTTTAGCCATAAAAATAATAGAGCTATTACTAAAAATAAAAATAAATATCATATAGTGGTGAAGTTTCATAGTATAAAAAACAAATCAAATTAGCCAATATAACTATAACATTTTTTAAATGCCAAGTATTTTAAATGAAAAAATAAACACATAATTAAATCTGTTAAGAAAGTGCTCTAGGCAACAATGCAATAATTAAATAAATGTTGTAAAAGAAATCAATGAAAAAATAGGAAATTGTTAGTTAAAATTATATATTAAATATTTAGTAATAAAGTTTCACCAGATGATTGGATGAAATAATGATATTAATATTAAGAAAATGAAAATAAGAGAAATTATATACCTATCAAAATTTTGTCAATTTCATTAAAATTCTTTACTAAGTTCATTACAGTTCATCTATAAACAACTTTGGACTCAATACAATCAAAGAGATAAGCTGAGTTTTATCATGGTTATAGTACAACAGTTCACATCCAGATAATAAAAGAAATTATAGAAAAATCAATAAGGAAGAATAACTATTATGCTTTGGATTTGTAGATTATGAAAAGTGATTTGGTTTTACAAGCATTTCTGCAATGATAAATGTTTTTGGAATATCAAAAAATGTATCTGATATATAAACAATTTTGGAAGAATATTTACCAAAATGCAATAATAATGATAAGATTGCATGGTAACACTAAGAAAATTAGCGTTATCAAAGGTGTGTAACATGATATTTCCATATATTCTAAACATTTTTTCAGCATTTTTATGAAAAATATTTTGTGGGTTAAAATGAAGAACTAAGAAAATAAAAATTACTTGATATTATTTAATTAAACTTATTTCCAAGACGATGTGGTTATTTTGCAAATAATATTTCAAAACATCAGGAAATGTTTATACAAATTAGCCAAATGAAAGCCAAAAAAAAAACCTGAAATAATATAAATGCTAAAAACATTACTGTTCAATGTCTTTTCATAAAGGAGAAAATCATGACCAAAAATAAGAAATTAGGAGTTAAGAACTATAATTATCTTGTCAGATTAATAATACGTATGGAATTATAATAGATGAAACTAAACATGAGTAGAATGTTTTTGATAGAAATAACAGAATATTTAAAAAAATAGCCTACATGTTTTGAAATGAATATTTTTTATTACATGTGTTTTACTGTTCTTATTTATGGATTTGAGATTTGGATATATAATAGATTAATTATATAGAAACCGCAAATAACATAAACCACATATGGAAAGATGTATAGTAAAATTAATGAGAGGATTGAGAAGAAACAAATATCACTGGTATTATTATAAATAAATAAAAGGCTGAAATAGTGTTATCAGGACATCAATAGAAGAGATAGCAATAGATGAATAATTAAAATTTTAAATTTGATATAACAAGTTTAAAAAAACTATAAAGAAACCACTATGAGATAGCTGAATGATATAAGAATCTTTTCTATAGTGAAGATAGAAACTATGAACCAGTGAAGCTGTTTTAGATTTATAGATCTTCATTTTGAAGTTAATTGATAATAGTTTTAATGGCATAGGTTCCTTAACTATAAAAGATAAAAGCTATACAGTTTTTAATAATAAATCATTTGTGATATTTATTATATTGTAATGGTGCATGATTGTATATTGGAAAAAATATTTTTAAACTTGGAGGTAAAAAAACCAATAAACTCACCACACTGGCTGATTTTAAACTGGATTCCAAGAGATTGTAAAAGACCCAGAAAGAGACCACATGTGAGATGGATGGATGAAATAAGAAAGTGTGCAGGGATGATGTTGAGAAGAGAACCTAAAGATAGGAAAAGAAAGATTGAACTTGGAGAGACCTTCATCCTGCAGTGGATGGATAATGATTGATGATGATGATGAATGGTGCATCCCCATAGAATGATCACAATCAATTAGCATTGAATAAATGTTAAATATATAAAGAGATGCATGAAATCAGTACTGGAATAAAAAATCAGTTATACTAATAATATTTATAAGCAGTGCTATACTAAAAATAAGTTATAAATCACAAATTATCCAGAATTACACATAAACAACTCATCAATTAACAGTCATCCCTTGGGACTGAATGTAAAAGAAATATATTATAAACAAATTAATTATCTAGCCACTGACAAACATGGGGGAAAAGTATAATAATCATCTGCATGCATATCCTAAGTGTGAATCTATTAATCTCAATAAACAGCTGAGATACTGACATGTTGATTATCATTAATGCTCTGGCCATAAAGTATTATGACTATATAGACCATCTATAAACAATTTTATCTAACAAAAATATAAAATGCAGTGAATGGACTTTAAAGATGATACTTTTATGCCAACCAGAGAATTAACTGGATGTCCAAATACAAGCATAATCATTCCCCACAAAAATAACTTACAAGATCCTAGGAACTGTAAACAAGAGAAAGTAAAATGCATAAGCTTAATCTACTTTTATTTGACTAGTTTTACTGACATAATTTATAAATCCCTTAAACACTTTGCTGTGATGAAATCAATTCATACACATTGCCAGTTCATAGAACAGACAGATGGAGAAGTAAGACATTAAAAGTATTTTTTTAACAATTATTTAATAAAATCATCTAATAAATAATTAAAAAAGTTGTCAAATGACATGATAATATGCTGATTCCAACTTAAATATTTTTTATCAACCAAATATAATTTTATACAATAAGTAATGTTAATTTATAGTTGACTCTTACTAATTCAATTAACCTTAACTTTAAAGAGGATTTTTTTAAGAATTAAAACTGAAAAACAACATATCAAAGATAAAAAAAAATTAGCTAAAAATCCTCTTAAGAAAATGAAATGGTCCTATGCAATTAAATTTTGGAGAGAAAATAAGGTAAAGGAAAAACATGTTCCAATTTAAAAAAATATTAATAGTTATTCATTACCATTCATTATCACTTATTTTAAATATATATAAATGTAAATATAATGTGCACATTAAAATACCCTTTTTACCATGGATTTATTTCTTTTCAGTCCTTCTTTGGTACTTCTACTTTTAAGGTTTATTCCATGTTAGTTTTCTTTTATTAAATGTCTCCATTAAAACATTTCCAGGGTGATGTACACAGTTAAATTTTTCCATATTTATAATAAAATATATTTAAATTTCACACAGACTGAATTTTTTTCCAATATAATAATTTAGAGGTCAGGTTAATACACAGAAAGAGATTCTCATGCTCTTAAAAGAAGACAAGACTGATTGCATATTACTTCAGGGTTATTCTTCTCTTACATTTTTTTAGTGAACAGGTTTATATGGTGAAGTTTAATAATGTTTAGTTTCTTGCTAAAATTTAGCATATGGTTTTTCTTCAAATTCATTTTAAAATCTTTTTTTACTTGTAGTGAGATGAGTTACTTCAGACTATTAAAACTTATTATTCATTGTTTTTTTCTGCAGCTGAACTTCTGCTATTGTTTTCTTCAACAACTTAATCTAGAAAAACTTGCTACTTATTTTTAACACCTTGGTAAAGAAAACCTTCTGCTATTGATTTCTTTAATAGTTTGGTCAAGAATGATTGTTCTTCACAAGACAGTAAGGTCTACTGCTTTAACTGACCCATTATTTTTTGGAACAATCCTGTATTCACCCATTCATATAACCTCTCAAACATATCCACATTAAATCTTGACCAATTGGGTCTATTTTTACATAAAGGTTATTTAAAGATTTTTATTCTATTTTCAATCTAAAAAATCCAGTCATAATTTTTAAAATTTATCTTTAGTTATTTTGTTTTCTTATGCCAAAAGAAAAACAAGATAATCTTTAATTACATTAATTTGAAAAACATTGTCTTTTGTTTTGGCAAGAGATAAAGAAAAAAGAAAAAAAAACAACTTTAATTAATTAAAACAAAATTTCTTAACAAAATGTTAAAATCTCATTTTTTACTTTTCTTTTAAAAACATTATTTATCTCTCTCTCTCTTCTTCTTCTTCTTCTTCTTCTTCTTCTTCTTCTTCTTCTTCTTCTTCTTCTTCTTCTTCTTCTTCTTCTTCTTCTTCTTCTTCTTCTTCTTCTTCTTCTTCTTCTTCTTCTTCTTCTTCTTCTTCTTCTTCTTCTTCTTCTTCTTCTTCTTCTTCTTCTTCTTCTTCTTCTTCTTCTTCTTCTTCTTCTTCTTCTTCTTCTTCTTCTTCTTCTTCTTCTTCTTCTTCTTCTTTCTTCTTCTTCTTCTTCTTCTTCTTCTTCTTCTTCTTCTTCTTCTTCTTCTTCTTCTTCTTCTTCTTCTTCTTCTTCTTCTTCTTCTTCTTCTTCTTCTTCTTCTTCTTCTTCTTCTTCTTCTTCTTCTTCTTCTTCTTCTTCTTCTTCTTCTTCTTCTTCTTCTTCTTCTTCTTCTTCTTCTTCTTCTTATTATTATTATTATTATTATTATTATTATTATTATTATTATTATTATCATCATCATCATCATCTTTTTAAAAAAAAAATTAAAGCTAGATGAAATTACTGAAGAGAAAAAAAAATTATTTATCTTAATACATTTTTTACAAAAATTAAAGTTACTTTCAGCCATCCACTCTATTTCACACAACTGAAGCACATGACCACACATGTGAAAAAGATAAAGGATCTCCAATGTGAAAAAATAACACATCTTTATTGGTTGTATGATATAGAGTGAATAGTTGAAGGAAATGTAAAAGTCTATGTTCATATTTCCTATATTACATCTAGACTTCAGGTATGTAAAATATACTTGTATTTAAAATATTAAAAATTAAAGTTAAATCATTACAATTACTGAAGAGAGGGAGAAAACCTTTTAAAATTACTATTTATTCTTTTTTTCTTTTTTACAATCATTTATAACAAATTATAATTATCCACATTATTACTATTTTTAGAAAAAATGTTTAGAATTTTCATATTATTATTTAATAAAGAAAAATATTTGAATAAATTAAATACCCATTAAGCAACAAAAAATCAAATTTAGTATTTTCTTATTGATTAAATATATTTTTAATTTATGAGGCTTGTAATATCTGATATGGCCACAATATATAATATCGATTAATGGATCCAATATAATGTCATTGAGATTAGTAATGCCCTGATCTGATAAAATGCAAAAAACCTAAAGATTTCTCTGCAATTCCACAAAATGTTAAAAGTGGATAGAAAATAGTCTTTATTTTGGTTGGAGAGTTGTATAATGATATAATGTTAACCTGTAAACATTGACATGGAGATTCCAGTCTTTGATATCTAAGTCACCTGATGAGTGAAGGTTATTTATAAAATGCATACATAGTGAAAGATGGTCTCAGTTCTTATACTGGTAGATGCTAACAATATGGTGATGTTGAATTGGCATATGTGCTGATAAAAGTAAAACACACACATACACACACACACATATATATATATATATAAATTCAGCATGTGAGATGGATGGATGAAATAAGGAAGTGTGCTGGAATGATGAATATAAGAGAGGCTAGGGATTGAAGACACTGGATTAATCATGGACAGACCTTCATCCTGCAGTGGATCACTAGTGGTTGATTCTAAAATACAACCATTTTGAAGAAGTATATTAATGAAGCATTAATTGAAGTATGTCATTGTGAAAAAAAATAATGAAGCAATAAGTAACAATTAAAGGCTCCTTATAGACAAAACAAAAATTATAAGTAAGAAATTTTAATTTGTTTTAGGTTCTCCATAATTTTTAATGAAATAAACTATAGGCTTAAAAAGTGATATTCCAATTACAGATTTATTCAGAGCATTAATATTTACTAGACTAATATTTTAACTTGAGAATCTACTATTTCTCAATAAATAATAGCTAGAAATTCAACAACAAACACTGTCAGATGATTAGAATTAATCATAGAATTATACATGATTGGAGTGATTTTGATCGGAATAACTTAGTATTAAAAGGAAATGTGGCTATGTGCTTGAAAAGAAAGGTCTTTCATAGATGAGTTTTTACCATTTTTTACTTATGGATCTGAGATTTAGACAAAACAGAAGTTCAATATAAAATCTTAAGACCACAAAACAAAAATTGGAGAGGTATATGTTGAGAATGATAATGAGGAATTAAAAGCAAAATAGTGGGATTAGAGTAAAAACAGATATTCACATTATTGGAAGATATGATGATAAATAGACTATTGAAAGCTTTAAATTGATGCTAAAGATTGTAAAAAAAAATATAAAGAGATTATGTAGAAGAAGATGGAACACAAAAGAATGTTTACTGGAATGATATGGGGAAAATGTAGATAAGATAAAACGAATCAACTTTGGAGAGACCTTCATCCTATAGTGTATTGATAATAAGTTTAAAATGATTTAAATATGGTGAGATGGATTGAAAGTAATGTGTGGTAAATATTAAAAAGATTTTAAAATGATTGACTACAATATTTAACAATTTCACTTGTCAATTATATATATATATATATTATTTATATAATCATATTTTTCATCCATTGACTATTTATCATCTGTGCAATATGAATATAAAAAAGTGATGATTTGAAATTCTATATACATACAAATGATACTAAAAACATTCCAGCTTCAAAATCAAACTAATCATAATTTAAATGTGATTTGTTTCTATGTGAATGTTCAAGTGTTTGAAATTTTCATCTCATCTTTGCGAAGTAAAATACAAATATAATGAGCAAGAATTGATCTGGTAACAACTCAGTATTTGCTGTAAGTTTTAAAGGAGTGTGTGCCAAATATGAAAGGTTTTATTGATCACATATTTATACAAGTAATGAAATATTCCGTAAGTAAATAGTGATTATGATATTAAATATAGGCAATTGTTGTTCATTCAGTCCCTATATTTGAGTAGCCATTTATATGCTATTAAAACTTATAGTGATGTCTATGTAGGATCAGATAATGGTGCTAGTTTGACGATGATGATGATCCAAAATATAAACAACATCAGTGATTTTATTAATTATAATAAAAGTAAAGAATAGAATAATATAAATTATTTATATAATTAGATTACTACAAGTGAATTGCAAATATGTGTGCATATACTATGTGCCTGGTTTATATATCATACCTTTGACATTTTAAATTAGACAATACATTATAACAGGTGTTAGTAATTACTCAGGCTCCCAAAAGAATATTCGTAATTCTTTGATTAAAGTAAAATGCATCATTCGACTAACTTTCTAAAAAACTATTCCGTTCTGCACACTGATCAGAGCTAGTTTGAATAGAATAACAGACTCGAATAATGGTATAATGTATATAGGTTGAAAAAACACATCACTAACAAAAATCCATAAAAAAGTAATTAGCAACACTCCAATAAAATTAATAAAATAAATGGTGATACAAGCAATTATTTAAATTATAGATAAATAATTCTGATATAATTTACATGGTGCTTATCTTTTTTTAAATTTTATTTTAAGTAATTGAAAGCAAAATAATTTCTTTCTATATCTTTTTTTTTTTTTTTAAATAATGTTTACGAATACTAGCATAGAGTTCTCTCATTTACATATATACTGTACTACGTGATAACTTTAAGAAAGTTGTAAAATAATAATTGATAAAATGATTTTTAAAAACTTATTACTAAGTTCATTTGCACATGTTTTATGTTAAGCGTATGCACGTAATGTATGGATATACAAAGTTTTATAATAAGAAACTATTAATATTTTTAATATAATTACTACAAGTTAAATATTCTTTTAATTAAATATTAGAGTGACATATTTAAATAAATTTATATTATAGCTATAAATTTTATCATGGCAGATTTACCTGAATAAATTTAAAAAATATATTTTTAAAATTCTATAAAGATATAAGTTTATTTCTGATGATGTAAACGTTTTGTAGTTAATTTTAATTTCATTTAGTTATTTGCTGCTATGAATTCAATAATAGTCTATTGAAAGAAAATATTAGTTTCTGATTTTACTGTATGGAAATAGTTGCTACTGTTTTAACAGCTTGTGTAGGCATAAGAAATGATGATCATGTGATATTTTAGTCATTTTATACCATTCCTGGACAAAGAGTGATGATGACTATGGTTATTAAAACCCCCAAAACACCAAAATTTATAGATACTGAACTGGTTCATATCTGTATTACTAAATCAGACAATAATCTAGGATTAAAAACATTATTGTGTTTTCATGTTGGATTCATGGCTTTAAAGTTAACTAAAAAGATAAAAGATGGCATCAGGGGTTGTTGCATTAGATCCAAAGTTCTAGCTGCAGTGTACTCAACGCCAAAGCTTCTCACTGATGAAGGTCATAAGCTAGAAACAAGTCTGGAAATGTTAGATGAGTAAACAGTAGATAGGGATTTTGTCTCCATTGATTACTATGACTTTCATTATATGACAATATTGTATGGAGTTGCTGCTAAATATGATTCTTTTTCCGATGCAGGCAATTAATCCTTGCAAAAATTTAACACTAAAGCTAATTATCCTTTCCTCAAGTCTTAAATGACTTTGGTTTCTTAATACATACAGAGAAAAAGTTATCTTAGATTTGCTGTTCTTTTTACTCTAGTGTTATGTGGAAACCAGTAATATTAACTAGAAGCAACTCTGATGTTAATCGACTAACATAGTAGTCAAGTGATAAAATTTAATTTGGTTTGCCTTTATAAAAGCTCTCAGAAAGCATATTTTAATCTGAAAATTGATTTTCTCCAAATATTTTTTTATAAAATTATTTTGCTTTTCTAATTCATTAATTAGAGCACTCAACATTCCATCTTATTTGTTTATTAGAAAATTATAAACACATTCTTTCTTTTCAATTAAATTCAGCAGGTTTATAATAAATACATTTAATAAAATATTTATATTTAAAACAGTTTGTTTTCTTTTTTCTTTTTTGAGTTAAAATTAATTGAAAAATCTTTTTAAAAATATTTTTATTTAAAGAAAACGCTTAAACATTTGCAAATATAATTTTATTTCTTGTTCGTGACAAAACCGCAATAAGAAATTTTAACTACTATATATATGACCAAAATGTCATAATATATTTAATTTATAAATCGTAATTCTACGAACATAATATTAAATGTAAATAATATATCTAAAACATGTAAATAAAGCAGAATTAATCAAAGCGCAAGCATGGAAATAGATTGATACTCATGTTAATGATATGTGAGACTATCTGTTTATATAATAATTTGGGATTTGATTAGCTATTTTAATTAATAACACCATCATCATTTTCAATATTGATTAATCCACTGCAGAATAAGTATCTCTCTGGTTTGGATTCAATTTCTCTGACACATTACTTCTCTTTTTTACTTCACATTCATTCATCTATGTCACATATAATTTTCCATGTCTTTTACAATCTCTTGGGATTCAGTTAAAACTTTAACTGAACTGTCTATCTATTGTGATTTCTTCTAATAACAGCCTAACTCCATTTCAGTTTCATAATTCTTTCAAAGATGTTAATGATATTTTTTTTAAAATTCTTATCTTTTTTATTTCTTACACTTCAAACATACATCCTTTTACACTTTGTTGAGTAGTCTGAAGTCTTTGAACTACTTCTCATTAAATCTCTAAGTTTCAGTTTTATAAATAAGAATTGTTTTCAAATATAGAGCATATATTTTTTTTTAATAGTAGTTATTTCTATTAAAAACACTTGATCCTAGTTTAATTCTGATTAATTTCATCCATTATGTTTTCATATGTATAAATAATATGAGCAAGGTATTTTGTAATTATTAACTTATTTTAATTGTTCTGAGACAATTCTATTAAAAATAGCTTTAACTTTTTTAGTATTTGTCTTTAATTCTTTTTTATTGTCTTTTATCATTTCTTAAGTTCCTACAATACATGTACATTTTAGAGACCATATACATAATAAATTAAGCATTTAATAAGACTCCCACTATGAACACTCTAGTTTATCATTATTTGTGTGTGTGTATATATATAATATTAATTTTGATGCCTGTAATTCTTCAAAATATATGTAAAATTTAAATTTGATATATATTAAAAGTAATATTAATATAATTCAACTTTTGTTATAATTTGTTTATTGCATAAGTCGGGTAACAGCAGATGTGTTCTGCCACACATGACCTTCACCCTTTTCATACACATTGTAAAAAATGCATGTTGTCCCTGGTGGTAATCACATAAGACAATCACTGAAGTTAACATAAATTATGGCGTGAGATGAAGCAGTGTAAGAAAAGGTCACCCCTATGGTTTGTCAATCTATAGCAATCAGAAAATTATTGTAAAGAAGAAAAATAAATAAATAAAGATGAAAATCAAATAGAAAACTAAAATAAAAAGTCTGAGCTAAAATGGATGCATTTTACCTCTCAAATAAAGGAGGGTGTTATGTAACACTAGCAAGATATATGTTATAAAACTCACATATATCCGTGTTATATATTTTATAATTTAAAAATAAATTATCAAATTTATTAAGAAATGACAATAAAAAAATAGTGTTTAAGATGTAGGTTTAAAAAAATGTAACTTTATAAAAATAAAAGAATGCATCATTCAGTAGAATAAAACTATTTACTAAAAGTGGGTGGAGAAAAGAATTGGAAAAAAAAAGATTTTAAAACACACTTTCCTTTTTATAAATTTTATTGAGAGAAAAAAAAGTAAATGTTAAAAGAATAAAATGTCTAAAAATAAATAAATGTAAAATATTAAAATAAAATTAGTTATAAAAGAAACTTGTGAAAATATCTCATTGGCAGGAATGCAATTAATTTAGAAAGATTCCTGGAATCTAGAAAATGAAATGCAAAAATTAATTAAAAAATAGATTTAAATTATGATTAATTAAAGCTACAATAAGGAAATAATCAATGGGAGAGTTAAAATATAAAAGGTGACTTGGCTATTGTTCTTCAGTCTGGTCTTCATTCCATTATTGATCCAGTACATATTATTCATTGCTTAATTCATTCAGTTATCCAGTTCAGTTCAGTCTTCATTCAGTCATGATTCATCCATTCTGGTCTTCAAATATAAATGCAGTATAGACCCAGTATTTTCTGCTGTGGTAAATATTGCAGAAGCCACACAACTAGCAATATGTGTTACTAGACTGCCTGAGAAGTGTTCAACTGGGCTTCAGGATCCAAGGCTCTCCACAAAATCAATTATCCCCCTCCAAATCCTCACTGGAAACTGATGCCAAAATGGTTGAAATAAACACTGCTGCAAATTCTCCCTCTCCTATTGTCAAGTTCAAAGAATGGAAAACAAGAATTGATACCATCAAGGGAACACTAAAGGCCAAACAGTTGTAAATGGACAATCATGAAAACCAAGGTAAATACAGTTTGATCACTGTCTATAGACACTTTATATTTTCTAAATGAAATGACTGTAACAAAGAACTATTATAAAATTTAGTCTGATTAATCATTTATATTTTTATGTAAATTTTCATATTGTTATATTATATGAAATGTGTGCATGAATAAATAATATTGTGCTTAATTGCTATTTGGTTTAATCTCTCTCTCTCTCTCTCTCTTGTCACTGCATCACCATTGTTTTAAAAAGATAAATATTTAAATGGGTTAAATTAAATGTGCTGGACCACCCTGATTTAAGATTGGAGCTAGCTTGGGATAATTCAAGCACTGGATTTGTATGCCTGTCATCCAAGCATGTTGTCTATGTATAACATGTAGTTAGCTGGCACCTGAGTTTGATTCTAAAAACAAATAAAATGCTTTGGGTAGCAGATTTTTGTTCCAACAACTGAGTTGAACATGGTCAGAAAATGTGGTAGTGATTATACACTGAATAGCCTCAATCTGACCATGGGTATCATTAATGGTCAAACCATCAATGGTATTCACCTCTCGGCTTGAAGGGCCATTCCATTCTTGTAGTAATAGATAGAGTTGAAGTCAAGAGATATTAAAGTTGTTTTAAAAGTATTTAAAACATAGCAGTAATATGGTAAGATCAGAATAATAGTACTGACATATAAATATATAAACCATTAAACAATTACAATTATCCAGTAACGCCCTTTGTTTAAAAGTCTATATCTTAATAATAGTGAAATTCAAAATGATACCAATTTGAAGTTGTATGCTAAACGATGTTAAATATTGAAATACAAACTAATTCCAACATAGAGCATGAAATTTTAAATAAGCAAATGATCTTAAATTTTGCTAATAAACTAACAAGTTTACAAAGTTATTAAAGACAAACTAAACATTAGATTTTAATCGTTAAATAGCCCTCCCAAACTATAAATGAAAGAAAGTTACTGTTAACACTAACTGAAATAATTATACAAATATATAAACCATTATACAATTACAAATATCCAATAACACCCTCTGTTTAAAAGTCTATATCTCAATAATAGCAAACTTCAAAATGATACCAATTTGAAGTTGTACACTAAAAGATGTTATATATATATATATATATATAATCTGATAAAATAAATATAAAATATTCTGAAAAAAACTCTACAATATTCACTATACAATACAAAAAATCAATAATAGCTATATCGAGCTTACAGCAGTTTAAGTCATTCTGAGTAATATTTGACTGTTAAATGCTACTCAAGATGGCATACACTGTCATAAGCTGACTATAGATATTATTAATTTTTTAATATTGGTATATTGAATATTGTAATGTTTATTTCAGAGTATTTTGATGATATATATAAATAAAATATTTTTTGGCTTAAACCACATGTTAGTTTTGATTAATTCCCAATGTTTTAATGAAATAGCATCCACCATTGTCAATGTTAACTAAAATGTTAACTTTTCAAAGAAAAACTATTATATCTCAAATAGTAATAAGATTGAGTGTGAGGTAAAGAATGAGATTGAATGGAAAATAATGTTTCTTTTTTATGCAAGATATTTCAAAAGCTTTTAAACGATAAAACATTTTCTTCTCATAGAGATTAATAATATTATATTTAATGTCTTCATGATTATATGATGTAAAAAAAATAGTTTTTGAGTTAAATTGGGTGTTAGTTTTAAATTATTCTCAACATTGACAATGACAGATGCTATTCATTAAAACATTGTAAATTAATCAAAAGTAAAACGTGGTTTAACCCAAAAACTTTTATTTACACAGTATAATCATGTAAACACTATATATATATATATATATATTTATATATTACAAAGAAATCAAATCATATGTCATATGACCTAATTTCACAAATTTACATTACAACCGTTATATAAAGAACTCACAAATAAACTCTTAACATGCTTTGCAGAATATCCCCAATCCCAGATTAGTTTCTGCTACTGGCTTCCTCAGTGAGGTGCTAGGATATTCAAGCATTAGATTAAAAATACCAGATAAGCCCAGCACTTTATCTAATGGCTTTGGCAATTTTATATTGTTAAAGCTATTAATATATGGTGTATCTAAACTTGGTTCAGTTTCATATAGCTATTTAAGTTAGCTGGAATGGAAGACATATGAATATCTGAAAACTTCAGATTTTCTACTTAATAGTTATCCATCAGATAAAGTGCTGGCATTGTCCTGCTATTTTTAATCTAATGTTTGAATATCCTAGCACCTCACTGAGAAAGCCACTAGCAGAAACTGGTCTGGGGATGGAAATACTCTGTAAAATTTGTTATGAACTTATTTGTGACCTCTTTATATATATATATATATGATCAATAGATGGAGCTTTACTAAAACCTCCAAACAAGCATATTTTGGTTACATAAACGTCAAAAGAGTCAGAATTCATTATCTCTTTCATTAGTTCCACCTTCAGATCAGCTGATTTCAAGCTAATTTGCTATCATCAGTAAAGGGTAGGGGCCAGAAAGTAGATATAAACACTAACTCCAAGTGTTTATGCAACAAGTTCCTATCAGTTTGCAAGCATGAATTTTTCAGACACGCAATGTCTTCAAACCCAGCCAAACAAGCCAGGTAGCTACATGGGTCTGATATCAGTTCAGTTTCATCACATAGTCAAAGCCTCTGCTGTATATATCTTTTGCAAAAACCTTTAAAGGTACATTTATGAAAAACAAAAACAAGTTATAAATCATATAACTTGCTATCACTTGCATTTATGATCAGTAGATGGAGCTTTACCAAAACCTCCGAACAAGCGTATTTTCTTTACATAAACGTCAAAAGACTCAGAATTCACTATCTTTTTTGTTAGCTCCACCTTCAGATCAGCTGATTTCAAGCTAATTTGCTATCATCAGGGAAGGGTAAGGGGCAGAAACTAGATCTAAACACTAACTCCAAGCGTTTATGCAACAAGTTCCTATCAGTTTGCAAGCATGAATTTTTCAGACACACAGCCAAACAAGTCAGATAGCTACATGGGTTTGATATCAGTTCAGTTTCACCACATAGTCAAAGCCTCTGCAATATATATCATTGCAAAAACCTTTAAAGGTACATTTATGAAAAACAAAAACAAGTTACAAATCACGTAACTTGCTATCATTTGCATTTATGATCAATAGATGGAGCTTTACCAAAACCTCCAAATAAGCTCCATCTATTGATCATAAATGCAAGCGATAGCAAGTTACGTGATTTATAACCTGTTTTTGTTTTTCATATATATATATATATAGGGAGAGAGAGAGAGAGTGAGAGAGAGAGAAAGAGAGAGAGAGGTAAGGGACAGGGTTAGTAGTTAGTTGATTAATTTATTAAAAATTATATTTATAAAAATGAAATAAAAGAAGCTTTAGGGTTAAATTAATTTGTAGCTATAGATGTTACATCTATTAGTGAATTATATATTGATTAATATTAGTAGTTGTAAATGCTATATGGGAATTGTTAAACCGATTAGAACAATTTTATTCAATTAATCTGAGATTTTTTCTTTATTCAGCTGCCATTTGAGTCAGAAACATCGGCACTACATACTTGTGGGTGAATGTTTAAGATAAAATTTGTGATAAATCATATTATGTTAGAGTAATAGTTTACAAGACAGAGTTAAGTCAGTTTAACTGCAGTAAAAAGGCTTGTGAACAGATATAATAAGAATTAAAAATATACCTTTTTTTTATTCACAATATAATAAAAATGTTATCACATGATCATTTCCTATGCTTATATAACCCAGTACAAGCCATAGGAATGAATCGATGCAAGAAGGTATGTGTATAAAATTCTCATCCAATATTCCCAGACTAAATTCTAGCATGTGGCTTTCATCAATGAGGGTCTTGGATCTGAAAGTACTGCACCTAGACTTTAGGATCTAATGTAACCCTACAGCAGCCATCTTTCATCTTTTTAATTAATTGTAAAGCTATGAGTTCAAAATGAAAACACAATAATATTTTCAATCCAAACACATTTGCTTATATAATCATATAGATCTGACCCACTTCAGTATCTATATATTTTGGTGTTTTTAATTTCAAAGCCACAAGCTAGAAACTAGCCTGGGGATATTGGATGAATAGGCACCAAATAGGAATTTTATGCACAAAGTATTGCATTGGTGGTCGAGAGGTCAGCGCGACTGCCTTGCACTAGCCAGCAGTTGCCCGGGTTGCGGGTTCGCGTCCCGGCCGATGCTATGACACACACAAAAAAAAATTGCATTCATTGATTACTATGGCTTGCACTGAATGCAATACAATTTGACACTGTTTTAATAAAAAATGTTTGTGAAATACCTGACTTTTAAGATATCATTTATGTTATAGCAATCAGCAAGATAAACAAAAAAAAACATTAAATAAATCTCTCAACGACATATTAAACTTAATTAATTAAAATATTTTTTTTAAAAGTATTTAAGGAGCTATTTAAATTACATGTATATAATACCTCCTTTCATACGACAGAAATTTTTTCTAATAAATGTTTATTTCCAGAAAAAATATCGATTTAAATTTTTATATTGTTCTTTTTTTTTTTTTAAAAAAAAAAAATTGTTTATATTTTGGTATTTAAATTTTAAATGATTTTTTTTTTCGTTTACTTACTTTTATTTTTGAATAATAGTTAAGAGTTACTTTTGTTTTTATCTTTAGCGAGTATATTTTAAAATATATTTATTTTTAATTTTATCTATGCGATTATAAATAAAATTTATTCAATCATTTATTTTTAATTTTATATATGCACTATGATGGAAAATTTAAAAAGAATGTGTATTGTAAAAATTGGTTGTCTTTCTGAATACATTTTCAATGCTTTATATTGGGAAAATATGTTTAATATAATATACGCGGCTCATATGAAGCAAATCAAAGTACCAGTAATCTAGTAAAATAAATGCACCAAATTTAATTCGCTAATGTTAAGTTACTGTGACTGAACAGATCTCACTATGCGGACTACACGTCAAAGATGTACTTAGATCTATTAATGAATCCAGTAAATTTACATATGCTTGCAAATATTTATATTGATCACTAGAAGATACAGAATAAAGCCATATAAAATTTATTTAACCAATAAGCGTTAATGAATGAAATACTTTAAGTTGAACAAATTCATCAACATAATAAATATATGTCTATGATGTCTCATATAGTAAGTGCCCATAAATTAAAACAATTCATAATAGAACTTAGATTTGTCTGCATAGTTAATAAATCTAATTGAGGATATACATATATCTTTTGAAAAAAATGGATATTAAGAGCGTACTGTTAATCTATCACAAATGCACATACACACACACTTTTGTTAATAACTTTCTATATTAGCACATTCAAAGGATTCAGTAATTGGGATATCACAATAAGTTCATAAAAATGATTGAGATATGATTTGCATTATAATGAATAACAATTAATAACTTATAATCTTCAAGTTTAGAAAATGAATTAAAAGAAATAAATAAAATGGCAATGGTTGATAGTTGAAGGTAGAAGATGCTAAGAACCCTCTAATTGTGGATCCAAGCAGTCATTCAATTATGAGTTTTTATTTAGGTGTTACAACCATAAATCTTTTCAAGTGAAGGATGATTACATGGATTAGAAGAAGAATTATTTAATGTTAAATAATCACTATACATAAATATACTTCATGTAATAAAGATGTATATGGGAGATGGTGACCTGGGCCAACTGATGAGTACTGGTTCAGCACGAAATGCAACATGGAGGTCATTTGTCTTTTATTGTATCTTTATTTATATGAAAAATAAAAAGAGGAAGGAGAAGTGGAGTTTGTTAACACATTGATAAATGAAACAATGTCGGATTTTGACAAATTAATAAAAAGATAAAAAGACAATTTATTTAAAAAGCAGAAGTGTATTTTACTATAAAAAGGCACATTACACAAGTACAGTGGAATTTATTATAAATAAAACTTGGAAAAACAACACTAGAGATTGGTGAGATTAGTTATTCAAATTAATGGAAGACACCAAGATAATTCAAGTTTGTGTCCCAACAAATTCTCATTGTAATGAGGATATAGAGGATTTTTATGTAGATGCACAAAATTCTTTAGATTAGACCAAACAATACTTTAAAATTATTATGGCAGACTTTAATTTTAGAATTGATAAATGATTGCTAAGTGAAATTTTCATAAGTAAATTCAGTTATGGTGATAAAAATGAGAGAGGGTCTAGGCTGGAATTTTTAGAAGAAAAAAAACTATATGTTGTGAATTTTTCTTTGAGAAAAATGCTGAATGAAAATGCATATGAAAGCATCCAAATGAAAGTGTAGCAGAACTGGATTGTATTTTAACAACAAAAAGTATGTAACTCTCATAATAGATTTGATACAGGAAGTGATCCTTGATCAGGGAAGTGTATGTATGGTAAGTGTTATTGCAAAACTAGGGAAATGATAACTACTAAGGAAGACAATATCAAAAATTAGTATTGCTTATCTTCAGAAACATTCCAATAAATTAAAATTCCAATTTGCAAATATTAACAGGCTATGAAAAGTGTTTGAGATGCCATTGAAATCAATAAAATAACTGATATTCTATTAAGAACTGCAATAAAAAAAATAATTTACCAATAACTTTTTTACTTAGACAAGATAATGTATGAAGAAGAAGATGAATTCAGATATGTTTAAAATGATCCCTCAAGAACAAATGAAAATCGAGATTTTTATAAAATGACACATAAAAAAGTTAATAATGATATAAAAATTATGATTGTAAGATAGCAAGAAAAGCTATAGAAGAGATTAAAAATTGTAGAAGTGTAAAACAAATTGAAAAGATGAAAATATTTAAAAAAAAGAATAACATCATGAAATGTGTAATAAAGTTCTATAAAGTATTTTAAAGTAAGAAAGAACAATAAATAAAGTAACCCTACAATTACAATATCTTTTGAATTAGCCAAGTTTTTTAAATGAATAAATGAGACACATAATTAAATCAATAAAGAAGAGAAAATCTCCTAAATATGATGAGGTTATTATTGATATTTTAAAATAAGAAGATGAAAAAATGTTAGCAAATTTATATAAAATTGTTAATTGATGAATATGAAGCAGATGATTGGAAGAATACAGTAAGTAATATTAGAATTAAGAAAGGGTATAAAAAGATATTAAAAATTACAGACCTATCAGTTCTATACAAAATCTTTACTAAGATAATTACAACTCATCTTCAGCAAATATTGACTAATTAACTAAAACAACAAGCTAGATTTAAAAGGAGTTAAGCATAGTGGATAACAGCTAAGTATTGATAGAATTTTGGAAAGGACCAATAAATATGAGTTAACATTATACTTTGAATTTGTACATTATAACAAGGTACTTAATTCTAGAAGCATTTCCACAATGACTAAAGTATTGGATTATCAAGATATAGACCCGAGATAGTCATATTCTGAAGAATATTTGGCAAAATACTGCAGAAATGGTTCGATTATATGATGATACTAAAAACATTTAACATTAAAAAGGGTATGTATCAGAATGATTCCATATCTCTAATACTTTTTACAACAGTTTTACAAAAAGTATTTTGAGATTTAAAATGGATGAAGAAAAATGAAGTGGAGATTATTTATAATGTGATTATTTTGTCAATAATGCTTCAGATTTTTGAAAAATGCTGCTACAAGAATTATCAGATGAAAATAAAACAGTATGATTAAATATAATGCTTAGAATGACAAAAGTACTGATCAACATATTTTCTCAGAAGTAAAAAAATAAAGATGGATAATTATGAATTAGAAGATGTTAACAACTATAAATACTTCTATCAAAATGTTTATACAAATTGAAACTAAATTGATAAAATTAATCATAGAATTAATCCTGGATAGAATGCTTTTGATAAAAATAACTTTATATTATAAAAATATATACCAATATATTTGGAAGGGATGTCTTTTACTAGTTTTTTATTTATGAATCTGAGACTTGGACACTTAATAGAAGTGTAACATAAAAACTTTAACTATTCAACAAAGTATGGAAAGATGTATATTATGAATAACAAAAAGAAATCAAAATGGAAATACATGGGTGAGGAAACAAAGAGGTATTACTCACATTATTGAGAGAATTAAAATAATTAAATGAAATTAGACTGGACATATTTCTGGAAGAGATGATCATATGTAGATTGTTGAAGTTTCAAATTGGATTCCAGGAAATTGTAAAAAATGTAGAAAGAAACTTCAGGTGATATAAATGGATAAAATAAGAAAGTTTATTGATGTGATGACAAGAAGGGTTATTATGGATCACATAAATTGGATTTAACTTCAGGAGACCTTAATCCTGCAGTGCATCAATAATCGTTGAAAATATTGAGAAACTGGACATTTTAAAATTGAATATTATATTTTTAAGATTATATTCAAAATATATCTATGGTTACAAAAAATAGTTCTAAAAATGGGATTGTATGTGAATTTTTATAATTACAGAATACAGAGATGTCTCTAGAGATGATACATTTATCTTGAATGCATGGTTATATTGTTAAGTAATGTCTCCTCACATTTCTCATTTATGTAACTGTCCTTATACTATCCACTTATGATGACACCAACTAGGTTACTTTCAACAATTCAGTACTAATAAAACATATTTTTATGCAGAGATAATATTGCTGCTTTGACTTGATTGAAAGATTCTGCAGAGATGACTTTTGATGACTTACAGTAGTAGGTTATATTCATATAAGCAGACTACAATGCATTTATGGTTATTTAAACACATTTGTCCTATTAAGGACTGTATATGCTAATGATGTAATAAAGGATAATAAAGCAAACAAATTATGACAAGTGATTAAAAGCACAACTTTTTTCTTGTGTAGGATCTTGTATTACTTTTTCTATTGCACTTCTAAGTAAATGCGATTTTCGTCTAGAGACAAATACATAAGATGATATATAATGAACATGCCAAAAATTCTTAATAAGCTTTTCAGAATATCCCTGTCATCAGACCAGTTTCTAGATCTAGCTTTCATCAGTGAGGCACTAGGATATTCAAGCATTGGATTTGAAATACCAGGTCAAGCCCAGCACTTTATCTAATGTTTACTAATTAAGTAGAAAATCTGAAATTTTCAGACATCCATATGTCTTCAAACCCAGCTATCTAATTTAAATAGCTATATGGAAGTGAACTAGGTTCATATACATCATATATTAATAGCTTTAGCAATATAAAATCACCAAAGCCTTAAGATGATTTATAATGACCTTTTTATGTGATATATTTAGATATAGAACAGCGCCATATAATTTAAAAGGATTATTGTAATGATTATAAAGAGATTGAGTATCACCATTGAATTATTATAATTAAGGAAATTAATGCACTTCAACGGGTATATCATATATCTATTTTTATATATCTAATTAACAATGTGTATCTCCAGTCTAAAATATATATATCCATCTCTCATGCAATAACTTTGTAATACATAATAACATAAGAAGGTATATTGTTAGAAATGCTATTATTAGTTTACATCCATAAACACATATATTGCTTCTTTGTTTTTCCTCTATTATTCTTATGATCTAGATATAATGCAATTACATCTAATCAAATTTTTGACTGCACACACAATAACTTATGCACATTAATATTTATGGAGTACAATGAATGCATACACTAATAGTATATTTTCAATATAACTAAAATTAATCTTTATTGTTTATACACAATTTGCACATATATTGAATATAATTCTAACTATTTTTATTTTTTATCTATAAAGCAAATAAATACTTACTTAATAAATATACGTATAATACAATTTTAAACTTCAAATGAATAGTGTTTTCCTGAAGGTTTGTAATTTGGTATTTTAGATGTGAGAAAATGTTGGACTATTTTCATCATCTATCATTAAATGTTGAAGGTCTAGAAAATTTCAAACTTTATTTAAGCTTTTCAAATACAAACCACTATTAGTAATAACATACAAATAGAGAACACAGGTTAGGTGATTTCACAAGATTGAAGAAGAGTGGAGAATAATACCAGTCAAAATGTTATGCAATCTACTATCCTGTGTTGTCTTTGTATGTTATTACTAACAATTATAAATATTTGGAGAAGTTTAAATAAAGTTTAAAATTTTATAGACATTCAACATTAATGAAAGATGATGAAAATAATCTGCCATACTATCATATCTTTCAAATGAATAGGTTTTTTTTTGTTGGCAGTCCAAATAAGGTAGGACTACCTAATAAATGTAATATTTTATCACAAATGTTTTTTTTAATTTAGACAATTCAAAGATGATAAATATGCAAGATATGTAAATTAACCATTGGGATTCAACTGAATGGTTTGCTATTATATTAACACATTGGTCCATATTGCACCTTAATTTTTCAATAAAATTGTCTTTCTATATTATTAAAATCATTTGGGGTATTCTAGAGATTCAAAGTCAGTCTATGGAAAAGTTTACTGATTTATTTAAGTAAACATTTTACAAACTTTTATGAGCAGTGATCTATTTTCAAAAATGGTAATTTTTCATAATCCATTTCTAATGCATATATAAAAAAGGGGTTGGGGTGAATAAAAATATTTATTTATTGTATTTACATTTTTAATTGGATCCTCTCAATACATAAATTTAATAATCAAATACATAATGAGATATATAAGAAGATTGAGCATGTTTCTATTTTTAGTGATGATGTCTTTGAAGCCATGTTATTTTTAATAGCAAGATTTTATAATTAAAGTTTATTTTGAAATTTGTTATTAATTCTTATTATTGTTAAAAGTCTTTTAGACTGTATATTGTAGTAAAAATGCAGAAATCTTAAAGCAACAATATAAATAGCTGTATAAATGGTAATTATATGTTGGATGGCCACTGGTTACCTAGGAATGCCTGAAGAGAAGGGAGAAATATACCACTTAAAATGTTGTGTTATATACGAACCTGTGTGCTATATTAATGTTTGAATGTGTGTGAACAAAGTTTAAATTTTTTCTAATGACATTCAAGATTTAACATAAGATGCTGGAAATAATCCAACATATAATTACTATTCAAATGCCTTTATCAAAAACTTTCAGACAAACACAGTTGGCTAAGTCTTTTTAATTAAATATAAAAATAGAATCAATTTTTTTACAATCAAAATTTATTTTCAATGCAATATCTTTGGACAAAGAATTTAGTTTTGATTTGTCTTCATAAATATATCAACAGCCACATCATCTTTCTGAAATGGATTCATAGTCTGTGTCTTATTCTTTCACTGAAATGATGAACAAAATTTTCCTTTAATGAGTTTAGATGAGCTGCTAATGCAAAGGTTAAGGAACAAGATGGGCTAATTTCATTTTCAATGATAAAAGTTTGAATGTCTCAGAGCAACCATACTATTTTTGGTCTTGAATATTTCACTCATTAATAATGATTTTGGTAAAACTTAAATATATTCCAATTCTCAATATTATTATAATGCTACTCTCAGCACCAAAAACAAACAATTACATTGTAAATTTAAATTCTAGTCACTTGAACCTAAATATTTTGAGTTCCTGTTAAAATTGAACTTAGAGTCTTTACCCACTCTGCATTCTTTTAGATTTTACAAAAGCCAATGTAAAAATGCTGATGATCTATGTTTGCTTTGCCATAAGGACATCAAAACACAATTTTACATTCTTTTTACATGTCCAGTCTATAGCTATATTCATTAAATGATTGTCATACTATTTAAAGACAAAATTAACATCAATTGTCTTTTAGGTATGTTAGCCAAGGATAGGTTCTCAATTATTAGAACCAGCACTTTTTCATTTTTATAATAATGGTCTTTGGAACTGTTTATAATCAATTTTGTTAAGAAGACAACCAAATGTGATACATGATTGGTAGTGGAATTTTTAATTGAATCAATTAAATACAACAATTTCATCATTTTGGCTTTTACAGTTACAATACACTGATAATCATGTTATCCTTTCCAATTCAAAAGATAATCTACAGAATGTTTTAATGTTTTGATTGTATATTATAAAGATCTTGTTTTAGTAATTATTATTGAAAAGCTCAAATTATTGAAGAAAATTCTTCATCAATTTTTACCTTGCACAGTCATCAATTAAAAAATATAGGTCAATTTAAATGTCTTGACAGTTTTTAAAATAGAAAGGCAAATTAGGATATTAAAGTGGATTAATAACTCCAATTATGTTTTTGCTGAATTTATAATTTTGGTGTTCATCACCAAAAGTGCACTCAGGTAACAAAAATAAAAGATAGGAAGACTGGTTTTCATAAAGTATATACAGATATGTACACTAAAGAATTAACTTAAAACATAATCCTATTTCATCATATTGGCATAATTATTGCAACTAAATTAGTTATACAAAGGATGTTATTTTATGCAATTTCCTATTGATGTGACATAAATATATTAAAAATTTTCATTTAAGATGTTCTACAAAAGTCTTAAGATATGATGGCAGAATCGTAAGAGAAGTCTAAAGTTGTAAATTCACATCTTTGTTGGACTGAGCATATGAAATTAATGAATGGTAACAGATTTTTTAAACAACTATTTTATGATAAAAGTAAGCATGGTTTTCCTTTGAAAGGTAAAACTGATCAAAACTTAATAGACACAAATATTTTTATTATAGTTCATGCCATTTTTTTACATAATGACCAAAATTGAAAATATTATTAATATCTGTCAGATTTGAATGTGTGATTTGATAATGAACCAATTACTATTGTTTTGTATTTATGTACTATTATAAAAACAGAACAAAAGGCTTTATTAAATTACAAAAATTTCAAAGATGGTTCAGTATATGTCAGTCATATTGATCACTGCATGGAATTTAGTATGTAATTTTTCATTTTTTCTAATTATAATTATAATTAATATATTATTTTGTTACAATTACTACACCAGAATAGATATTTTAATTTATGAAGTTATAAATTAAATTAAAATTCAAATACTTATGCAATTATAAAATGCAATTTATAAGACATCTACAAACTTAATCCATAATTACTATAATATTAAAATTATATACAAGCGCTTTAATAAGTTGGTTGATAAATGGTAATGTATGTAAATGCATATGTAAATTAATTTGTTCATGTTCAGGAACAAAGCTAAATGTGGAATGCAAATAATTTTAATTATAGGAGCATATTTATTTAAAAGATTGTCAATATTTAAGATCTTACATTTTCAGAAAATTTGATGACTTCACTTTTATTTTTTAATCCATTTAAACTTTTTATATATTTTTATCAATATTCAATAAAAAATAATAATAATTATCGAATGGTTAATTATTATTCAGGAATTCGTGTACCGGTAGAAACAAAATCGGGCCATGATCCATGAATGCCATTGCAACAATGCAAGGCATAAAATTTGATGAAATAAAAAACAAAAAATGCAATGAAAATAATTATTTTCATGTACAAACACACATGAATGATTATGCATATTTCTCACATGTGCAAAAATTGTTTATAAACAATAACCCATATGATTATATAAGCTGATGGGCTTGGATTAAAAACATTAAGGTGTTTTCAATTTAAGACTCGTAGTTTTGTAGTTAAATGGAGATAAAAGGTGGTTGCTGGAGTTGTTGCATTAAATCCTAAGATCTAGGTGCAGTGCTCTCAGATCCAAGGCTCCTCACTTACAAAGGCCATAAGCCAGAAACTAGTCTGGGGATATTGGATGCGTAGGCACTAGATGAGGATTTTATGCATAAGCCTTCTGGTATCCATTGATTACTCTAGCTTTCTGTGTGTGGCAATATATATAGTGAGTTTTGCCTGTTTTAACAACAGTTATACACAAGCATAAGAGGAGGTAGTCATGTGATGTTTATTGGCTTAATTACAATACTGTTAATATTTTTTATTAATCATTCATTAGTCTAGAGATTATCCAATAATGAATAACATTTCTGTAGTGTAATTTCCACTATACCATTCTCACTCAAAGTAGAGACTGGTTTCTATATGCTTTTAATAACTTGTAGAGGGATGAAATTATAACCATATGATCAAAGCCATGCGAAAAAGATGTATGATCTCCTAGATGTCTATTTTATGCTGAACCAGAACTCATCAATTGGCCCAGACCACAATCTCTTACACATATCTTAATCATTGTTCAGTATATATATATAGCTAACTATTACAGTTTAATTAATATATCTTAATCATTGTTCAGTATATATATATAGCTAACTATTACAGTTTAATTAATAATTATTAAATTTACTGCCCTCACAACTTCGACACAAACCATTTACATTAGAGAATATTATTAATTACTATATCGTATTTAATATAGGCAGGATTCGAACTCAGACTTTCACACGACTCAATACTCTCAGTGCCATCTCATATTGCTGACTTACCCAATCACACATATGTTGAAAAGATAAATAATATAAAGCTGAGCACTGATTATATATATATGTGAGGATAGTAATCTAGACCAACTGATGATTGCTGGTTTAGCAGGAAATACGTATATTGGTGATTATTTATCTTTTCAACATGTGTGTGATCAGGTGGGTCAGCAATATGAGATGTCACTGAGAGTAGTGGGTCGTGTGAAAGTCTGAGTTCGAATCCTGCCTATATTACATATATAAATGCAGGTTTAAGCCTGTGCAATGTATTAATATATCGTATTTCTAATTTTAATAATTATTTTTCACAAAAAAAATAAACACTCATGTAGGAGCTCAATAAAACCTCGCCCATAGCACATGAAAAACCAGTACGTCACTGCTGATTAGTAAGCCTTGTTGTCTAGCTGCTTTTCAATAAAGAGACACTGACTTATGTTTTATGGTTTATGTTTTATATATATAATGACAAAAGCTTTTGAAATGTTATTGCTTAAAGCCCCTCCCGCCTCATAACCATTTCCTCTTTTACAAAGCTCTGTTATTATTTCAATTTTATTAAAATAACTTTATGATTTTAAATTTCATCTAAGTTAGTTAAAAGTTCTTATATAATATCAAATAAAAGTTATTTATTTAATGTATTTCATATAATACCTTTCTTTTAGAAAGAAATTTCAAGAAAATAATGCTTAATAGCAGCCAAAATTACAGTTGAAAATGCCGATTCAAACATTTACATGCATCACATGATTAAAAAACAAAACAACTCTTGATGATTGTGTAATAAAGGATATAACCACATCTTTGTAATAGAAAATTTTTGCAGAAAAGGGTGGGGGATATAATGGCTTGAAGTCAAATAGAAAAATAACGCACTCCAGAAAAAAATAAAAAGGAAAAAGAAAATTGAAGTTTCATAATAATTACCTATAGGTGAAGTAAATCAAGCAATAAAAGAAATGCGAAAAACGCACGAAGATTAAAGTCTATATAAAAGCAAATTGTATAGATTTAGAAAACAGTTCCAACCTAGGAAATATTCATTTTTGATGACATTCACAAAGGAAAAAAACATTTATCTATTTTTTAAATAAAAAAATTTGTGTAAAAACAAGATATTTTATGTGTGTGTGTTTATATATAAGAATAAAATAATGCTTATTTATGTGTTTTTAAATATACATCAGCCTTTATGTAACACTTTTAGCTCTGTTGTTATAAAAATTTTCCTAGAACAAAATACTGCTATTTGAGTCTACGCGCCAACACGAATACAGTAATTATTTTTCCAAATCTAATGATATAAAAATACTTCATGTTTATTTTCCTAACCCTAGATGTCATAATTTTTTATATTGTTATGCAAAGTTTACCGCAAACACCTAAGCATCGGAGTTAGAGTGAAACTATGCCGGATACAAAGTTCATTATATTATGAAGATAAGTAAGTAAACATAAATTTAAAATATATTAATTAAAATTGACAAACATCAACAAAATCAATAGTTAAATAACAGTAATAGGTTTTTTGAAATTCATACTAGAGTATATAAATCTAGAAAATAAATATTTACAATCTATATTGTTTTTTTGTTTTTTTTCCATATGTCATAGCATCGGCCGGGAAGCGAACCCACAACCGTCTGCAACCAACTATTTGCTTGCAAGGCGGCTGCGGTGACCTTCCGGCTAACAACGCTTGACCAAAATTGTTGAAGTTATTAGATCAGAAGTCGAACTCCGATAATGCGCTATTACTTTAAGTATTATAAATCTCTGTGCACTCAACACGTCAGTAAGAGTTTAAAAAACTTAAGTGAATCATTTAAGTTTAGAGTGCAATTTTATAAATACACCAACTTTCACTGACCATGCTAAATCTGGGCTTGAGTTTATTGTGTCTGATGTTATAATCAAATTTTGAATTGTACAAATCTATTTAACCTATCGTAGGAGAAAACTCTTACTGACGTGTGAGTGCGCTGAGATTTATAATATTTAAAGTAATAGCGCATTATCGGAGTTCGACTTCTCCAATCAAATAATTTCAAGATTTTCAGACTTTATAATAATAGATTTAAATCTATATTATTCTATATATCGCAATAACATTATAAAATTGTTTTATTTGACACTTACGATATAATATATGTCTTATATGTTTACAAGTCATAATACATATCTATATTTCCAATTCACATATGTGTGTGTTACTGCCAATTATTAATGAGATAATTTTTGGCATTTAATGAGTACAGTATCAAAGCCTATTCAATTTAAATCTTTCATTTGCACTTGAAGTTTTTAAAAATAATTGTAGATGCATCTCTTTGCAGTTGAGAATAATGATAGAGCAATAAACTTAAGAGTTAAATTCAAGATTCTGAAGTCATTTCTCATGAATTGAATAAAACTGTTCTGTTTGGCCTATATTCTAGGTACTTGAATCTCATTTGATCTGAGAAACTAATCATAGAATTATTTTTATTATAGCTGAAATTTTTTTTTTTTCAACTGTAAGTTAAAATATTATCAGCTTTTGAAAAGATGGATTTGGATTAGATAATTAAACCATATTATTTTGAAAATCACTTTTTTGTAAACAAAAATGTGGGTTGTCCCCCCCTCCCTTATATGCTGAGCATCTTTCTTGATAATTAAAAAAATAAATGAATGGTTTGTTGCTCAGTGGGTCATACGATGTTGAAACACCAGAAGTAACTGAACTGGGCTGTGATCCATAGACTTAAACTCCAGAGTGTGGCATTATACTATGGCAATATGCAGTGTATTTTTGATAATAATTATAGGGAACAAAAATTAAAATAATTAATTGGTTTGCACTATTATTTTACTTGAGTTTTATAAGGATGGCAAAAAAAAAAGTAATTTTCTTTACTAATCAATTTTTAGTAAATACAAAGGGTTTTGTTACTGTTTCTCATGAAAAACTATTGGGCAGATTAAAATCTCTTTATAGTTGCATTTTTTTCCTGGGTGCACTATGAATGTTATGTAATGCACCTTTTCATTTAAAAATTTCATTGTGTTTTCATGTTCACTTGGCTCATTCTTAAACCTTTGGTCATTTACATAGTAGATAGATTCACTAAACTATACTTAAAAAGATTCTTTTTTACTGTGATAAGAAATGTCATGTGCAAATAGAGGTTTCTGAGTTAAAGCGTATGTCCTATGAAAGTAGGTATTTCATTAATTTTATATTAATTCATATTATGCTATATTTTTATTTTTCTGGAAATAAAATAATCTTGACTGAAATATAGAAAAAAAGAGATGTTTTACATTAATGGATCATTTTGTAAGTGCTATATTCGTATTAGAAATGAAATCATTTGAAATTATGAAATTATCATTAAGAAATGAGAAAAACTTTGCAATTAACTAAAATTGTTAGTACAAAAAGTATTATAATTTTATAAGTGTAATATACCTATAAAGCAATTCAAAATTATAATAAACACAATCATTTATAAATGCTGCTATATAAATATTATTTATTAAGCACAAGCAGTTCTTAATTAAAGTGAAAGGCTAAAACCTTCTCGCATGCACATTTAGAATGCTTATATAACAGCCAATAAGATGTAAAGCTGACTAAATAGATAGCTCTCAAGTCACAACACAAGACAGAGATTTTATAAGAAAAAGGTGGTTCCACCTTCTTCTTTACTTAAATTTCTCTCTCTCTCTCTAACCGGACCACCATACAACCGTTTTATTACGTCAGTTGTAACAATTTTCTGATGAGCATGCTGCAGGAAGGAACCATCAATTGATATTCTTAATGCAGATGTTAATGCCCCCCTACAACAATATTTCCTGCTCATCAGAGGATGTAGTACATAGAGACTGGAAACATCTAAATATTTCTATGTTTGGTTTCCCAAAGAGCGCCATTAGAGTTCCATCTCACTACAACCTGACTGGCCTAGGTCAAGTTATGTCAGACGTAGCTCAGAGAACATGAGATTCTCATGAACCAGTGCTATAATTGGTGAGTGATGCGATAAATAAACAAAACTGGACAACTGGATAACCAATTTAATTTTACTAACAAAAAAAAAATTTATTAAATAACAATTAATTTGCAATTTCAACAATAGTTCATTAATTCCTCTATGAGAAGAAGCTTGGAAATATTCTAACTCAATAATAGTTCATTTTGAATTCATTTATGGGAAGAAGCTTGTGAATATTCTAATTCAACAATAGTTCATTAATTCCTTTATGAGAAGAAGCTTGGAAATATTCTAATTCAATAATAGTTCATTTTGAATTCATTTATGGGAAGAAGCTTGTGAATATTCTAATTCAACAATAGTTCATTAATTCCTTTATGAGGAGAAGCTTGGACACATCCTACTTCAACAATAGTTCATTTTTGTATTCCTTTATGAGAAGAAGCTTGGAAATATTCCAATTCAACAATAGTTTGTTTTTGTATTCCTTTATGAGAAGAAGCTTAGAAGCAGTCAAGCATTTATGGTTTATACAATAATTCATTTTGAAGCAGTCAAGCATTTATGGTTTATACAATAATTCATTAAGAAGAACCTTGAAGCAGTCAAGCACTTATGGTTTATACAATAATTCATTTTGAAGCAGTCAAGCATTTATGGTTTATACAATAATTCATTTGTTCATTTAAGAGAAGAACCTTAGAAGCAGTCAAGCATTTATGGTTTATACAATAATTCATTTTGAAGCAGTCAAGCACTTATGGTTTATACAATAATTCATTTTGAAGCAGTCAAGCACTTATGGTTTATACAATAATTCATTTTGAATTCATTTAAGGTAAGAACCTTAGAAGCAGTCAAGCATTTATGGTTTTATACAGCATTTCATCATTTTATGAATTATTACCGATTGGTAGACATTTGAACTCAGCAATTCTTGGTTTGTAGAGCATTTATCATTTGATAATTGAGGCATTTATAATTTAGCCAAATATAGAAGTATATTCTTATACATAAACTCTGTTACATTACCCAGATAGAAGTAATATGCAATTAAAGCATTTCTAATTCATATAGTAAATACGTTCAAATATTTTTATAAATAAATTTGCATGTAGCTATTTCATAACTTCACTTTATAACGTATGATAAAGATGTTTTAACATTTTATAAAACAAATTCTATGTAATTATTTCATAATGTCACTTTATAACGTATGATAAAGACGTTTTAATATTTTATAAAACACATTCTATGTAATTATTTCATAATGTCACTTTATAACGTATGATAAAAATGTTTTCATATTTTACAAAAAACAAATTCCATGTAATTATTTCATAACTTCATTTTATAACGTATGATAAACGTGTTCTAATATTTTACAAAACAAATTCTATGTAGTTATTTCATAACTTCATTTTATAATGTATGATAAAGATGTTTTAATATTTTATAAAACAAATTACCTTCCAGTTTTACAATCCAGTTTATTCATAAAGAAGGCGGGTTATTTCATTTATGGAGAGTCATGGCATAGCGTGGAGAGAATAAAGCCACTAAATTACCCCATTATTATCATAATTCCTCTAGCAAAGGTTTCTTTTTCCATTTTAACGTTCCGTTAAAATTATATTTTAACGTGTCAAAAGAATTAAGTAATACACTTTTTTTAAAACAAAAAATTTAATATGTTCTGCCTCTCTGTGTAAGACGAGAGAGAAAAAAAAAAGTTCTTTTCTTCCGACGATGTTCCTAATTTTAATACTGCCTCAGTTTAACTCAGATATCTTTTTTCTTTCTTTTTAATGATTGGATAATTAATTTCTTTTTTTTTATTGAGACAGATTAAAAAAAAAATAAAATAAGACGATATAACATTTTATTCAAATTCATCAATCTCAAAATTAAAAATATGATTTTTTTTTAAACAAATCAAAATTTATTGCATTCCCAATTAGACTGAATCACGCTAGACGTTTTTAAATGGAAGGGGTCTTTTGAATATTTATATGAGGAACAGAATATCTGTTTCAATATATATATATAAGCCAGTCTAAAACATTTTGACTTAAGAGCGTGAAGCTTTTAAACATATTAACATTTAACTCACTGTGTATTATTTCTAAATCAACAACACAAAATCTTTCGATTTAGAACGTTACTTGTTGTAAATTGAAAGATTCTGTGTTGTTGATTTAGAAATAATATGCAGTGAGTTAAATGTGAAGATGTTTAAAAGCTTCACACTCTTAAGTCAAAATGCTTCAGACTGGCTTATGTATATATAGAAATTTAAGTAAAGAAGAAGGTGGAACCACCTTTTTCTTATAAAACCTCTGTCTTGTGTTGCAAATTGAGAGCTACTTATTCAATCATCTTTACATTTTATTGGCTGTTATATAAGCATTCTAAATGTGCATGCAAAAAAGTTTCAGCTGGTATTAATCCTTTAGGTGTGTATTCTGCTTGATGGCGTTTTTTTGCAAAATGATATAAAATGTAAAGTTACTGGGCCATCTTTTTTTGGATTTCTTAATTTTATTATGTCTTTTAATTTTTTTTTTTTTAATGAGGTGTATCTTTTTTTAATTTTTTATTTTTATTATTTTTTGTAATTGTTTTTGTCTTAATGTTATTTTACTTTTTTAAAACAGTATTTTTTCATAATCCAGACACACACATACATAGAAACATAAAAACAGCAAATGAAAAGTGTTTTTTTTTTTTTTGTTATTAATCAAAACACAAAACAAATTGTTTTTGTTTTAATGTTTTTTTACCTTTATAAAACACATAATTTTTTTATAATACAGAAACACACACATGTATATAAACACAAAAACAGCAATGAAAAGTCATTTGGTTTCTTATTAATGAAAACATGAAACAAATTTCAAGTGACCTCAACACTCAAACCAGGCCTGACACATTTGATGGCAAGGTCTGGTTTCAGGCTGTCATTGCACTGCTCATGCAGCCCATTGTTCCAATCCAATATGACATTCTTGGATAGGACCAGTCATGATGACATTCTTGGATAGGACCAGTCATGATGACATTCTTGGATAGGACCAGTCATGAGCAGATGTCTTCTACTGTCAACTATTTGCGGCTCCACTAATGACAGCAAATATTTCAAGCAGATGATGTGGTTGCTAAAATGCACCATTTTTTGGTCTCGACTAGGTTATCGTGAAGATGTTACTTTATGCATGACCTCCTCCCAATAAGGTTCCTCCCTACATTTGGACTATGTTTGTCACCTTCAAATTTGTCTCCAGGATGATCTTAACTTTGTGACAATTTCATTTTAGTCAAATTGTGTGATTTCCATTTTCAAAAAAAAAAACAACTCAAAACTTTCAAACACTTAAAATACACCATCCTCACATAAGACGGCAGCAAATGTTATGTGTGAGAATTGGCATAAAATGATTTGCAAAGCACAAAGCAATGCCTACAAGGCAGCCTGCAATGTCTAATACAACATATGGGATGTATTAGATGTAACTACATGTCTGTGGCCACTTAAATGCCATTTTTATGTGATTTTACACATGAACAATGCCATAAAGTGGCATGCATGGCTAAAGGATTAATACCTTTCACTTTAATTATGAACTGCTTGTGCTTAATAAATAATGTTTACATACATTATTGTCAATTTCATAAGTTCTGAAAATATTACTTCATTGTAAATCGAATGATTTCCCATTGTTGATTTAGAAATAATATGCAGTGAGTTAAATGTGAAGATGTTTAAAAGCTTCATGCCCTTAAGTCAAAATACTTCAGACTGGCTTATATATATATAGAAATTTAAGTAAAGAAGAAGGTGAAACCACCTCTTTCTTATACAATCTTTGTCTTGTGTTGCAAATTGAGAGCTACCTATACAGTCATCTTTATATCTTATTGGCTGTTCTATAAGCATTTATGCGAGAAGGTTTCAGCCTTTCACCTCAATTAAATTCTGCTATAGTAAATAGTATAAACTCCCTCCTTCATATATGATAATACTGTAATAAAAAAATAAAGCCACTTTCTCATTGGTCCTCTTTATATATAAAGAGCATTTACAAATGATTGTATTTAATGTTATATATATATATATATATATATATATATATATAATCATATATATATATACATATATATATATATATATATATATAAAAGAAAGTTACTGTTAACACTAACTGAAATAATTATAGAAAATATACAAACCATTATACAATTACAAATATCCAGTAACGCCCTCTGTTTAAAGATCTATATCTCAATAATAGCAAAGGTTTGCTATTATTGAGATATAGATCTTTAAACAGAGGGCGTTACTGGATATTTGTAATTGTATAATGGTTTGTATATATATATAAATGAATTTATACAAGTATTAAAATCAAACCAGTCACAATTATTAATAATTTTTATTAATTATTCATTAGATGTGAAATTATTCACTTAATGAATAATATTTCTGTAGTATAATTTTCACTACACCACTCTCACTCAGGATAGAAATTGGTTTCTATCCCCTTTTATAGCATTTTCTGGATGGATGTAATCATAAATATATGATCAAAGACATGTGAAAAAGATGTATAATCCCCAGGATGCACATTTCATGCTCAAACAGCAGTCATCAGTCGGGAGTGGTGGTTCAACATAAAATATGCATGTTGGTGATCATACATCTTTTTCACATATCTTTGGTCATCATATATTTATGATTACATCCAGTGATGTAGTGAAATTCATAGTACAGAAATATTGTTCAGTCACAGTTATGATTATAAAATATGTTCGGAATATCATATTAGGTATAATGGTTCAAGCTATCATCTCATCTGACAAAATAAGGTTTTTCTTGAAATACACACTGTTACCAGTAAAAATATTTGCTGACTTTGTCAATTTTATGTAAAACTAGCTTAGTTTTACTGAAATGTAATGTTAATTTATTAGGATTCATAACTTTAGTGAAATCTTTTGCCTTGCTTCATTTTATAATATGATGGATTTTAAATAAGAGAACTGCTTTCCTGATAAATATAAGATCTGATATGGCTAGATAATTCTATTAATATATATTTTGGATCTGAAAATTAAAAAATATGATGAAAATATTAATAAGATAATTGACAAATTTCCAAGATATGAAAAGTTGAATTTTTTTTTAATGATAAGTAATTTTATTATCAATGTGTTAGTGCAACTACCAAGCAAATCAAATAAATAAATATCGAGTCTACAAAGGTGAAAAGGGATAGTTTTTTTATTTCACGTAATGTTGCATAACAGTAGATTTTCATTTTAAACAGGTACATACTATAATTTGTATGCCACTAATTCTAAATTTAAATTCCAGATCATAGAAATGGAAGCAGATGTTTTAATTTTTATATCAAGAGGTAATTTTGAATAAGATAATGATAAATACTCCATGAAGTTTAGCTTTGTAATACAGTGAATTACTCAACAGTTAAAATTTTCATGAATGAAATTATTCCGATGAACTCTGACATTAGAACATCACATGATCTTCTGAGTAATTAGTCATTTGATTATTTTAATATAAATTTTTTGTAATCCTTCATTGTTATTTAATTGAAAATAAGATGATGATGTCTGAATGATAAGTTGAATTTAATAGAAAATGGATTATTTTATGAATATATATTAATAAACATCACATGATCAATATGTATAGTGAGTTTTGCTTGTTTTAATATATATTAATATTAGAAAAAAAGTATTTCAGAATAATGAGGCTAACTCTAAGAAATGACAATTATTTTTTTTAACCAGCCTATTTTTTTTATTTATAAGCATTATAATATAAAATATGAAACATGAAAATAAATATAATAAAAAGAAAAAATACAATACATATATTAAGAGATCATAATAATGTATAATACTGAATGTCATACGATGCTTTGAAAAATGTGATAAAGACAAATATCTAAACATAAAAGATCAGATAAAGAGGAAAACAGATAAAGCTATAAAAGTGAGAAATATACAAATAGAAAAAACCATAACAATGATATTCAAATATTATAGGATTAAAATTCATCAAAAATTGATAAATAATGCCTATATGATGCAATAGTAAATTGAATCATTACATATAAAAGTGAGATTTGGCAACTGAAGCAAAGAAAGAAAGAGAATTTATGACTACTTACATGAATTACTGGCAAAGACATGTACAAAAATAGAAAATAAAATATCATAAATAATAAAAGATTTAAAAAATAATGAATATAAATCACACTATGATAAATAAAATGAGAATAAGACAAAGTTTGAATATATATAGGACATGTTTCCAGGAAAATGAATACCATCAAAAAAAAAATTGTCAAAAAATGAGTTGAAAAGAAGGTGTATAGGAAGAAATTAAATAAAACATTTTGCAGGAATATTTATATACTGACAGAGAGATATCAGTTTTGGGAATTAGAAGATTTCATACATTATAATAGATCAATATGCATACATAATGCATTTTGGATCTGATAGAAAGCATTACTAGAAAAAGAAAAAGATATTTTACAAATTTCTAAAATACTATTTCTTTTTAGGATACTACAGGCACACAAGCCAGTGCTTGAAATATTGCATGACTAGCTCATACTCTTAACCAGGGTCCATCACATTTAACTTAACACACAAGAAAATAACTATACACTTAAATTACTGGTGACACAGTAACAAGAGAAAGAGAATAGACCAAATAATATTTAAACATTAATATTTATTTACACACACATATATTTAATAAAATATAAAATAACACAACATAATATTTACATAAAAATATAAATGATTACTTTAGACTATAGTTATAATTGTTCTTTATTAAAGTTCATTTCATTTAAAAATAAAGGGTCTAGACTGTGATCAGAATATATTTGAAAGTATCTTTACCTAGTTTTTCATTTATTTTATTTTCCAACTGTTTGACCTTTTGTTTCTCTATCGATGGCTTCATGGCTTTCCTTCCAGATTTCTGTTGAACAATAAGAGAAAAAAAGTATGCAGCAGTGTCTACCTACAATCTAGGCATTTGTTCAGGTATTGATTTGAGGTGAGGCTTCATTTGATTTGCAGAGGGCTTTGGGCCTGAAGTCCTGCCGAATACTCCTATGGCTTATGAGACTTGCATTATGTAGATCACAGCAGTATTAACTGGTTTTTTATGGCACTTAAAGTTCTCCAAAACTGCATTCTCTTGCATACTGTATAGTTAGACTCTAAATTGAATGAATAATATTGGACTTCATTTACAGATTGCAGCCCTGATTATATATCACAAATCCAACTGTATAGCAATAACATGAACCTAACTGAAGAACAATAGTCAAGTCATTCTTTATATAATTTTTTCTCTTCCATTATTTTAATTTCTTATCATTATTTTTAATTTTGATTGTAATTGAAATCTGTTTTAATTAATTTTACATTTCTTGTTATCTTAATCCTTCATTCAGATTCATATATTATCTCAATAAGAGAGTGTATGTGGTTTTTTAAAATTAATTCAATTGTGAGTTATAATTTTCTTTTATCAGCCAAGTAATCTTTAAGTAATTACATTTTGAAAGTTTTACTAACATTTCTTTTTACAGACTAATTTTGGTCTGATTTCACATTGGCTTATTTTATACATTATAAATTTTTTCTTTACAAAAAGAAAGAGAAAAAAAAGTTTTTAAAATCTTTTTAAAACTAATTCTATTTTAGATTTCTCCCCACCTGCTCTTTAACAAATAGTTTTATTATATTTTAAAAGCAAAATATAAGCAATATTTTTATTTTATTTTTAAAGTTACATTTTGAAACCACTCCTAATTAATTATTACTTTTGGATTATTCTTCAAATAAATTTGATAATAATTTTTTTAAAAAAAATTATGAGACATGTAATGCATATATCCACTAGTGTTACTATATACTGGAATATAATTGTTATTACTGCTATTAAAATATATACATGGTAACTTGCAGAATTGATTTATTTTATCATCACTCTCACTTCCTGTATGTCAAACTAAGCTAGGAATAGATCTGTGATGCACTGAGGTTAGTTCTGACAAACATAAATATATAAACTAATCCAGGAAATACAAATCCACATACATTACATGCTAGTTTTGTTTGTCTGTTTATATGATATTTTGTGATGCAGTCTTTTTACTTTTTTGTAGTGAACTTTACAAAATAGAAATACTTTATCAATTTGCCTAAATTTAACTTCCATTGTATTTTATTCTTAGCATATCTGCCCAAATGGAAGCAAATAATATTGCAATTCTCTAGAGTACCTTTGTACTAATCATTATAACAAAACAAATCTGCCTCTCAAAAAACCTGTACTAAATTTATTTAATTTTTTTTTTTGAAATTCAGTCATTGTTATTTGTTTGGTAATCATGCCAGTGCAATGAAGATGTATGTGATTTTTTGACACATCTGGTAAGCTAAAAAAAACCACATTGATTTGTTTTACGACCTTGTCAGCATAAGAGCATTCTTAAATGAATGTTTTGTAATGCTTTTATAATGTGACTGTAGGAGGTTATTTCTATGCAAGAAATTGGTCAAAACATTATCTCTGTGTACAATGAATATAGTTACAGTAGTTAAATCACCATGATAAAATTGAATGGTTATTACTAAGAAATTGCAAGAAGTATAAGCACTAAAAGAGGCACATTTGGTTGCAGTTCATGACCTTTGAGCTCCAGAGCCTGACACTATACCACTGAATAAAAAGATGCAGGACTTCCTTTTAATAATTAGATGTTTGAGTGCAAATACATTCAAATTTAATAAAATTTTCATCTAAACAAAGTATTTGTGGTGTTGTAGTGGTTGTTATTTTGGAATTTTACGACAATAGAGTATCTGAATTTACAGCAGCAAGAAGTTTATTATTTCCAGTTTTCAGGGCAAAATTCTCTAGCATTTATTTGCACATTTGTATTCATGCTGATATGAATCAAGTTAATATATAAAATAATAATTGGATAGCTTTATTGCTGGAGATTTTCTAAGAAGTTCAAGCACCAAGAATCAATCTGAGGAACCTACACTCCAAAATTCTGACACTCTATCACTGCAGTGAACCATGCAGGACCAAACTAATATATAATTTCCCTTCTTAAGTTTTATCAATGTCAACAAATGAAACTTATAAAAATTGGGGTAATCCTGAGTTATAGCGGTCTCGACACTTCACCCTCTATTTTTAAAAAACTTAACTACATCTTTTTCCTACTAACTGTATCCAACTTTAATCAGTGTATCTAAGTCTGAATAAACTATATCTAAGTATAAATGTTAATAATAAAAAATTAAAAAAAAACATTTTCATGTGTAGTTTTCACTTCTAATGTATATCTAGTGGTCGTTACTGTATATATAACTGTAAATAAATAAACTGTATTAACTATAAATGTATTTACATAAAGATGAATAAATAAAAAAAAAAGAACTTACGATCCGTGTTTCGAACTACATTATTCTCACTATGTAATTGCAAAGTATATCTAACTATAAATGTATTTTTTACATGAAAATAAATAAATAAAATGTAATAAAACTTACATTTTTATGCACTATTTAGAGATATCTTGCCTGGAAAAAGTGTCCACCAAAAAAATTCCCTACTGTCAAAATTATGAACTACTTTTGTCACGTGTAATTTTTGCCGCGTGTAATTTTTGCTTTTTAAAAAATGGCAGATAGAGTTTCTATCACTTATTTAGTTCCTCCAAATGAAATTGTGGATGTTGTGTATGTTCTGGCAGAAACATGGAATACTCATCGTCTGCTAGAACAATTTCAAACTGTGAATTATCCATGAAGTGGCTTGCCAGGAGGCATTTGTTAAAGAATAGCATGCTATGTCTGCGATGCAATATTCAGTGTTCACTGATAAAATATTTGGCCAGCATAGATGGTGTTAGATGGCAATGCAAAATGTATCACCAATGTACATCAATAGAAAGAGGCTTGCAAAAATGTTTCTTAGCTGAAATCGCAGACAGATCGGCTGACACTCTGGAAACGCTCATCCAGCAACATGTTTTGCCTGGAACACATATCATCAGTGATGGCTGGTGTGCATATAATAATATCAGTGATCTTTCTAATGGTACATATCTCCACTTCTTACTGATGTATGTTGGTGACACATTTTGCATTGCCATCTAACACCATTACGCTGGCCGAATATTTTACCAGTGAACACTGAATATTGCATCGCAGACATAGCATGCTATTCTTTAACAAACGCCTCCTGGCAAGCCACTTCATGGACAATTCCACAGTTTGAAATTGTTCTAGCAGACGACAAGTATTCCATGTTTCTGCCAGAACATCTGCAACATCCACAATTTCATTTGGAGGAACTAAATAAGTGATAGAAACTCTATCTGCCATTTTTTAAAAAGCAAAAATTACACATGACAAAAGTGGTTTATAATTTTGACAATAGGGAATTTTTTTGGTGGAAACTTTTGCCAGGCAAGATATCTCTAAATAGAGGATAAAAATGTAAGTTTTATTACATTTTATTTATTTATCTTCATGTATGTAAACAATATTTATCTAAATCGCATGTTGTTAAAATTGATAATAAATTGAAAGTATGCTAGCCTTTCACATGCGCAATTATAACAGAGAAAGCCAATCAGATTTAAAACAGATATCTAATAAATAATCAAGCTTAGACACGAGACAAAGATTTTGATAGAAAAGGTTGATACCAACCTTTTCTAAACTTAACTTTATATATATATAAGCCAGTCTTAAGCATCTTAGCCTGAAAGCTTTAAATATATAAACAAATACAATTATCATTCATTGTGTTATATATTTAAAGCTTTCAGGCTAAGATGCTTAAGACTGGCTTGTATATATAAAAAAAGTTAAGTTTAGAAAAGGTTGGTATCAACCTTTTCTATCAAAATCTTTGTCTCCTGTCTAAGCTTGATTATTTATTAGATATCTGTTTTAAATCTGATTGGCTGTCTCTGTTATAATTGTGCATGTGAAAGGCTAGCATACTTTCAATTTATTATCAATTTTAACAACATGCAATTTAGATAAATATTGTTTACATACGTTGTTGCTATGAAAATTGCGGTATAGTAAATCTGAGATTTCGTGCCGTAATATATTATATTAATAACACAATGAATGATAATTGCATTTGTTTATATATTTAAAGCTTTCGGGCTAAGATGCTTAAGACTGGCTTATATATATAAAGTTAAGTTTAGAAAAGGTTGGTATCAACCTTTTTTATCAAAATCTTTGTCTCGTGTCTAAGCTTGATTATTTATTAGATGTCTGTTTTAAATCTGATTGGCTGCCTCTGTTATAATTGTGCATGGGAAAGGCTAGCATACTTTCAATTTATTATCTTCATGTAAAAAATACATTTATAGTTAGATATACTTTGCAATTACATAGTGAGATATATAACGTAGTTCGAAACACGGATCGTAAGTTCATTTTTATTTATTTATTCATCTTTATGTAAAAACATTTATAGTCAATATAGTTTATTTATTTACAGTTATATATACAGTAAAGACCGCTAGATATACATTAGAAGTGAAAACTATGCATGAAAATGTAAGTTATTTTTAATTTTTTTTAAATTAACATTTATACTTAGATATAGTTTATTCAAACTTAGATACACTGATTAAAGTTGGATACAGTTAGTAGGAAAAAAAATGTTGTTAAGTTTTTTAAAAATAGAGGGCGAAGTGTCGAGACCGCTATAAGGCAGTTTTACCAAAATTGGAATATGAATTTACTCCATTATTTTATCCTAGGCAAAATTCTCCATACAGAAGCGCCACCCAGTACACGTCAGAGTAATCAATGGATTGTGTATAAAATCCTTATCTAGTGCCTACTCATCCAATACCCCTAGACTAGTTTATAGTTTGTGACTTGCTCTGGGTGGCACTACTACATGGAGAATTTTGCCTCTGTTATAACAACTTGTTTATGCATAGGAATGATGATCATGTGATATTCTTTTATCGTTTGTTATGTATCCTAGCTTAGAGGAAGTTGGTTTATCTGTATTCGCCAATGCATTATATTGAAACACACTTTATATATTGAGTTTTGTTTAGGTTTTTATTCAATGCGAAAAGTTTTGTTTTAGACAGCTATATTTATTTTGCCACAGGGGTTCCGGCGGATTCTGCTAATATACTGTATATATACATTAGAACAAGATTAAGTTAACAATTCATTGAAGTTAATATTTGTAATGATTTAAAAGATAAAGCTGCAAAAGTACATTCTTATTCAATTTAAAAGATTCTGTTTTAAGTCGTCAACATGTTTAATGTCAATTAAAATTCTCTTGACTTTTAAAGACGCAATTAAAATAACATTTCAATTTTCTTTTTTCTTTTATAGAATGATCAAATAAGTTTTGTTTAGTAACAAACGAGTGTTTTAATAGTAAAGTGTAGAATGATTAATTTTACTTATTGTTCATCAGTAATTTATAAATAAAATTTCTGAGAATCACATACTGCAATAAAACTAAAAATTTTATTATCTAATCAATAAAAAAATAACTCGTTATATCTAAACAATTCTAGATATATATATAAGTCATGAGTTTTTAAACAGACGAACATTTTCTTGCAAATAGGCGGCTCATAGTCAACCTAGCTGACCATTTAATATTGGTTAGTAAATAAGTATGTAGCTATTTTTGGCTACAGCATACGTCAAGGAGAGAAAACAGCTTAAAAGACCACCGGCCAGCAATTGGAAAACCGAAAGTATTGCCTTCTAGTTCATAGTTCCTCTGTGAGAAACCATGAAAGAAGCCTCTGTTTTATAGCTAGAATATTCAAGAATAGTTATTTATCTGATTTGGAATTAATTTGGTACCACTGAGTTACATCACGGATTTGCAATCCTATCACAACCATCCACCAGTCCAGAAGTCAAACCAACCACTCTCACTATAGATACACTTTGTCAAGCAATCCATATAGTACATGTTACAATTAAATTTCATATAGGGACATTACTTCTAGAGCAACCCAAACTTAAATTTTTTTTATATATATTTTTTTATTTTATTAAATACAATTCTATCACACATTACTAAAACATATGACCAAAGACATGTAAAAATATGGGTATTTTGTGCTGAATCAGCATTCATCAGTTGGCTCTCAGATCACAATTTTTTAGACATAACTTCATCATTTTTTAAGTACTATATATATTTACAGATATTAAATTACTATAATTTACAGGTTTCAAATTTTCTGTACAACTTCAAACCACTATATGAAAATATATTAATAACTGTTACTAAGCATTTATTAAACTAGACGTTATTCATAGCCCAAAGATATAGTTTTTTTTCTTTTTTTTAAGTTATTAGTTAATGGATAATATATGTACAGAATAAGAGGTATCAACACTTGATTTCCTTGCCCCTGTTGACAGTTTTAATAACTTTCACACTTCCACATAGGATGAAAGCTGCAGTCTCTTTTGACACCTTTTGAAGGAATATACAATCACTGCAGAGCTTTAGTTTCAACAATAAAATTGTTTAAGTTTGGGGGTTTTCTAGAACATGTGCTATATGGATTGTTTGACAAAATGTAAGTGTCTAATGTATCTATAGTGGGAGATGTTGGTATGATTTATGGGCTAATGGATGGCTATGATAGGAATGCAAATGTGATATATCTCATTGAAAACTTTAGTTACTTTCTGTTATTCATATAATCTGAGTTACTTCCTTATTATTTTCATATATTATAATTGAATTTTCATTTCATATTTAGAAGTTGTTGAAACTAAAACTTGCTTTAATCCTCTGAATATAGCATTTTGCCTGTTAAAAATTTTGTGCTGATATAAACATAAGAACATTTATTTATACATTAGACTATTTTTATCACCTAATATTAAGTATTGAATTTCTTTAGAAAATTTAACTTTATGTGAATTTTGAAATTATATTCAACTGTTAGTAAGAGCACAAAGGTTAGTATATGCACAATGTTTCAAGTGATATTTATTCTCTTTCCTTCTTCAAGTGTCGCTAGCCTGACCAGTGACATTACTAGCATGCCTGTTGAATCTCGGCCCTTAAATATTTAAAATATTAAAATTTAAGATAATGCTCTAACTAATTGAGCCATCCTTTCAGAGACTGGCATTATCTTAAAATTTAATATTCAAGAATCTAAAGATCCAGGTTCAATTCTCATGCTGTCACTGGTCAGTCCAGCAACATCTGAAGAAGAAAGATGAGTAATACCTCTCAAAACATTGTCCATATACTAACCTGTGTACTATTATTAACAGTTGATGCGAAATTTAAATAAAGTTAAATTTTTTTAAAGACATTCAAAACTTAATATTAGATGATAAAAATTGTCCAATATATAAATACAACTAAGATACCATCATCACAAAACTTCAGGAAAACAATAAGAACATTCTGTATATTAGGGTGTTATGCTGTTATTAGTAAAATAAGTTTATAAAATATACAAAAAAATTCAATATAGACAAATTATGAGTAATTAATAATATATATAACATTATGGCAGTTAACTATTTTTTAAAACAGGCAAAACTCTCCACACAGTAATGCCACACAGTGCCAAGCAGAGTAATCAATGGATGCCAGAAGGCTTGTGCATAAAATCCCTATCTAGTGCCTACTCATCCAATATCCCCAGACTAGTTTCTGGCTTATGGCCTTCGTCAGTAAGGAGCTTTGTATCTGAGAGCACTACACCTAGATCTTAGTATCGAGGTGCAGTGCTCTCAGATCCAAAGCTCCTCACTGACAAAGGCCACAAGCCAGAAACTAGTCTGGGGATATTGGATGAGTAGGCACTAGATAGGGATTTGATGCACAAGCCTTCTGGCATCCATTGATTACTCTGGTTGGTACTGAGTGGCATTACTGTATGGAGAGTTTTGCCTGTTTTGATAACAATAATGTGCTAGCATAAGAAATAGTGATCATGTGATGTTTACTGGTTTAACTACTTTTTATAGATATGGTATACAATTGACATATATTCTTTCTTCAATAAATATTTTAAAAGAATAGGTGGCCCATCTATATTAGAACTTGTTCTTTGACTACACCAACCTTTATTATTATGCCTAGATTAGGGCTTGGATATTATTATGAGCTAGATTTTTAATTTGGCAAATTCTTTGTGCTAGTTCAGTTTATATACCACAGGGAAGCATGGTCAGTGAAGGTTGATTTATTTAAAGAATAATCTCTAAACATCGGTAGATCGCCTATGCTTTTAAAAAATTTATTGACAGAGGAGTGTGTCTCATGCAGTGAATGTGTGAAGAATAGTTTCTCTCATTATATATATATATATAAAATCGCTAGATTATTAATTATTCTATATATTCAAACTAATATGATTCAGGGTTACAGATAGTTAATAATAAGGAACTTTCTCTTCCATGTGATATATAAGCTGAACTTATGCAAATAATTTGCCAATTTAAAAATCTGGCTCATTAGATCAAGTGCTAATTTACGCACATACAATAAAATTTGGTTTATTTAGATAATCATCTTTAAGCACAAATGGACCACCTATGCTTTAAAACATTTATTGACAGAAAGGTGTGTATCAGTTGTAGAATGCACATGTGAAGAATAATTTTCTTTTACAATATTATGAACTACAGATAGTAAATACAATGTTTGTTTATTTTCAGTACATTTTGGATTTATAATGGTGATCTACTATATTTTAAGAAAATAAAAATTGATAAACAACTATGAACTAAATGGAATGCTTTTGGTAGAAATAACCTAATATTAAAAATACATATGGTTATTTGTTCAAAAAGAAATGTTTTTTTAATAATTGCATTATATCAGTTCTTACTTATGGATTTGAGTCTTGGATAATTAATAAAAAAAGCAATATGGTAAGAAGGAAATAAAAATGAAATGCTTGGATGAAAAAACAAATTGGAATCATTAAAAAAGTTAAATAACTGAAATAGAATAATAAAAAAAGATGATAGTAAATGAATTCTTGAAGTCTTAAATTGAATTACAAAAGATTGTAAAAAAACCTAGAAACAAACCACATATAAGATGAATGAATAAAAAAAGCAAGTTTATTGATGTAATATAGAGAAGACGGTCTATAGAATAGAAAAATCGGATTATACTTGGAGATAATTTTACTCTTCGGTGGATTAATAATTATTGAAACTAATGATAATAATGATTTGTATTATCCAGAATAAATTTTAATAATTGTTAAACAATGATGTTGCTAATTTATATTTTTTTAACTTATCGTTTTGCGGAGTCATGAAATTTTTCCAGTGAATGTACTGTGTGTAGCAATATATACTTAACAAAATGATAAAATTAAACTAAATAAACAATATAAAGATTTAAAAACAAAAGTTCAAGGTTATCAAAGTTTCTTGATAATTGTCAGAGAATTGAAACCAAAAGCGTTGGTAGCTGAATGGTTAGCACAGCTGCTTTACAAGAAGTTGCCCCGGGGTTTGCTTCCCGGCCGACACTTTGATACATAAAAAAAAAAGGATTTATTAGACATTTTTTGGTCATATAAAAGAATAGGTGAAACTTTTTTATACAATGAAAATTTGACTTTAAATTGATCAAAATATTATTTTAATCTCATCTTATATTAAGAATTTAGTGACATATATATATAATATTTAAATATATGTATATTGCCTATACTAAACTTAATACAATAATAAGGGACTTGAACTTGAAATTTCAAGCTCCTACACCTATCCAATTTATTTTATACAATTGATACACATGTAACCACATACATGTGAAAAAGAAATAGTCTCCAATATACATATTTCATGCTGAACCAGCACTCATCAGTTGGTCCATATCACCATCTCCCACACACACATACAATCAATGCTCAGTTTATATTAATATAGCAAATCTTTAAACTTTAATGGGAAAACTTCAATCTTCTCCACTATCCAACTTTTCAGCAATCAATTTCACTGAAAGTTCAAGGATTTGAGGATTCCATTCTCGAATTTTCAGTAAATGAATGGCTGAAGAGTGGAAAAGATTGAAGCTTGTCCATTAAAGTTTAAAGATTTGCTCTCTTAATATAAGCTGAGCACTGATTGTATATATATGGGAGATGGTGATCTGGACCAATTGATGAATGCTGTTTCAGAATAAAATACATATATTGGAGATCATTTATCCTTTTCACATGTATGTGATCATAGGTATCAGTTGTATAAGATAGATTGGATAGATGTAGGGAATGTGAGAATTCAAGTTCAAGCTCCTTATAATATATATATATATATATATAACACCAAAACTGTCTAACACTATACTAGCAAAAATAAAAATGCAAAACCATAAAACAATATAATACTAGATTAAATTTTAAAATTTTTACCAAAATCCTTACACAACCATGGTTTCATCTACTACAAATAGACCTTCTCAAGTGAAAATCAATCTAAAGGAAAACATATATATATATACATACAAACAAACCTTCCCATAATTCACTACAAATTCCACCTTCCCTTAATATCAAAAGAAGTCTTCATGAGATTGATAGCCTCAGAATCAAGGAGTTTTATCATCAAAGTCTCCTTTATTCTTCTTTTTGACTTCTTTTGATATTAAGGGAAGGTGGAATTTGTAGTGAATTATGGGAATGTTTAGTGATTTATGGTATAATCAATCTATATATATATATATATATATATATATATATATATATATATATATATGTTTTCCTTTAGATTGATTTTCACTTGAGAAGGTCTATTTGTAGTAGATGAAACCATGGTTGTGTAAGGATTTTGGTAAAAATTTTAAAATTTAATCTAGTATTATATTGTTTTATGGTTTTGCATATATATATATCACAAAGGTTTTGAATTCAGACTTTCAAGTCCCCTATAGCCATCAACTCCATCTTATACAACCAATACACATGTGATAAATATAAATGATCTGGACCAACCAATGAGTGATGGTTCAGCACAAAATACATATATTGGATATCATTTATCTTTTTCACATGTGGTCATGTGTATCGGTTGTATAAGATTGAGTGGATGGCTGTAAAGAGATTAAAGTCTGAATTCAAATCCATTTTAATTACATTGTTTAGTATAAATATACATATATTTAAATATTGTATATATCTCATTAGAAGCCAGTCAACACTTAGACCATCCCAATCAATAATAATTAACAATTTCAAACTGTTGTCAAAGGCAACTTCCTTTTAACAATAAAGGTGAAAAACTATCTTTATTAACTATCTAACATATTTATATAGACACTAAAGATTGCAACTTCACCACAGAGATTGAAATTATTGATAAAAAGAAGTTTAAACTTTAAACTGGTAAATATAACCTATTCTGAATGCTGCCTAATAAATAGTCATTTATAACATTACAAACTGCAATTATAATTTTCAAATTTCAAGCAAAGTATTATTTAATTAATAAGTGTAATAATGTTCAAGGCTAAATGGTTTGTAATTAATCATTAAAAGCCAATCAACTCTTTTAGACAATCCTAATGTCATTAACAATCAACAATTTTAAAGTGTTGTCAAGGCAACCTCTTTTTAACAGTAATGGTGAATTCCACCTTTATTTAATGGTATAATATATTTCTATAGACATTAAAGATTACAACTTGACCACAGAGATTGAAATTATTGATACAAAGAAGTTTAAATAAACCTCTTTAAACAGGTAAAAATAAAACTAATTTATATATTAGTTGAATTAACTATTTGTAATCTTAAAAATAAAATGGATACAAATCTTGATGCAATATTTAGACATGTAAAATAAGATGATAACATTTTGGTTTCAAAAGTATTGAAATATATTTAAAAATATATGGATCTATCTTGGTTTTTAAAAATAAAAAGAATAGGCAGACTGCAACATTAATGCTATTCATTGTAGCAAAAAAATTTTCAGATATTTTTGTTGAAAGATTACTTCTAATCATTGAATTAAAGACTCAACATGATTTATTAAGAAATCAATAAGGTCTCTGCATAAGTTTTTTGTTACTAGGGACATGCAAGAATGTATTGTGTGTAAATATGTGATTTTTTTTTTTTTATTGATTCATTTGAAAATGCATGGATGTCCATGAAAATGTACTTCATGGTGAAAGTGAAAAATGTATATAACAAAAAAAAAAAACTGACATTAACAGAAATGTATATTAACTCAACTTCATCATTAAGATAATAATCTTTTGAACATTTAAAAGACAGCTTCATCAAAATGACAGTTTGATATAACTTTTGGATGCAAAAATAAGAACATCATCTTCTTGACTTAAAGATTTACAGTTTATTAATAAATGTTGTATTGTTGCCAATTTAAAGAATAGTCTATGGACCTTCTTAAACTTAATTGACTGAACTTACAAAAACTTTAGTATTTAATATTACAAATATGTTATCAGCCAGTTAAATGATTGTTTGAGTGAAAATGTGAATCAATGCAACTTACCTGTAATCTTTTTTTTTGGGTGATACTACAGATTTCAAAGTGTTGTTGCTTTTACTAAGTTAACAGATAGGCTATTTTATCATAATAATATATCTGTTTCATCAAATTAGTAACATGCAGAACTCTTATTCTACTGAATTTATTGATGGAAGTGAGACATGGATTCCATCTAATATAAACTAAAATCAATGTAATATATCTTTTAAGAATATTCTGCAATAGTCTGAAAATATAATTGCAATATCAAAAGATCAGTTAATATGCTCTTTAACTTACAGAAAGTTATTGTATTAAATCTATTATTTTAATATAACATATTATCAAATTGAACACATGAAACAAGCAACCGATTGTCTAAAAGAAGTTTACACCAAGAAATCTTTAAAGCAATGCAATATTGGTTACTTTCATAGAAAGAATTTGAATGAGAAGGAATATATTACTCACCTATAATTAAATAAAATATAGGAAGTCTTTCGGAAAGAAATGTTTACTTGTAAAAAATAGTTAAATAATAGCATTGCAAGATATCTCTGCATAGTTGGGGCAGTGATAGAATGACAGATATTGGAACTTAATATCCAAGAATTACCCTCATATCTGTCACTAGCAGTCCTCAAGCTTCTTATAAACTCCCAAGTAATAAAACCATTCAATTATTTTATTGCAAAATAGGGGGGAGGAGGGAGCAACAGATATCATGTGAGATATGTGGACACATTTGTGGTTCATAGATTAGGTTGCATAAATATTCCAAAATTTTAAATTTTAATTAAATTTTTAAGTAATAGAAAATTTCCAAGCAGTTTGGATGTTTTCAGATGGTCATCTATGATAAATTTATTTAGTCTACCAATTTTGGAGTTAAATTAACATTTTAGCTAGAGATTAAAAAAAAACTATGTAAGCTCATAACCAACCAATAATTGATAAGTCTGATTACATTTACTACTTCCCTTTTGGTGTGTGTGTATCATAATAGGTTTTGAACTATTTAAATATGGTGATAATTGTATCCACCTACTTTTTGCATATTATCTATTTAATCCACCCACTCAACTATACATTTATGATTAGTATGCCTATTAATTTAAGACAATTAAATTTCAATAGTATAGATTATAAACAGTTTATCCAAAATAACAATATAACAATGTGATAGCATTAATTTTTATTATCTCAATCTGTAACCTTTGTAGGATGTAATCATATCATGAGATGTCATTCTATTACCTTTCTACATATTCCTTTATTTTGGGAGTAAGTATAATATCAGATGTTTCCACTGGGAAGATAAGGCAGGGAATAGAATGAACTGAAGAGCTACAATTAATCATGGTGTTGAAGTATCTTAGAAAGAAAAGTTTTCTGCTGAGAAAGACAACATTGTAAATTATCAAGTAAACAGAAAAATGAAACAGCAAGTTTCTTATGTGTATGTATTTGCAGTGCACAGATGGTTTGTATAATCATCACAAAACTCATTTCTAGAGTAGTTTTTTTCTCCTCTCCCTTTTTTTTTGGGGAGTTAGAATTGCCATACTAATTTTTGAGTGGCTGCTTATTTTTATTATTAATCTCTCATAAAACACATAGACGTCAACTTGTTTAATCTGATCTGTTAATCACACTGGAAAGAGATGATACGGTTTCTGATCTTTCTGTTTTCTCATAATGGCAATCTTTTCTATAGTGTTAGATCTTCTCACTATGTGCATGAAATACTGTCACTACCAGTTTTGTAATCACCAATCACAGCAGTCACATGATGAGTTTAAGTTTCTCTAAATTAAACAGGTTTTGTGAATTTCTGGATAACACCAATTATAAGATATATTTTTAAATATATCAAAGTTATTAAGTGCAAGCAGATAACATTGTAATAACATGAAAGCTAAAACCTTTGAAAGATACACTTTAAACATGCTTATGTGACAGCCAATCAGATGTAATAATGACTACATGTGGAACTCTTAATTCTAAAACTCAAGTCAGAATTATAAGAAAAAAAAGATGGGAAGCACCTTCTTCTATGCCTAAATTTATATATAAATAAGCAAGACTCAAGCATTCTGAACTAAGAGCGTGAAGCTTAAAACACCTTCACATTTAATTCACTAAATATTATATATAAATAAACAATGCGTGAAATCTTTTGATTTACTATGAAGCAATTTTCAAATCTAATGAAATGATAGTAACAAATGTAAATGTTTTAGAATTAAGATTTCCTCATGCAGTCATTATTACATTTGATTGGCTGTCACATAAGCATGTTTAAAGTGCATCTTTCGAAGGTTTTAGCTTTCACATTATTACAATGTTATCTGTTTGCGCTTAATAAACTTGATATATTTACATTTGTTATTATCATTTCATTAGATTTGAAAATTGCTTCATAGTAAATCGAAAGATTTCACATTGTTTATTTATATATAATATTTAATGAATTAAATGTGAAGGTATTTTAAGCTTCACACTCTTAATTCGAAATGCTTGAGTCTGGCTTATTTATATATAAATTTAGGCATAAAAGAAGATGGGTCCCATCTTTTTCTCATAGTTCTGGCTTGTGTTTTTGAATTGAGAGTTCCACATGCAGTCATTATTACATCTGATTGGCTGTCACATAAGCATATTTAAAGTGCATCTTTTGAAGGTTTTAGCTTTCAGTTATTAAAATATATTTTTAAAAAAGCATATTTAAAAATTAAACAGTTTTTTTTTCAAAATACTGTAAAATTTAAAAATTATAGTCTCTTTCTAATCTAATGTTTGAATCAATTATAATCAAAATTATCACCACCACCCCCAAAGATGTAGGAATTTCACTAGCAAAATAAATTTAATATAATGCCTCTGGCATATATTTTCTTAAATAAAAAAACACTGTATTTAAGTAATTTGTTATAATTAAAGTAAATAAATAACTGCTTAATATGAGAGAAATAATTAAATAATTTTTAATATGATGACTAAGAAACAAACTGAAGCAAGTTTTTCATATGAAAAGTTTAATTATCTCAATTATGTCAGTTTATATTAGATTCAATACGTTTTGAAATTAAATTATTATAATAATCACAATGCCAACAAAAATTTTCAATTAAAGACATTAAAATAAACTCTCTCTCTTTTTCTGAATATATATATATATATTAATTCTAATATTCTCATGGATAAATAATGAATTCATAGGATTATATATATATAGTAGAAACAAGTCAACACTAAGTGAATCGCAATATCAATAACAATCAACAATTTCAAACTGTTGTCAAGGCAACTTCCTTTTAACAATAAAGGTGGGATCCCACCTTTATTAATGGTTTAATATACTTATATAGACACTAAAGATTGCAACCTGACCACAATGATTGAAATTATTGATACAAAGAAGTTTAACTAAACCTCTTTAAACAGGTAAAGATAATCTTTTCTGAATAGAAACTAATATATATAATATATATATATCTTTACAATATATATATATATTGTAAAGGGTATCTTATAACACAAATATTCCTAACAAGATCAGTCTGCTTATTGAATCCAATCCATTTGAAACTTGCATTAATAATGGGAAGGTTATTTATTTATTATTAACACATATATACATGTACAACACATATATATATATATATATATATTTATTTATATTCACAGTGAATTAGGGAACTCACAATAAATTATTATTTTGCAATAAATTTAATACAACCAATATTTTAGAAAATAATATTGTATATATATGCTATTTGATTAATAAATTGTAATATATTTTAACGGTCACTGAAAGGAGCCTTTAACGTATCTGCCGTACGAGGGCGCCATCTAGGCATTTGAACCTAGAAAAATTTATATAGTAGGCAGATACGTAAGTTAAGATTCAAAAATTTTTATATATATATATTATTCTGACCGTTTGCCCAATATCACTAGCTCATAGAGTAGCAGAGATTTTAAACATTTTTATAAGTTTTAATAGATTTTGATTCTCAAAATATATTAATATTTAAAATAATAAAATAAAAGAAACCACTGCCAGTAATTAACACGCAAATAGATTTTATTAACGCACATTTAAAATTGAGGAATAAATTTGTTTTTAGATTTTAACATTAATTTTTTAAAATTTAAATTCAAATTACTATTTGAATAGACTGCACAGATGGATATTTAAATTATATTTTACTTTAGCATGTTGAGCATAGATAGTCTACATAGATTTTTTTCCACTTAAAAACTTATCAAAACATTCATTCAATCTCAGACTAAAAGTTCGTAGCCAACCCAATGTCAGCTTCCAGATATATATTTGCAACCAATGTAATATGAAGATGCTAACATAAAACCATGCTGACAGAAATGTGCATCTGACAGTGTGATATTATTTGAAGGAAATGATCCGTGTCCAGAGCAGGAAAGTGCATCTGCCTGACTAAGGAATCATTTTATATAATTGTTTTAAAGAGTGCTACGTATGGGGGGAGAGCGGTCTTTCTGCCATCTTATAAATCCCTGTCCATAGAGCTAGAAGGGGTCAATGGCACAGGAAATACATCTGCGACCATTCCAACGATATGACTGCCTCTTTGGGGTCATACATTCAGTTGGGCACGTTGCCCTGTATGCTAAACACGCTTCACATTGCATTAATATAAATGTCTATATATCTCTCCACCAGCACTGACACAACTATGAAACAAATAGTCTGAAATTAAAATCCCTTAAATTAAACATAAACAAATTTAAACTTAGTTATTAATCTTTATCCATGCAGCTATCTACACCCAACTTTAAATTTAATACATTTTAGTTAAAACATAATACACACACACAAAAAATGAAATGGAAATGATTGCTTAATCATCTGCATAAAAAATATTAACAATTGAATTTGCATTCTTTAATTCAGATAAGAGTTCTTATTTTCAGCTATTAATTCATTGCAATTTTAGAAAAGTTCTTATTAGATAGACACAGGAGTTTATACTTTACGGATTGAGTAGATTTAGAAGTCAATCTTCATGATCACTTTTGTAGATTTTGTCCTTCTTTGAAATGAAACTGCTACTTGCCATTCATTTGGTCAGGAACTGTCATCCAGAGGCCTCAGCCGGTTCTCTGGAAAATTAAATTTATTGCAGACTTCCACATTGTGAAAATCTGCAATATAGCTAGTTATAACAATATATTCATAGTCAGCTCTAAGATAAGAATTATAATAATCATTTGGCTTTTATATTTTTCTTAGCCTCTTATCATCAAATTTTGGGATTCAACGAGCAAGACGTCACTAATCCTTTCGTGTTTCAGTTACGGTCCGTGCGGTCATTTTCGTGCTTGCATTGGTCATTTAATTTCTTTGTATTCTCTTACCATTTAATTTATTTTAAGTGCTGCAAGGGTTAGTTTGCTTTAGAACAATCATTTAATTAAAAAAACAATCATTTCCATTTTCTAAGATTATAGAAATCAACATTATTTCTATTTTCAAAAATATCAAATCTTTATATCTTTACTTTTTTTACAAAAAATTACTTTCCAATATTTTTATTTTTTAAAATAGTTTTTAAAGTTGTCCATCATGCGATCTATATATACGTTAAACAGTTTTTAAATTTCAGTTTTTAAGTTAAGTTTTTTCTTTTTTAATAAATCAATTTTTATTTATAATCCTTTTTATTTTAATTTTAAAATAATGTGAAGGCATATTATATTCCGTTACAATATATATATATATATTTAAAATTGTATATTAATTTATAGTCAGATGACTTAGGGACAGCCTGAGGTCAAGTTAGGTGGCCGTGTGTGAAAATAAAACTGATTTTATTATTCTATTTTTTTATCTGTAACAAATGAAATGTATTTAAACAATAGGCAGTTAAAAATCTAAGCATTTCAGGAGATTTACACAAGCGTGGATAGTTGAGGGTCGTGTGAAAGTCCGAGTTCAAACCCTCTATATATTACATATTGAAGTGCAGGTATGAAAAAGCCAATACTGTAGAAAAAAATTCATTTATTAATCTAAATAAATAAATGTAACAAATAAAAATATTAAAATAAATAATCATTAAAATTTACTTGAAATAAGTTTATCCATAAAATGTTTATTTTTTATTTGCAATTAAGAGAGAATTTATTTTACATCACTTCAGACATACATCATTTTCAATCAGTTTATATTTTGATTGAATACAAGTATGATTTATATACTCGGATATTTAGATGTAAATTATAAGGGACCTGAACACAGACTTTCAAGTTCCGTTAGCTATCTCCTCTATCTCATATAACCGATACACATGTGAAAAAAATAAATTTGGGAGATGATAATCTGGACCAACTGATGTGTTCTAGTTCAACATGAAATAAGTACATTGGAGATCATTTATCGTTTTCACATGTATTTGGTCATGTATATTGGTTGTATGAGATAGAGCGGATAGCTGAAGGGAGCTTTCTAGGACTCTTTTATAAAATACTCATTTATAAATACTTCTTAATTGAATTCGATTTAAAAAATGAACGTTAACTGCTTACTGCAAACCAGAGTCATAAATAGCTTTCTTTAAGACAATCATTAAGTCAAAAAAGAATAAATTGTTATAAGTCACTATAAGTTGAAAAAAAAAAAAAGGATTTTTAATTTTTAATTTCTCTTTAATAACTGAAACACACAGACTTATTATATACCTATGTCTCTTTCAGAAATATGTCTTTGCAAGCAAACACCTTAAAATTCTATACTGGCTATTATTAGATTCTATTACTATTGCTTTTAAATGCATATAAGTGAGTTATATTCCATTATATATTTAGAAGGTACACTTTAATATATTTGAAATAGAATACGATACCATCATGGTAAAATTTTTAAGAAGCTGTACCTCTCTTATTCAGTGCCTGTTTGCAACATAAGGTGTGGGTCTATTTCTACTAGTCTATAAACGACCTTATATATATATTAACATATGTAAGTGATAATTTTACTTTTATACATTACAAATCTCTCTTTATTCCACTGTAATAATAAATTCTGCTCTTTTTAAATAATAGTGCGTTAACTTTAGAACAGTTTTCCCTTGAGAAGTAAGATTAATGATAGAACAGTCATTGTGAAATGAATATTATTTTAATTTTTTTTTTCATTTATCAGTTTAAAATGTTTTCTATAGAATTTTATTTTTGCAAGAAAACTGTATGATAGTGATTAATATTTTGTCTAGATAAGCTCTTACGTAGCGTTTTACTTTTCAGAAATCTCTATTGAAATTTTGCTCTTATGCAAGAAACTTGCAAATTTTCTTTATTTTTTTTTATATTTCAGCATATATTTTTTCTCATAAAAGATAGTTCTATATTTTGTTTCTCATGGAGCATTTAATTTTCGCGATTTGAAAAAACTTTGCAAAATTATATATATATATCACCTACGGTCAAGATTATTATTTTTTGTTTGTTTTTAGGAATTATGATTATATTTATAATTATTAATTTTATATTAAAATGAATTTATTTTGTGTCAGAATCAATATATATATATATACGTATATATTTTAAAATAACAACTGAAATAAGGTGCCATCTATTGAGCAAAAAAATATCAATTTGTTCAATAGTTGAGGAAATGCAATTAATTTCACAGCAGGTGAAGTTGTAGATCACTCAATAACAAAGAAAAAGGTCAAACAGGAAGTCGCTAGATTTAGCTTGGAAGAGGATATATAACGGCTAGAAGGCAAAGTTTGAAAGAATCCAATAACGAAAAAAATAGAAAAAGTTTAAAGAACATGAATAAATACAAAAAGTATTCTTATAAAATGTAATCCTAGACGGCAAATAATCTTCCAAAGTTTTGCTTTCGTACATCACTTAGTAAAAATAAAGCAACTGAAACTGCAAGAATAAATGAAAATGTGAATGCATTCATATATTGTCTGTGTAATTCTAGCTTTCCTTTTAATTTACCATGTATACATAATTGTCACTGTAAACATTGTACTTGTTTAATAAATATTTTGGAAAAAAAAGCGCGAAATTCTCTACTTAAATAAATATTAAACTTATAGGATTTTTTTTTTTCGGTAACTGATCTGTAATTAACTCAACTAATCATATGTAAAAAAGGCATACGACTTTATTGCTCGGGAGTTCATAAGAAATTTGAGTGTCAGAATCGATCCTGGATCCTCTCGATCCAAAGTTGGACCCTCTATCAACTGTGCCAAACCGCGCAGGGTACTAACTACATAACAAAATAGGTGCAGCTTTCTACTCTAGTGCCATCTATAGCTAGCTAGAGTAACCAAAATCTAACAAATAATAGTGCATATAAACTTCCATCTCCAGATCAGCTTTGGAATCCAAAGCTAGGGATAATGCAATTATGCATCCAGCTGCCATTTTTAATTCAATTTAGCTAGGCAATCTAAAGTTTGAAATTCAGAATAATTTAAAGTTTTGAACTCAAACCAATCTGCCTATAGTTATATAAATCTGAATCTAGATGGGCAATCTCTCTCTTTCCTCTCTGATAGAAATATTAATAACAACAGATCATTCAATTCTTTAGTTTACACAATACAGTATATGATAAAAATAAGAGCTACTCTCCATAATAATGAATAGTTACTAACTTGAATTCAAAATCTTAAGGTAATTTAAAATTTCAAGATTTTGGCTTGTATAATAAGATGAAATTACAGACATTGTTACTGAATGCATAACAGCATTATTTTCAGTTTTACAGAAACTATTCTGATGTTGAGAGTTTAAATGCATTGCCTATAGATGGCATTTCAGAAGACAGTACCTCTTGTTTCATCGTACACTGTGTAAGCTAAATAATTAAATGATTTATTATTATCAATTAACTACCAAATATTGTTCAATAGATAGATATGTAACTATTTTCAGCTAAAGAGTAAAATAATAATAAAAAATACTTAATTCACCATCAATCTACTATTTAATTAATATATCTTCCCTACTTCACAGTTTCTCTATGAGAGACTGTTGGAAAGATTTTGCTTATCAGCAAGCTATTTAAATGCATTTTTACTTATTGTATTTAAACTTATGAAGAAATGTATTGTCTGTTACAAAGATATCATGTGACATTAGACATTAAGAACATGCAGAATAAATAATGTGGTCAAAATTTACCACAATTAGCAAGCATGATATTATGCAGTTTCACATTAGTTTATTTCTTTTTAAATCCTTATATAGAAACTTTATTAAATAGTTTTATTTAAAATGTGTCTTGAAGAAGTAGTATTTTTTTATGACTGTGTCAGAGTTTCTACTTTCTTTTCACATTATGTTCTCTCATACCAGACAAATTATTAAGACCATGAATTAGTTGGGATTTTGTGCATAAATAATAAATTAGCATGTTTTTTTTGTTGCTCATTTTCAGTTCGATTACCATCTTAAAATTATTGTTGGATCTGGTACAAAATTTGTTTTTCAAAGTAGTATCTAATCATTTGAATTACGGTATTTTGTGTTTTTGTAAAACTGATTTAACTTGCCATTTAAGGAAAAGTCACTTTCTTTTAAATAATTTACTTAAATATAAGAATAAGCCACGTTAGGCAACAGATAGCATAGAAATATTAAAAGCAACTTTCTAGCCTTAACTGTAATACTAATTTAAAAATTATCTCAGACTAAATTCAATTGAAGTAAATTGGAATAATGTTAAAGACGTAACTATTTCAACAAGTTTTTATCCTGAGTGGATCAAAATATACAATTATTTTCTACTGTGACTAGTTTATTCCCTAACACTAAATTGACAAAAGCTGATTTTAAAGGGAAAATAAACAAATTCTTATTTTATGCATGCATGTTCAAATATTCTCAAACACTGTTAAATATTTTCATTGTACTCTCAATAAATTTATTGCATTGGGTTATTTCTGTTTGAATTGGAGATAGTATTAATACCAATTTGAAAAGTACTAACACATTATCTTTTTTTTTTTGTTATTCCCCTTTAATTTTGTCAGTTTTAATATTATCTTGTCATTTTTATCTCTCATTTCAAAAACTCAAAGAAGATTCCTCCCTTATTTATCTTTTTGTTTCTCTCCTTTTCCAAATAATTCATTAGAATCATCTTTTAAATATTTTGCTCTTCCATAAATAAATGTTTTACACTTATACTTTGTATATTAAGAGTAATGTGAGATGTTTTATTGGTATTGACCAGTGTGGCTAAAAAATAAATGAAATAAACCTATGGCTAATATAAAAGTTAAGTGACTAAAATATATAGTTGTTAACCTTGTATCATACACACAGATATCAACAATTACCCTCACTCTCACTGTAGAATTTATTTTACTCAACTTTTAGAAAAGATAACTGCATCATTTTTCAACATAATCTTCAATATCTGTCAATAAGCTTTCATATTTCTTCCTGAAGAAATGTTTTACTCTCAACTGCAAGCCATAAATGCACCATTGTCTTCAGTTATTCATCAGATGTAAATTTTTATTTTCATAGGGATTCTTTTGGATGGCCAAACTGGTGATAGCCCTTGAAGAACAAATCAGGATTGTATGAAGGAGGCACTAACTCTTCAAGCATAATTTTTGGATGTCTAAATAGCATGGTCAAAGATATATACAAATCCATTGCCAAGCAACAACATAATGTCTTTGAATAGCAGACTTCTGCATTTTGCCTAGATTTTAGGCTTCGGTTTTTAGAGCGCATCTCATAGTAATGAGCACAGTTGATCACTGGACTTTTTTGTGATAATGTTTCAATATGAACTTCCTAGAGTATGGATAAATTTTGACTCACCCTTGTAAATCAATTAAAAGTAACTGCAAGGTGCATAATTACATTAATTTTAACTCTGAATCCTAAGTTCTCATTGATAAAGGCAAATGCCAGGTGCTGGTCTGGATGTGTGTATACAAGTTTACAGTAGATAGCTTCGGGAAACAGTGAAAAAAAACTTGAATATACTATCTGCCTATTATATTTTATACATATGTGTGTTATCCCGTTTACTGTATATTGTTATGCATGTTTTAATTGATTTAAGTTTGTAGAATTTATAAAACACAATAAAGTTGCATCATAATTATTCATTTTGATAAGCTTTGCCAATTAGAATAAGCTTCACTTTTTTAAGGCATTTAGATCAATGCTTTAAAAACTAAACAAAAGTGTTATCTAACTCAGTTATTGCAAGTTATATTCTAAAATGAACTATGTTTTGTTCTGTAAGTTGTATCAGATTATACAACCAGGGGCACTCATTCTATAAACATATTGAAAGTTCATTTGAGATCTCTCAGAGCAATTACTTTTACTCAATGCTTCTTAGTTTCTAATTATCATTCATGGAGTAATTTTGTTTGATTTCTTTTTCCTACAGGTATAAAAAAACAATAACAGCTATGATGGCTTTTTAGTATTAATTATATGTTAAGATATTCCCATCATATAAAGCTGAATATCTTTAGAAAAATAGCTTTGTTGGGTAGAGTATTATCTTAAAATTCAATATTCTTAAATCTAAAGATCTAGGATTGATTCCTTTTCAGGTACTGTCACTGGTCAGGTCAGCAATACCTGAAGAAGAGGATATAATGATGCCACTTGAAACATTGCATTATCTACTAATCTGTGTGCTATTACTAATAGTTGAATGTATTTGAAAAGTTTAAAATTGGTCTAAAGATATTCAATATTTAATATTAGATGATGGAAATAGTTCAACATGTAATTAATAATTGAAGACCATGTTAAAATTTGTAATCAACTGGTGAAAATTTTTCTTATTTTTTTGAAAAGAAAATATGTTGAGGCAAATGAAATTTTACTGTATTATATTAAAGATTCATTAGTTTTTATATTGTCAACAATTTATCCTACACTTGAATGATAGGGTTTTGCATTTTAGCAATGTTTATCTTATTTTACTTCTGCATCATTGCAACCATTCACTGTCAGAGAAACCCAGAGTACCCTTTCCCACTATATGCAATGCTGACTCATTGATGAGCTAGAAAAATGCCTGAAATATTTGCTCATGCTGATATCCTAATTTCTTTCATTAGACCACTCTAACACCTTGTGGAAGAATGAATGATCATTGCTTCACAGAGTTATTAATTAATAGTTTATAGAATACTTGATAGATTAATTTTAATTTACTACACTAACTTTAGCTTATCTGGATGCTAGAGTTTAGGTGTACTTTTAATTTTTATGTATAAGGGACAAAAAGTGATATGCATTTGTAAAATATATATAAATAAATTAATTTCTTCCATTGCGTAAGCTTGTGGCTAAGACCTGTAGAGGTCCCTACTTTCGCATTTTTAACCACACAAGCTTTAGGTTTATTGCCTTAGTAAATATTACTTAAATGCTTGCCCTAAATTCTATAGTTTTATTTATATATAAATAAATTGAATACTTGGAATTATTCTTGACTAATCATAAGGGTACAATGTTAAAATTGAATTATATTTGTGATTATGGGAATAAGAAAAATACCATTGGTCAAGGCTGTTGCTGGATGTATAAACATTAGAAGATTTACAATTATTTTATATAATTCCTACTTCATATCTGTACCACCAGATACCAAATTATTGTTGCAATTATTTTATGCACATTACAATTATTTTAGTAACTACTCCATAGCATATCAAGATTTATTAGATGATTTAAAATGTTGAAATCTATCAAATCATTTTTTTTAACATTGTAAAAAAAAAAATCAAATAAGGCAATCTACAAATAAAAAAAAATACTACTGGCAAAACATCGTATCTTTCTCCATTTGCATTCAACATATGCTTTCAGGACTTGAAATCACTACTTTATAACAGAGCCAACTACTGTAAGCTTAAATAATCTATAGATATTATTAATATGCAATATCATCTAATATAATGATGCCTACTAAAACTAAATGCTTTGCTATACTAACCATATCTCTAGCTTAATTTCTGGTTTATGATCTTCATCAATGAAAAGCATATATCTGAATTTATAGATCCATTAGCCTTACTGGTGGAAGGCATGGTTTACTAAACATTATCTTATAATATGTATAGCTATGATTATGAAGGCAAGATCCTTTGAAAGCGCTCAGCTGTTTTAATATTTTTAGTTAGCTATTTGTATTTGTATTAACAGCTTTTGGGAGCAGTTGCGCCGCACATGCACTTGTGCTTGAATATGTATAGTTTGTTGAAGCAGCATTAGACTAAAATAAACAGAAGTTATTAAAAAGCATTGTGTTAGCTGGGTTAATTTTTTGTTTTTATAACATCACTTATTTGAATTCAGCACTATTTTGGAAACCATAGTCAGAAAGTTATCAGCAGGGTCTAATGTTAATTGAAAATATGTTTATATCAAAATGCTAAAGATATTATGAATCTTATTGTGTTAGAGTACTACTAAATACTCATACAATTATATGAATTATTAATATACCTTTGTTTTAAATAAAAAATTAAAGTATAATATATTGAATCTCAAAAATAAATAGTGCAAAATTATCATCCTTTAATATTCATAGTTATAAATAAAAATATTATTAAAATCCAATTCTGTTGCTCAAGTTTGAACTCAGATTCCTTTATTAATAATTCGTGTTTGCTTGACCTTTATGTATCCAATGAAAGAATATCACTTCCTGTAAAATCTTTCAGTTGTTATACCACAAAATTTGTGCACCATGTCTATGGCATAGATATATAAATTAGATAATAGACTGTTAGAATGTTTTCTTACAAGATTATTTCTATGTAGAGAAATAATAAAAAATATTTACTTTTATAATACATAAATGCCTTATTGGGAAAGCTTATGTATGCTTTTGCATTTAAAAAAGTAATAAAATAATCTTATAATTACTTGCTCAAGAGATCCTATGACAATTTGAGAATTTTACTAACAGCATGAGCTCTTGACTTACTGAAAATCAATCCCAGTTCTGAGTCTTTTACTCCACCACTGTCCTAAACTGCACAAGGCTATAAATAAAGTTTATCCTAAGTAAATTTGCTAGTATATTTATATAGCTTTAGTAGTAATATCTTATTGCTAATAGAACTGGATTTTTTATTGTTAAAAAGGTTTGCTGTTTAGGTATACTTTTTAAAAACCAAACTGATGAAGTCTATAAGTCAGAAACTGGTTTGGTGATATTATTAACATGTAGATTTTAATAAGCATTAGTACCTAGTATTTATTGGTAACTCAAATTTATAAGAGATTATAGCATTGAAGTAGAATAATTAGAGTTGTTCCCGATATATTTTTATACCATATTTTTTTATATTTTACTATACCCATTTTATACATGTGTATACATTATTTTAAATCCTAGCATCTTTTTTGCTTATTAAATTATAATTATTATTATTCATACATAATGACTAAAATTATATGGTATATAATTATTTTAAGCAAATAAATAGTAACATGTAAGAAGAACTTTGATTATTTAAATAATAATTATTATCCACCAAATTGTATGGATGGAAAACAGATGGCATGTATATTGTCTATTTATTACAGAATTATACATTGATTTATATGTAATATAGGGTATATGAGCACAGACTTTCACACCACCCACCTCTCTCCACTCTATCTAATAACACTGATACACCTAAACACATATATGCTGAAAAGATAAATAATCACCAATATACGTATTTCATGCTAAACCAGCAATCATCAGTTGGTCCAGACTATCATCTTTACACACATATATAGTATAAGTGCTCAGATATATATTAAGATAGACTATCCTCATATTTTAATGGACAGGCTTCAATCCACTCCACACTCCAACTCTTCAACCGTCCATCCAATTGAAAATCTGATGATGGAATGCTCAAAGGCCACCCTGAGGCTGAGATTATTGTCACACCCATGCTGACCTAAGGTCAATCTGAACCCCACATGTACAGGACATAATCCATTTAATACATATGCAAGGATGGGCAGACATCTCTATAATGTAATAACTGAAACACAGGCTTGTTATATACCTGTGGCTATATATATATATATATATATATATATAAAAAAAAAAATATATAAATATAGAATATAGGGTATATGAGCACAGACTTTCACACCACCCACCTCTCTCCACTCTATCTAATAACACTGATACACCTAAACACATATATGCTGAAAAGATAAATATTACCAATATACGTATTTCATGCTAAACCAGCAATCATCAGTTGGTCCAGACTATCATCTTTACACACATATATAGTATAAGTGCTCAGATATATATTAAGATAGACTATCCTCATATTTTAATGGACAGGCTTCAATCCACTCCACACTCCAACTCTTCAACCATCCATCCAATTGAAAATCTGATGATGGAATGCTCAAAGGCCACCCTGAGGCCGAGATTATTGTCACACCCATGTTGACCTAAGGTCAATCTGAACCCCACATGTACAGGACATAATCCATTTAATACATATGCAAGGATGGGCAGACATCTCTATAATGTAATAACTGAAACACAGGCTTGTTATATACCTGTGGCTATATATATATATATATATATATATATATATATATATATATATATATATATATATATATGTAATATAGGGTATATGAGCACAGACTTTCACACCACCCACCTCTCTCCACTCTATCTAATAACACTGATACACCTAAACACATATATGCTGAAAAGATAAATATTACCAATATACGTATTTCATGCTAAACCAGCAATCATCAGTTGGTCCAGACTATCATCTTTACACACATATATAGTATAAGTGCTCAGATATATATTAAGATAGACTATCCTCATATTTTAATGGACAGGCTTCAATCCACTCCACACTCCAACTCTTCAACCATCCATCCAATTGAAAATCTGATGATGGAATGCTCAAAGGCCACCCTGAGGCCGAGATTATTGTCACACCCATGTTGACCTAAGGTCAATCTGAACCCCACATGTACAGGAAATAATCCATTTAATACATATGCAAGGATGGGCAGACATCTCTATAATGTAATAATTTCCTCTTGCAATTTTTTTTCCTAAAATGTTTTTCTTCATGTTATATTTTTGTATCATCTGAATAAAAAAATACTCATATAATTTTGAATTTAATTTCAGTTCAGATTATGTAATATATCAATTATGAAAATATTCAATTTCTGGAAAACTGATAAAGTAATCGAAAGTACATTTGCATACACATTGTCCAAGATGTTGAATGCAAGGTCCTGAAAGTCGACTGCATAATTTCTATTTTTGTAAAATTTGCATCTAATTTATTTGAATATAATTCTAAAAGAGTAATTTTTTTTTTTTTGCTTGAATTTTTTTTAAAATTCAGGATCAGCTTTAGAAAAGAATTATTTATAGACAATTTAAAATTGTAATTTAATAAATATTTTATAAAGTGACATTGGCAAATTATAATACTAGAAGGAGCTGAGGTAATTTAACCTTTTGTCTGATGAATTTTTTTATTGGCCAGATTGAGTAAAAATTTGAGTGATTTGATTCACTTCCTTTCTGAAATATATTAATGTACAATAATCAGAATTGTTTTAATTTATTTTCTAAAAATTGAATTATTTTACATTCAAATTGGTTAAATGTAATGAAAAATTTTAAATAATGTTAATAACTGAAAAAAAGCATATGAAAATAGTCTACAGTAAAACAAAGGAATTATATTTCAACCAATCACCATGTGAAAATGCTGATGATTTCTTGGGTTTTAAAAATTATGATAGCTGATTATTCACTTCTGTTGTCTTTACTTTGTCTAAAATTAAATATCTTAAATCTAAATCTAGTCACATTTTTAGTCAATATAGTGTAAAAAGTAATCATAAAATCCATAAATATTAATGAAAAATAGTTGCATTTTAGCAATTACCAAATGTCATTGATATGTAAATAGTGATTAATGTTATTCACCTGTCTTGAATAGTGGTCAAGCGCTATTCAGTTGCCCTTAATTATCTTTCTTGTAAAATTTACAAATTTTCAAATCAAAGTTTATATTTAAATAAATTAATGTAAAAATGTAATTGGTAATGTAAAAAAGTGTGAGAAATATATTTATTTATGTTCAAAATCTATTACGAAAGCAATAGTGGTCAATGTTATTCACTTGTCTTGAATAGCAGTCCAGTGCTATTCACTTTTCATTCATTATTCTTCTATAAAAATTAAAAATTTTCAAATAAAATATATTATTTATGTAAATTAATATAAAAACTTAATTATGAATATAAAAAATTATGAGAAATATATTTATTTACATTTAAAATCTAATACGAAAGGATAAAACATTTTGTTTTGATTTCTGATTTTGACAGTTAAAAATGCCTGGAGAACAATAGCCAAAGTTGACAATCAGTGCTTTGTAGCACTTATAAGGGAAAAGAGGTAGGACTATATACAATAGACTGCAATCAGAAATTGATTTTTGGGGGAAAATACTGCCAATAGCAGATTTTTTTTTTGGAATTAAAATTTAAATACCAATAAGGCTACAAATTTACAATAAAATAAATCTAAAATAGAAAAATGCAACCAAAATGGTCAATAGATGGTGCAAAATTTTTTGGGTTTCCAGTTTGAAGTTCTGAAAAAAACATAGTCACCCTCTGATACATTTTCACCAAAAAAGTCATCCTCAATGTCTAAAAAGTTTGGCCACTTCTGGTATACATTATATATCATTACTACTTATTTGTATTGTTATTACAAATTTTATATATATATAATTATTAAATAATAGCATTTAGGTATATATGCAATTTAGATGAAGAAAACCACCTTTCCACACATTCACCATGAATTGACAGCACTCCACCAAAATACATGTTTTAAAAGAAGGGGTAGCCATCCATTCTTACTATATACTATTAAATAAACCAATATTCATTGAAAGTGTTGAAAATAGAGCATAATCTAATTTAAACTCAGATTTTTAAATCAGCTTATTAATAGTAAAGATTTAAATTATATATCCCAGGTAGAGAAAGCATCTTATTTTTAATAATCTGCATTAATTTATATCAATACAATTAATAGCATTTAGATATATAAGTAATTTATATGGATAAAAATTACCCTTCCTCACATGCTTTGTCAGTCAATGTTAGTTGTTTTAATAGAAGGATTTAAGAGTGGATGGCAACCCATTCTTTTAAACCATTTATTGATGTGGAGTGCTCCCCATTCATAGTGCATGTGTGGAAGATCAATTTTATTCCATTTAAATTACATATGTATCTAAACACCATGTTATGTAATAATTGCATTTATCTAAACAAATGTTTGATTATGTCAGATCATTGTGTGATGTCATTTTTGCCTGGAATATATAACTTACATCTTTATTAATAATAAGTTGATTTAAAAGTCTGGCTTTTAAATTGGATCATGCACTTTTTCTAGGATTGTCAATGAATTATGGTTTATGGCTTTAACTGTTCTTTTAAAACACTTTATGACATGGAGTGCTGTGTGTTCATAATACATATGTGGAAGAGTAGTTTTTTCCATCTAAATTACATACACATATATATATGATTACCCAGTTCAGGGTGAGAATTATCTTGTCAAAACCATTGGAATGTTATTTTAACTTTATTTTATTAAACACATGTTCAAATTAGAAATGTTTTTTAATAATACTCATATATTTACATATTAACTCTTTTTATACCATTTTGCAAAGTTCTAAAAATTAAAAGTTTAGAGTTTTGTAAAACGGTATGAAAAGTAGTTAAAATGTTATAAAAAGATATATGCCTTGGTTTCTTTTTATGCAGATTTTTTTAATGCGATCTTGACATTATGTGATTCATGTTTTTTTTTAAATATCTTTTCAGGTGGTTTTTTTAATATGATAAAGAAGTTCATATTTCACTTAAAATCGGGATTTGCCCGTTTTAGATACATGCATTAAATTTTACATACATTAAATGCCTGTTGAAAAAAAGTTTGGCAATAAATTTAGATACAGTAGAAGATTTAGAAAAAGATAATGAAACAGAAGTGGAACTTGTTTGTTTCACAGCAAAAATGATTCGAGAAAGTCTTCAACTTTCTAATCAATTGGAAATGACATGAATTATGAACAAGCTCTTAAATTCCAATGAGAGCTAAATAGTTGTATGTTTGAATATTTTGATCTTTATAAACAATTAGTAAAATCATCTCAAAATTTAATCACCGATTGATTACATTGTTGACAGAAAACCATTAACACAGCATGTGACTGAAGTTGGTGCTAATTCTGCTGTTTGTGTTTTTTCTTGTGAGGAGTCTGATTTCTTAGCAATTCACAAATGAACTTGCATATTGTCAAATAGCGATAATGATTAAAATATGTATAAAAAAATGTAAAATAAATTATGCATAAAAATATATTGTTTTGAATAAAATTAAATAGTTAATTAAAAACTAAAAAAACTTTGTCTTGTATCAATTTTTTTTCAAATATTTGAAATTTTTTATTAGTCATACTTTATTTCCTTATTTTTTTAATGCAATAAAACCCATCTATTGAAAACCTTCCTTTTCAAACACATAGGTATATTTTATTTTAATATAAAGTCATTTTTACTAAAAGCATTTCATCTAAGCTAAATGAAGTAATTTTACCTTGTTGCTTTGGTTTTATACAATTTTTGAAAATTACAGAACATATCCCAAATTTTTCAAGGTAAGTTAAGTCTATTTTTGTGCAATTTTTTTATGCAGGTTTCTGCGGAATGCATCTATATCTATCACATAGAAAGAGATCCAGATATAATTGTGAATTGGCAAGAAAAGTTATAGAAGAGAATGTCTCAAAAGATTAAAACAATATCTTGGCACTGGAGGGGAAGTTATTTCTGCAATAAAAAGAAAAGATGGAATTATTATTAAAAAGAGAGATGGCATCATAAAATATGTGAAAGAGTTTTATAAAAAATTATATAGTAATAAAGAAAACAAAGTATGCCAAATATGTTAAAAAAGAAATGAGACGTATAATTAAAATTCCAGAAAATGATGAAATTATAATTGATATTTTAAAAGAAGTAGATGAAGAAATAGAAAACTTGTAAACAAGAAGCTAAATGATAATGATTGAAAGAATGCAATGGTAATGTTGATATTTAAGAAAGATGATAAAAGAAGATATTAGAGATTGCAGATTTATCAGTTTTCTATCAGTTTTGTATAGAATTTTTATAAAGATAATTGTAACATTGTTATAGGGAAGTTTGGATTTTAACCAATCAAAAAAACAAGCAAGGTTTAAAAGTGCTTTTAACACAATAGAACAAATCCAAGTATTGAGAGAAATTATAGAGAACCAATGAGTATGAGCTTTCATTGTACATTGGATTTATAAATTATAAAAAAAGCATTTGATTTTATAATCATTTCTATATTGATCAAAGTATTGGATCATGAGAATGTTGAGCCAGGATACTATCATATTTTGAAGAATATTTATTGCAATGCAACAACAATGATTAGATTACATAGTGATGCTAAGAAGATTAAAAATGAGAAAAGTCTCCCAAAGGGTAATTCAATATTGTCAAAATCTTTTACAGCAGTTTTATAAAAATAAATATTTTGTCGATTAAATTGGGATGCTAGGGTAATACAAATAAAAATGTGGTTGTTTTTGAAATTAATGCTTCAGAATTTCAAGAAATGTGGCAAGAGTTATAAGATGAAAATAAAAAAGTAGGACTGAAAATAAGTCTTAAAAATACTAAAATAATGTTCAATGAATTTTGTCAAAAGAAGAAAATAAAAACGGCTAGTCATGACTTAGAAGTTAGCAACTACAAATACATTGATCAGTTTATTAATACAGATGAAAATATAATGGATAAAATTAATCATAGAAATAAGCTTAGATGAAATGCTTTTAGTAAAAATGACTTCATATTAAAATAAAATATACCTATGTGTTTGAAAAGGAAGGTTTTCAATAGATGGGTTTTATCAGTTTTTACATATGGATCTGAGACTTGGACCCTTAGGAAAAAAGCAATACAGAGACTTCAGATATTCAATGAAGTATGGAGAGATGTATGTTAAAAGTAATAACAAGAGAACAAAATATCTACATGGGTGAGGTGTCAAACAGGTATTACTGACATCTTATGATAGAATTAAAAAACTGAAATGGAACTCACTGGACATATTTCTAGAAGAAATGATAATATATGGATAATTGAAGTTTTGAATTGGATTACAAGAAATTGTAAATGACATAAAAACAGATCACTTATTAGATAAATGGATGAAATAAAGAAGTTTGCTGGTGTGTTGTTGGAAGAGAGATTAGAGAAACTGACTTAAAATTGGAAAGACTTTATCCTACACTGGATCATTAATGATTAACAATGACAATGATCAACATTACTGCAATATTTTATATCAACAATTATTTGTCTTTCAAGCCTAAAATTATTATTTTTTTTAATAACCAAAATATACATAGCAATTATATTATAGGTCTCATATGTTTCTAAGAATAAATCATACCACTCTAGTTTAGAACTATCTAGTGTAATCCTGAGCAAACAAAAATCACCAAATGTTGTAGTACTATAACACCTCTTCCTTGCCAAATGTTGTTTGGTTATTGTCTTGAGTAATATAAAGGAATAAAAAAAATGACATTTAGAAAACAAAAAAACATTACTTCAAGTTTTGAATTTTAAATACAAAGAAAAAGGCCAGATCATTATGTATAACACTATTCCATATAATACTAATTATTCAGGCTTTCAATAGATGGCACCAGATTAGAATGAAGTCAGATGGAGAAAAAGAAAAGAAACTACAAGTTACTAATAGAACCAGTTTTTAGGAAGAATCATCAGAAAATGTATCACTAGAATAAAGTAATTGATTTAACTCAGTGCACTTATAAGATCTTAAAATTTGACCAGGAAGTAGAATATAAGGCTTATTAGAAGTTATATTTTACCAGTTCCCAGATTTAGAATTATCATATTACTATGTGAGTATTCCTCCTCCTAGTGAGGTAATATTTTTAAATTTAAACGATAATGTAAATTAGATATTCCTAACTGGACTGTGTGAAACGTTTGGTGCATTAGGGTCATTTAAAGATTTATTATTATCCCAAAACTAAACATTATTTAGGCGGCTTAGCAAAAGTAATATTTACTTCTGTTCAAGTTGCCAGATGCTGCATTGAAAAACTGAATCAAACTTCTATCAAGACAATAGTTTTACAATTTGTTTACATGCATTAGAAAAAGTCTATCAAAGATTATGAAGAATTAATAAAACATCTAAACTGAAAGAAGATAATCACAAGAAAAATATGACTTTTATATATAATTTTTAATCAAGACAATAATTATTCAATGCTACTTATTCAAACATATTTTTAAAAAATGTAATCTTAAAAATTATATATGTGCGTATATAAGTGTATGTGTGCATGCATGTTTAGGAGACATCTCTACTACACAATTTTGTTTAATATTTAAGCTAGAATTAGATAAATAAATATTGGATATGTGGTCTGTAAATAAACCATACTACATGTTTTTCTGCATCATATTTGCAATTTAATAAATAAATAAATATATAATTAAAAAAAAAAGATTTTATTCATATAAATATATTAAAAATATATTTTCTTTAGCTTTTGCATATTTTCTTTATATTATACAACTAAAATAAAAGTGTGTGCGCTTATTTAGAAGTATTCTTAGACTATGTCTGAACATGAGTGTCTAGAGATTTGCAATTCTCGAATTTATTTCATTCTCGAGAAATCGAGAATTTTTTTTGATGTTCTCGAATTCTCGAGAATTCTCAAGAAAAATTAAAAATCCCCCCTCTCCCCGTTTTTATTTTGAAAATCACTTTAATAACAATTTATATAAAAGAAAAAAAAATTAATAAAAAAAAAACGTAAATTCAATTTTAACTCAGTCAACTTCCATCTCCATTGTAAATTATAAATTATATATGAACAATTTTTAAATTAACCAAATTAAATATGAAATTTAGGCATTTTCTTTCAAAAAATGTCTTTAAAAATATAAACAATCATCAATGAATCTTTTGTGTGAGTTATTCTTTTAAATACAATATGATCCGACCATGAAAACTTCCATTCATTTTGTGCTGATGTAGGCTTAATTGTGTTCAAAGCATATTTCAAATTTTCCAAATTATTTGTGAATTTCCCTGTAGCTTCAAATGAATTTTTTTTCCAACATTAAATTTTTTTCCCCAAAATGGTTGAGGTTGTTTTAAAATTACTTGTATCAACTCTTCTAATTGTTGTTATAAACTTACTGATGTATTTTTAGGACAGCTTTCTGTCACTACTTTAATATCCAACTCATGGTCAGAATTGCTCTATTTCACTTCATCTGTATGATTCTTTTGGAATAATCTCTGCATATAATTTTTAGCTAGTTTAATGATATCAAATTTCAAGGTAGATTTGAAGAATTTGTTATCTTGTTCTCATAAATAGTTTGGATCTTGAAGAAACTTTAATAATGAAACTATCACATTATTCCTCTTCTTTGACATTTGAATTTTAAGGTCATCCAAAAGCCTTTTACTTAACATCAAATTCCATTTGTTTCTTGTTAAAATACTTCCAGCATTTATTATAATTGTGCTTGCTCATTTTTGGAATCTATACAAGTATGTATATTATTTTCTTTTTAATAGATTTAAATGTATGAATTTTATATAAAATGTATATACTGTATAAATAAACACCAAGTAAAAGTATATAGTTAATTTGCAATTATTTTTTTATTAATGCTTACTAAATGTTATTAAACATAATAATACTTAAAGTGAGAAAATAATATAATAGAGTTAAGTTGTACTAGAATTTGAATATTTTGCAAAAATAACTTCATTTTTTGTTTTTATTTTATTTTTCTCAAAATGCTCGAGAAATTTAATGTCATTTCTCGAGAATTGAGAAAAATTTATCACTCAAGAATTCTCGAGAAATCGAGAAAATTAATTCTCAAGAATAATTACTATGAGTTCCACATGCTTTTTATTCTGATTGCTTAATATCAAAAATATTATAAAATCTGAACAATTTTTTTCCTTTTTTAATGCACTTATGGGAATTTAATTTTTATATACACCTGGGTCTCATTTTATGTGGTAGATAGGTTCCACAGAAAACCCACATTAAAAAAATCACACAAAAATAGACTTAACTTACCTTGAAAAATGGGGAATAGGTTCTGTAATTTTCAGAATTCACATAAAAGCAAAGCAACAAGGAAAAATTACTTTAAAATTCGCATTAAAAAAATAAGCAAATAAAGTATGACTAATAAAAAATTTCAAATATTTGAAAAAAATTAGTACAAGACAAACTTTTTTTATTAACTACAGTATTTAATTTTACATTTTTCATACATATTTTAATCATTACTGCTAGCTTTCACTTGTAAACTGGTGAGAAATCAGATTCAATGTGATGTGATATGCTGTATTGTGGCTTCTCCTTAAATGAAGTCAAGAATATCTCAGTAATTATGCCCAGAGAAACCTGTTAGCCACTTTATTTTTATTCATGATGTGATGTACAACTAGCACCACTTTCAGTCTCATGCTGTGTTAATGGTTTTCTGTTTCTATATTTAAAAAATGAGATCACAATAAAAACAAAAAGATTATACATTATCATTAGAAAGATTATTTTCAGTTTATAAAATCTTCATTTTATTTTAAAAATCTAAAAGATTATTTATTTCTGTTATATATAGCAAAATACATTTTAAAAGTTTAAATTTTTTGAATATTTATTGTGATATTTTTATATCTAAGTATAAATCTATTATTATTATTTACTCATTAGTATAAATAGGTTATGTACATAGAGGCTAAGATTCTCAATACAGCTTCTTGTCATATTCATGTTAGCTGCTAATATAACGTTATATTTTTGAAAAAAAAAAAGGTATTTCAAGTCAAAATAAGTTATTAATAATTTAAATTTCTTGCTATCTAATAAATATAGTGAAATATGAAAGATATTAAGAAGAAACATGAATCACATAACTTCAAAATCGCATTAAAATAATCCGCATAAAACGAGACCCAGGTGTATATTAATATTTTTTATTTTCTATGTTTTAGTTTTATATTTTTTTTTTAAAATTAAAGAGTAAAATAAAAATTGATAAATTTAAAACTATTTTGTAATGCTATAGTAAATTTTTAAATGCATCTATGTAATAAACAAATATAATCTTCCCATCCACATAAATAAAATTAATAAACATTAGTTTAATTTAAAGGGTCAAAATTTTTTCCATAATTTACAAACTTAAAATGGCATCTTTTTTATTCTAGTTTAGATGAAAATGATATTCTGTTGTTTAATAATATAATGGCATTGAAAAAATTATAAAGTTTCAATAAAGTTTAGACTTTTACAAATTATGTAGGATATGTTAATAATTTTTATTAGTCAGTTGTTAGACTAAAGATTATCCATTTAATGAATAATATTTATGTAGTGTAATTTTCATTTAAATCGATAATCTCTAGTCTAATGAGTGACTAATAAAAATTATTAATATACTACCACCAAGTGATTTGTGTCAAAGTTGTAAGGGCAATAATTTTGACACTTATAAATTAAACTGTAGTAATTCCCTATCTATGTATGCTGAACAATGATAAAAATATGTGTAGAAGAATGCAATATGGGCCAATTGATGAGTGCTAATTCAGCATGAAAGGTGAATCTTGGGGATCATAGTCTCTTTTACATATCTTTGGTCATATGTTTATGATTTAAACCCAACACATGGTGTTAAAAGCATGTAGAAAACAGTCTCTACCAAGTGTGAGAATTGTGTAGAGAAAATTATACTACAGATATATTATTCATTGAATGTAGGATATATATATATTGTGCATTTTTATTCGCTCAGACTATTCTAAAATAGGATTTTGGTGTATAATTTTAAATTTTACAAATCCAATAATATTTACTTATTAAAAGAAGACAGTAATGACTTATTAGATCATAGGATTTAAACTCGGTTTTAGCTAATGGAAATTTATAAATGATCTTAACTCAAGATACACATAGATTATAACCATAGATTCGTATATATGCAAATGGATGGACAAGTAATATCATTTAGTAATTAAAATCAGTGAAGTTTAACTTGTAATTTTGTAAACAGAATGCGTTACAGATGCTAATAATTATTGTTTGTGCGCATTTGATTTTAAAAATAGAAATTATTTATCTTCAAATCTTGCTATATTCATAAGTAAATAAAATAAGGTTTAATTTTACAAAATACTGATTTAAAATTTTCAGTAAATTCTATCTTTATTTAATTTCTAAAAATATTGTATTTCAATATTTTTTAAAAACGAAATATTGGTCATTTTAAAATAATAAACCAAAAACTTTCAAAATAAATGATTGTTTCATAAAAAAAAAGTGGGAAAATATTAGCCAATCAAAGAGTTTCAAACAATCTTGGAATATGAAATTCAAGAGAAAGGGCAAAAAAGCTTCAGGATCGTAAAGTATAAGTAACTAAGTTTTTTTTTCTTCTTGGTGATATTTTTTTTTTAAAAAAAGTTGGATTAAAAATTCCTAAAACCTTATGATTTGCAATTCTACATCAATATACATGGATAATTATAAGCTCTGTTGTTAAAATAATGGAATAAATTAATCGTTTTTCTACTGGGCAAGTCAATAATCGGTAATTCCCAATAATCTCTTGAAAACTAATAAATATTGAAGAAATAATCGGAGATGAATAATCAACGAATATATTCACAGAAAAGTAACAATAATTGTGCCATAGGGAAAATGAACTGCAGTAATACACAAAAGAAAATAAATAAACACGGTATATATCCAATAAGGATAGATAAAAGAATAGTAAATCTTTTGGAAACAGTTAAGTATATATATTTAAAATTCAATGGAACTAAATTAGTAATAAATGAAAAGTGTTCATTATTATTCTGGATATATATGAAATCTTAATTATAATGTGAGATAGAATTATTTATTCTGAGCCATACTGGCAGGAATGTCAGTTTCTATAAAGTTTAGCTGAAAAAACGTTGCACGACACATTTTTAATTGAAATCATAAGTGTACCTTTTACTGTAGAGAGAAATATGTATCATCTAAAATAAATAAGGCAAGCCACAAATAAATTTTTATTACTAAACAAAGAACAAAACGAAGGATTATTGTTGCAGTAACTCAAATACCTCGCGAATCTTCGGATAAGCAGAATCTTCAAAAAATAAGGAAAAATAAAAACGTTCTAATAAGTTTATGGAATGTGGAACAACTGGAAAATTTAAAATTGTTCTTATACTTTAGCTGAGAGTTTAAAAGAGAACTTCTTTCTAATGTTGGTATTTATATTTTTAATCTATGATTTGTTAGTATAATAGGGGAGGGGGAAGAGAACTAAATCATTTAATAAGGAATTAATTCAAGTGTTGTTTTATTAATAGTTATTAATAATTAGGTTGAGATTAGAGATTATTAATCATTTAAATAAACAAATATGCTCAATATTTTAGTATGAAAGGGTATTTAAAATGATATATACATATTCCAGAGAGCAGGTTGTATTTACATGTGCAAATGGATAAACTAAAAACAATGATTTTGTTCTTATGTAAAAGATAAAAGTATTAATTTTGTTTGCTTACCAACCTCCAGAATTATGACCCTATGTTCTCACTTATTTTTTGTATTGTTACTTAATCATCAAGTACTATTATTATGTAGAGGTTGAACTAATGGACCATGAATGGAAAAAAAATGATTGTTTAATAAACTGAATGTATGATATGTAGTTCACATACATAAGGATAAATATCTCAACATATAATAGGAAATTGTTAGTTTTGTTTAATAATAATACTCCAAAGATTAATTTTCTGTTGTTATTATAATATATGTGTATTATTTTGTTATAAGTTATTTTAAATTCGATATTAATGGTAATGTTTATTATCATTTGTAATGAATATTATTAAAATTATTGTTTTAAAAGTTTTATCAAATTCTAATTGCTGCATTTCTTTTCTGGGCTCATTTTCACCACATCATATAACTCAAAATGTACAGTCAAAATTAAAATGAAAAGTCAATTCAATTTAAAGCAAATCTAACAGTTTAATAAGCATAAATCTCTCAGTAAAAATTTTTTTTTTACTTGTTATCTGCTGCCTTGATCCCATAGGTCATTGATGACATTGCCAATTATTAAAGTGTATTTATTAATATAAAATTAAATGATACATTAGTTATTAGTGAAAGTATTAGTGTTAATCACAGTTTAGTTAATAATATTATTTTAATATTCAGTATTAAAGAACATACATATAAAGCTTGACTATGAATTTAAATTATAAGCCTTTCTTAATTTGTACACTATCCATGGAAATCTGTAAAATCCCTCTTGATATTCCATGGGTAGTATGAAGAATTAATAAATCAATGATTATCCTGAGATCTCCTTATTGTAAAGTTATTTTGTGATTATTGCCAATCTTAATTATCAAAAATAATAGGAATCACAGTTTATCTGTAATTATCTAACAGATTAATTTAATGAGTGATTGAATTAAAACTTAATAATTATAAATATAAGATATTGGATATTATTGTTAGCCATGAGAGTATGTAGATACTTAATAAGGAGGAGTATCTAGGTATTCTTATGCCATTGAACAAATATTTTGTATTTGTTTAATGTTAAGGGGATGTGATCTGTTTATGGGTAAACGAGTCTCACGTTAATTATATTTAAAATACATCTTATTTTAGTAATATTTACTCATGTCAAAGTAACTTGGGATAAATACTAATCTTATCTAAATTCAATTGTTATAGTTAAAGAAAATGGTCGGGATAGAATAAGTTTGTTAATTGAACCTAACCAGAATCCAAGTAGGGCCTAATATAAGGGACTTGGAAACTCTGCTTAGGGTCATACCACCTATAGATAGGCCACAATATATATATATATATATATATATATATATATATATATATTGTAATGGTACAGACTTAGGGGGTGAACCTAGGCTGATTGGAAATCATCATCAACCCCAAGATAAGAACTAATCTAAATTGAAGATTAAATATAAAAGAAATGATAATTAATATAATAAGCATGAGGGATCAGCACAGACCAATTAACTAGTTATAAGTAAGCAACATAAGTTCACAAGCATTATACAAAAATAATAATCATTTATCATCATGAATGATCAAAAATATAAAATAAATTAATATTCGATCTTGTGACTAGATTTGAAATAGGTCCACTATAAAGCAGGTTAGTTATTTAGCCCTGACCAGCTTGTGGCAGATTATTTAAACAATAATTTGAATGCACAAACTTAAGTGCTAATCAATCAGAATACATAAAAACTAAAAAAAATGGTAGGATACTAAAACATGCTGATCATCATCAATATTCTAGCCATTTAGTACCATTAATGTACTGGCCAAATATAAATTTAATTTCTAATAAATACTAAACTAAATAAAATATAGTGCAAGAACTTTAAAGGTTATCCTCTTTGTGCCAATCCAGAATCTTCATCAACTCAGTGTCAATATACACCAAATATAAACCCCTTTATATAACAGACCATTATGCATGAATTTAGCTCAGGAACAAAAGCTCTATAACTGTTATTATGAACAAGAGATATAATACAACATATAATAATTTATAATATTTTTAGATTAAATAAATTTACTAGAATAACTTTTACAATGAAATATGCAGAATATGACTATATAAATAAATTAAGCCTCTGATTTTGATTAATACCAAAAAGAAATCCGCTATTACATTGTGACTTATAAATATGTTTCAATAGGTTTACATAACACACAACACACACACACACACACACACATATATATATATATATATATATATATAAGCATGCAGATATAAAATATAATAATTTATGAACATATTTGAATTGTCATAAACCTATATATGAAATTCATTCTTATAATACATGGTGACTGATTTAACATATATGTGTTTGCAAACATTGACATTTACATCATGTGATATTTTAATTTGTCAAAATAATAAACATATTAAAAATATTATATTTTTCACCATACACAATTAATTCAATGTCAAAAATTATAAAATGTATATATATATATATATTGCACCGGATGGTTCAGCAGAATGAAGTTACTTACACCTATATATGTTTTGCTGGTTTCAAACTTCTTCATAATACATTTATAATCTTATTTAATTACAAATGTTACATGAATGAACTGGCACGTTCGAGCAAAATGGGAGATATTATTGATAGCTTTAACTATCAACAATGGCCCACCTCGGCTGCTAGATTCAAACCCCTAATATCCAAACACTTTATTTGTTGTGGAGTAACCTCCAGGTGCCAGCTATTCTCAGACTAACGTATTTGGTCAGTAGGTCCATAATCCAGCACTCGAAATGATCCCAAAAACTAGCTCAGTCTAATTTTAATCAATAATAAATATAGGAAAAAAAAATTGGTAAGAAGAGATTGATAAAAGGAATTTGATAAAAATAATTGACCGACAAGTAAAGTTTAAGTTTTAAAGACCATTTATTTTACTTAACATTTACTAATTTTAAACATTTTCTAAATCTAATATAATACATGCACATTTTAATTTAACACACTATAATATATTTTATGAAAAAGCATAAATAATCTTTGACATTTAAATTATCTAACATTCACAAACACGCACATCAATAGTTCATTTTATGCATGCTTATAAAGTTCAAATTACTTGTCTCTGTAGGATAATAAAATGTTTTACCTAGGATTTTTGGAACATGGATATTGCTTGTTGTTAGCTGCTTCTGATGGAGTACATCTAATAAAGGATATCTAACCAGTTAGATTTGACGTTTCTTGAGGAGATTTGATGCTAATCCGTTGGTTTTATTCTTGGAGACAGTTGAACATTGACGGAGGATTCCTGAACTGTTAGGTAGACATTATTTCACAGGCAGGTCTTGCTGATCTTATTGGACTAAGGGCTAAAATAAGAGCGTATATTCCCAAAAGCTGCTCAGCACTGCATTTCTGTTTCTGGATACATAATATGAATTGCACTGTTATCTCTGGTGAAACAAAACTGACACTGAAAACTAGGCTGAAACTAATGTTCGATAAAAATCTGGCTATTTATATCTGCGAAGTGTTTTTGTTTTAATAACCTCCGGCAATATGTGTTGTCAAAATTCCTTTAGTAGCTAATCCTTTTTAATCTTGTTGTTGGGTATTTCAATTAGCAGCTATCACAAATGTGTTGTTTTATAATTTTGATTAGTAACCACCGCTGTGTTTTTAAATACATTTCAATTCAATATTTATTTTCATGTGTTTTTCAATACGCATTTATTATATATTTTATTAACAAGCTTACATTCATGCACATGTATAATTTATCCTAATAAACTTGACTGAAAAAGATTTATATTTTAACTTTTAATGTATAATAAAGACAACTCTTTAACTTCTTTCATGAACTCTTAGTTTTTTCTATAGGAAAACTCCCCCTCCCCTCTTTTAATTAATCAATTTTAACTTTTATTTCAAAAACTACTGATAGAATGCTATCTGACTCTTACTTTTTTCGAAAACAACCGCATTTTGTTTTATAAAAAAACTTTAGATTTTTATAAATTATTTTTTTAGATAAATTAGTATGTGCCAATTTCAATATTGGTACATTGTACCCCCCTTCGTTTGAGAGTAAAACGTGTCATTTTTGACCATTTTATCTCTGAGACTTTAATTCTTAATTCTAATTATTATTATTTTTTTAAGTTTGCTTTTTTAATATCTTTCACTTTTACATACTAAGGTCAATCTTCAATTATGCTTTACTTCTTTCTATTCTGAAGACATTGCTTACAATGTTCAGAGTCCTGGATAGTGACCACTGGACAAACTAATTTTGTGGCACAGGGATCTTTTGGAAGTGAGGCGGATGCAGATTTGCTGACTTATACTGACTTACACGTATGAAAAACAAAGCTTCATTTGCTGGGTTTCTACTGGACTTGGAAAAAGAAAGGGGCACTGCATATGGCAGGAATTATCAACTGTCCATTTCCAACTTACACTTTGGAACATGAGATATGAGATATGGGGATTCTCCCCTGAAGAAGTGACTTGTGGCTCATGCTGGATTTGCCCAGTGCACATTTTAAAAGAGGAATGATCCCTGCCAATCCATTATGGCTACTAAGATTTATCCAGTCAACAGCTTTAAACTTATCCTTATCTAAACTTATTTTAATATTACCCTCATCCCTTAATTTCAAACCCATATACCCTCTTAATACAACTTAGATTGACTTTCATTTATAGTATTTTAACCTTTCAATATTATTTTTAATTCACACAAACATTACTTTAACATTTATCTATTTATATTACAATATTATTTATAACCTTTACAAACATTTTAAATATTAGTTTTACATATTTATTTAATCTTACATACTATTCAAAACTATCACGGATATCACTTTACATATTTATTTATATTACGATCCATTATTTATTCAACTTTTATTAATTTGCATAAATTTAAAAACAACTTACTTTACTATGATTCATTATTACACTGATTTTTTTTTAAACTTGACTTTAAATCATTTATTTACTTCCTTTTATTACCGTGCGTGTATTCCCAAAAAAATCTATTAGTTTATTACGAGTCATTCTTTTTTATTTTACTACGGATATATTACACTTATTTATTTAACTTCCTTATTAATGTGTGTGTACTCAGAAAAACTATTTTACTTCATTACGATTTATTCATTATTATGCAAATATCTATTTGACTAACTTGATTTTATTCTAGAAATTCCGTTATCTTTTTCATTTATTTAATTCTACAAACATTACTTTTAAATCATTAACTTGACCCATTTATTTACGAACATTTTTCTTTATTAATCTGTGCATGGAGAGGGGAAAAAAATCTTTTATTCTACAAAGCCTCCATTATTATTATTACTTAAACAAATCCTGATTTTAACTTTACTTTTAATTTATCATCATTCATTTATTTTTAATTTATTATTTTAGTTTTAAATAGAAGTTTCATATTTAAACTTCTCAAATTATTGACGTTAGAATAATCATATTCATGTTCATTGTCCATTTCCGGTCCTTTTTGTTTATTTCCTTTACGATTCCGCCTGATTACTAACTTTTAAACTATGTCAGGCGGTTCCTTCTTTCTTTCTACTAACTTTATAATATAAACTATACTCCATATTCTCACTTCTATCTCTCGATTAAAATCTATTTTATCTCTTTCTCTTTCCATTTTATTTTCTGCCTTGTAAATTAGAAAACCTTTAAGCTTCACAGACCTCCATATTTTTCTTAATTGTGAATATTTTTTCTTTCGCTTTCTCTTTGTTTTAAATCTCCATTTAAAACGAACACGAACTTTTACTTTAACCTTTTTAAATTTTTGTAAAAACATTTCTACGCTATCTTCTACCTTGAACCTATATCTCTCTTCTATTTCTTGTAATACATTTGTTTCTACCTGATCGGTCACAACGCTATCAGATTGTAATTTAATTTCTATCTCTTTGATCACCTCAACTTCCTTTTCATCTTCCTGACTTTCTTTAACTAAATCTACCTCTACGATCTCTTGATTTTTCTCTACCTTTCCTCTAATTTCACATCTTATTTCCATTTCTGTAATCATTTCTATTTTGACCTGATTAATTTCTTTCATCAATTCTGCTTTGAGTTCTAACTGGTTTTGTTTAAATTCTTGCATCATATTCATTATCATTTTCATCATCATTTGCATCTCAGATACTTCTTTTTTCTCTTTTCCTCCATTTTTAACAATATATATATATTTGACTAAATTTAAATACGAGCTGTTTATTTATTTTTCTTACTAAGATGGAAATATATGCTGACTCCACTCCCTCTTTGTCCATTTTTCTGTCTACCCGATCCTAATGCTTTAGCTTCACCCAAAACACCCAACTGTCAGATTTAAAAGAATGATTTATCTTAACCAGCATAAATCTCTTTTCATTTAAAGAAGAAAAAAAAGGTTTCAGTCAATTCTTTTTTTATTTTTAAATTAATACCAATTTAAATATGTAATTTAGCTTTTTTTTAAGGTTTTTATTTTTAAACAAGAAACAAAGTATTTAATTACTATTGTTTCTTAGGCCCAGCCCCAAACTATGGGAGACATTTGTACCGGATGGTTCCACAGAATGAAGTTACTTACACGTATATATGTTTTGCTGGTTTCAAACTTCTTCATAATACATTTATAATCTTATTTAATTATAAATGTTATGTGAATGACCTGGCACGTTCGAGAAAAATGGGAGATATTATTGATAGCTTTAACTATCAACAATGGCCCACCTTGGGTGCTAGATTCAAACCCCTACTATCCAAACACTTTATTTGTTTCAGAGTAAACTCCAGGCACCATCTAGTCTTAGACTAACGTATTTGGTCAGTAGGCTCATAATCCAGCGTTCGAAACGATCCCAAAAACTAGCTCAGTCTAATTTTAATCAATAATAAAATATAGGAAAAAAGAATTGGTAAGAAAAGATTGATAAAAGGAATTTGATAAAAAGAATTGACCGACAAATAAAGTTTAAGTTTTAAAGACCATTTATTTTACTTAACATTTACTAATTTTAAACATTTTCTAAATCTAATATAACACACACACATTTTAATTTAACACACTATAATATATTTTATGAGAAAGCATAAATAATCTTTGTCATTTAAATTATCTAACATTCACAAACACGCACATCAATAGTTCATTTTATGCATGCTTATAAAGTTCAAATTACTTGTCTCTGTTGGATTTACGAATTACAGTGGTGGCTACTATATACAAATGAGAATAATAAAATGTTTTACCTAGGATTTTTGGAACATGGATATTGCTTGTTGTTAGCTGCTTCTGACGGAGTATATCTAATAAAGGATATCTAACGGGTTACATTTGACATTTCTTGAGGAGATTTGATGCTAATCCGTTGGTTTTATTCTTGGAGACAGTTGAACATTGATGGAGGATTTCTGAGCTGTTAGGTAGACATTATTTCATGGGCAGGTCTTGCTGATCTTATTGGACTAAGGGCTAAAATAAGAGCGTATATTCCCAAAAGCTGCTCAGCACTGCATTTCTGTTTCTGGATACATAATATGAATTGCACTGTTATCTCTGGTGAAACAAAACACACTGAAAACTAGGCTGAAACTAACGTTCGATAAAAATCTGGCTATTTATATATGCGAAGTGTTTTTGTTTTAATATCCTCCGGCAATATGTGTTGTCGAAATTCCTTTAGTAGCTAATCCTTTTTAATCTTGTTGTTGGGTATTTCAATTAGCAGCTATCACAAACATGTTGTTTTATAATTTTGATTAGTAACCACCGCTGTGTTTTTAAATACATTTCAATATTTATTTTCATGTGTTTTTTAATACGCATTTATTATATATTTTATTAACAAGCTTACATTCACGCACATGTATAATTTATTCTAATAAACTCGACTGAAAAGAGATTTATATTTTAACTTTTAATTTATAATAAGGACAACTCTTTAACTTCTTTCATGAACTCTTAGTTTTTTCTATAGGAAAACTCCCCCCTTTTAATTAATCAATTTTAACTTTTTTTTTCAAGTGTCTTAGCATCAGCTCGGACACGAACCCGCAACCTGGGCAACTGCTTATAAGGCAGTTGTGCTGACCTCTCGACCACCAATGCAAGACATCAATTTTAACTTTTATTTCAAAAACTAATGATAGAAAACTATCTGACTCTTACTTTTTTCGAAAACAACCACATTTTGTTTTGTAAAGAAACTTTAGCTTTTTATAAATTATTTTTTAGATAAATTAGTATGTGCCAATTTCAATATTGGTACAATATATATATAAGCACTCAGATGTGCTGCAAAATAATTTAAAAATTAACATGTTGAAATTGTCATAGACTTATAAAAAATTCAATTCATTTTAAATAATATTTAAATGCACATATTTGATGTGTGTATATATAAAAAATAGATGATGTGAATTAAAGCTTTTATTTAGCCTATTATTCTTTGGGGGGTAAGTAAAAGTTTTCCTTAAAATATTTATTTTTTTGATAGTCCTTCATTAAAGTTTTTTTTCAGGAACTTCTTATTAGTTGTAAATATCTTTAAAAATACTCCAGCAAGCTTTTTTGTTCCCTAATCTAGAAAGATTTTTGAAGTTTACTGTTTTTTTCAAAATAAAATTGTTTATGAATCAATCCTTTGTTTTTTTGACTTTTAATTCAAGCAAAATTATTTACTTGTACTACTTTTAAATTATAAATTTTAAATGTCATTTTCAAGGAATTATTTAAAATACTATTGTTTTCAATATATATATATATATATATATATAATACTGTTCACTCAGTTGCACTTTATATATATGATTCAACACCTTTATCTGTGCTATTCTGCATATAGGTAAAACAGTATACATATAAACTATTTCTTCATCAAGCTGATAGACTCTTTTGGTAAGCTGGTTTCTTCTAAAAGCATAGACTGGCTTATTGTCATCTTCAGGAAAAATATATCTGATAACTGTTGGTGTGCAGTGAGCTCCCTTCAGTTTCTATGCTGTGTAATACCTAATGTCCATGGGCTATGAACCATATAAAAGCTGGACCTTTCTTCCATGTGAATCCAAACTCTACCATTGTAAACTAGTAGCAGCAGATGGACTTGCACTGTCTTGCCTTCAGGTGTATTTTTATAGTAACTCTGTAAAAGTAAAACTGCAAACTCTTTTTAATCTTTTTTCCAACTCTTTTATAGTTGATGGGAAGAAAGAAATACACAATAAACAAAAAATAAAAATAAAATCAATAAAAAAATACAAATTATAAATATAAGATTATATATAAATATATGTTCTCAATTATAAGTTTTGTTCTATCCTGATATTTAATAATAAATTGATTACAAAAGATGTTATTAAAATTTAGATTATATACTCTTTGCAATCTATTAATAACTGATTTGCTGAAGAAAGTATTTTTACATTTATTAACCTTAAAAGTGTGCATTTCTCTTAACAGACGACTAGATACTTTCAGTTCTAATTTTGATATACAGGGCACTGACATCAATTTTTCCATCAATTAATTTTTTCAACAATATCATATCTTTCAACATTCTTCTTTCAATATTGTTTTAATATTTTAATAATAATAATAATAATAATAATAATAATAATAATAATAATAATAATAATAATAATAATAATAATAATAATAATAATAATAATAATAATAATAATAATAATAATAATAATAATAAGTAGGTTACTACTACTACTAATAATAATAAATAAATAAAATGTATTCTAATAGAGAGGTATATCAAATAAGACAATAACAAAAAATCATATATTTTGAAATAAAAATAATTTACTTACCAAACCAATATCAATACATTAATACTGTGATTCTCAATGTATTTTACATGAATTATCAATGGTAGGTAAGGGACGTATAGATAATATGTGAAAGATAATCTATTTTTGAAAAATTATGTTTAAATAGTTTATTGAAATAATGTAAAACTTGTATCAAAATATTTAAAACTATATCTCCCTTATATCTCTGTCACCTCTTTCTCATACACTATTTTAGTGCATGCTAACATTTTTTTTGCCCCAGCTATTTAAGCAAAAAGATTTTCAACAATGTTATATTAAAAAAAAAATACTTGAGCCTAATAGTGATATTAAAAAACTATGCTTTTCAAAACAAGTTTCAAGATATTATCAATTTAATTAAAAAGTATTTATATTTTGACTGGGCTTTTTTTTTATATGATAATTTTGAAATTGCTAGTAATAATAATAAATATTTTGTTTCTAAATAAATTAAATATTTAAGTTTTGTTATGGTAATTATATTTTGATTACCAAAAAATTTAAATAAATATTTTTTACATGGCTGTCTAATTTTTTTTATTTTATTTTGATGCTCAAGTTTTTTTATGAAGGGTGATAGTATGGAAAAATTTTGATATTTTTTTGGGTGGTATTGGAACCAAGAGATTGAGTACTATTGCTTTAACAAATAAATATATTCGATAACTTGATTTTGTTTTAAATAAAAAAGATGAAGGTGTGTGTGTGTATGGCAGAAAAGCTTTTTTTTTTAGTATAAACATAATTTTGTTTTTCAGTAAAAAAAAGAAAAGAAAAAAAGGAAGAAACTCCAGAGAACAATATAATACATAGAATAAAAGTATTTATTCAAAAAACAAATATGTATTTAATATAGTTTCATAGTAGCCATTGATTCAAAAAGAAATTTGCATTTTTTCATACAAAAATGAAAAACAAAAAAAAGAAAAAAGTAATATGTTTAAAAACATGAAAATAATATCATTTATTTAGAAAGCAAACACGTAAGTAACATAATTTAATAATCCACAATGATTAAAAAAAATACATTCAAAAATGAAAACATAGTTTATTTTGACTATGTACCTAGTATTTGTGGAAAACATTGCATATAAAAAGGGTTGTGTTATCAATGAATGCAATAATCATATCTCTTCATTATTTATTACTTGCAATAAAATTATTTTAATGACATTTTAAGGTACATTTTATGAGTGATGAAAAATATTATATTTAGATTTAAAATAACAAACATAAACCAAATTATATGTTGTCAAGCACTATATCAAGTTACCGATGTAGAATCATTCAGATTCAAAGATAGTATTAGTGGCAGTCAAGATTTAGATACAACATTTTTACAAAGGAAGACTTTTGTACTTGTTCTAAGTAATGTTTTTGAACTCTGAGGATTTAAAACATTTTGTATGCTTCTTCTTGCTCTTATCAAATAACAATCCAGGCTTACTTACAATTTATTTAAATTCACAATTTGCCAAATGTTATTAATTTTGACAGTTTTATAGATTTGAGTGAAGTTAAATACATTTTTGGATTTTAATTTCTTATTAATTTTTTGCACACCACAATACCAAAATTAATTTATGTTTTTTTTTTTACACAGAATTATTCTAAATTGGGTACTGTTTGGTGGACTGTACTGTGATACTAGACGGCTGCAGTATCCATCAAGAACCATACAAGTGATAAATTTCTATCGAAAAATTGAAAGATATTGCTTTAAAATACAAATTACAAAAACATAAATCGGTTTTGCTATTGTAATTAATTTAAATTCTTCTTGAAGGTTTGCTTTGTAATAAATTACATTATTTTGAGTTTTAAAAATATATTTCCCAGTCATCACCTATTACAGAAATATATTAATTACATGTTTGTTTTCTAAATAAATAATATTATTTTACACTGCATATATTAATATATACTTACACCCATAATTTCAAACATCGTAAATTTCATAATATTTCTTTGGATTCATGTTTCTGTGTACATTTTATTTGCCATCCATGCATTTATTTATTAAATAATTGATGTTAAGAATTTTATTCTAAAATGTATGATTTTTTTTTGCTTTTATTTAATATATTTTTGTATTAATAAATTAAAGATTATGCAGATATCTGATTTTTTTTTTTTTTTTACAGATTAATTTATCTTTCACTCAATGTTTATAATATGCAGTTCCATCCAGAATGGTGCATACAGCATGCATGTAAATGGCACCAATTAGTTTGTATATTCGTAGCAAAACTCATTTGTTGTTGTTACATCTTTTCTTTTTTTATTTTTTGAACTTGGAATGTAAATGCCTGCTACTGACTACTCTTGGTGTTATATATTAGTTTTTGTCTTACTTTATTGACAGTTATATCATACCTTTATTATTAAATTACTGATTTAATTAATTTCACTTTTTATTAAAGGATTTTTACTAACTTAAGTCAAAATCAACAGACTAACTTTATTAAAATTTGCATTAAGATTTATTGATTTTAAAACTATGTAAATGAAGGTAAAAAATGACACTTGACACTCTTCAGGCAAAAATAATTCCAAAGAAGTCATTTTGTCTTATTTTGTAAATTGCTAATTTAAAAAAACCCATTAGAAATGAAAATTTAATAACTATCAAAAGCTAATATGACATAGAAAAACGATAAAATATTTTTATGTATGAAATTAGATGTATATTTACTGCTAACAAATGTGTAGCATATATTTGTATTCCCTACATTTAGTAATTAGTTGTGTAATTTGTTATAACTTATATTAGAATCTGAACTAAGTGTATGTTCAAATCAATCAGAATTTTTTTTATCCATAGCCAAACCAGCCAACCATCCATTATAGGTTAGTAAACGGGTATCTAGTTAAATTTAGTAAACAGTTACATAAAAATAGAAAGATTATTCAAACTCCCATCATCAAGTCTTTGTTAGTATGATATCTCTTAATCATGAGGTTTTTGCTGCTGCAAATAACTATTTAAAGGCTGCTTTATAATCTACTAATGTGAACATTTGTGAAAGGCTGTTTTATATATCTCGTCTACTAATGTGAACATTGTTATATATATATAGATATATATATATATATATATATATATATATATATATATATATATATAATCTTCACATTAGTAATAAGAAATATAAAATAGCCTTCATATAGTCATTACATTTATAACAAATGTTCTTATTAGTAGATAAGATATTTAAAACAGCCTTTAAATTGTCATTTGCAGCAACAAAAATCTCATAGAAAAAGTGATAGAGAGATATCAGACTAATAAAGAGTTGATGGTGTGAGTTTGAATGATCTTTCTATTTTTATATAACTGTTTGCTAATTTTATCCATTTACTGACCAATAATGGATAGTTGACTAGTTTGGCTATGGATAAAAAAATTCTAAGAATGATTTGAATGTAACAAAACTTTTTAAATATACTTAGTTCAAATTCTAATACAAGTTACAGAAAATTATACAAACAATTACATTTAGCAGTAGATATACATCTAATTTCATAAATAAAAATGTTATATATATATATATTAAGATAGGAAACTCCTTTCTGCAGCCATATATATATATATATATTAAGGTAGGAAATAGAGTATTCTAAATGATTTATTATAGGTACTTAGTCCTTTAATATTTATAGGAGCAATTTCCAGTGTGTTCATAATAGGATTACTAGAACTTTTGGAGAAATTATTTTCATCTGACCTGACATGTTTACAAATAATAAAATATTATTATTATTATTATTATTATTATTATTATTATTATTATTATTATTATTATTATTATTATTATTATTATTATTATTATTATTATTATTATTATTATTATTATTATTATTATTATTATTATTATTATTATTATTATTATTATTATTATTATTATTATTATTATTATTATTATTATTATTATTATTATTATTATTATTATTATTATTATTATTATTATTATTATTATTATTATTATTATTATTATTATTATTATTATTATTATTATTATTATTATTATTATTATTATTATTATTATTATTATTATTATTATTATTATTATTATTATTATTATTATTATTATTATTATTATTATTATTATTATTATTATTATTATTATTATTATTATTATGTTTTAAAGGTAACTTTATTCAAAAACAAGTGGTTACATTGGTTGTTGATTCAACATAGTGTTATACATAGGTTTACACAGTTATTACATTACAGTCTGTATGTTTGATTAGAGTCTCTTTGCACTTAAAAATTGTCTTTTTAGAACTTAGATAGTGGCTTTCACAATGTTTTAGATTTTTCAACACTTTATGAAATATTTATTGTCCAAGTTTATGTACAATATAAATCAATGATCATGGTTTCAGTAATTTTTCCATGTTCTTGCAACACTGAATTTCATGTTTGCCTCTGTCCTTTTCTATTATATCCTTTATTATAAAGTGGCCTGAATTTTAAAAAGAGACCATGTTGCTGCAAAGATATCAGGTGGTGCAATGATACTGTCTCTTTCTTTTATTTTTTGCAATTTGTTCTTATAGGTGTTAGGGTGCCTTCTTGTGTTGTTGCCCAGTGTGAAAGTGCATCTGGTACACCAGAATGCATATAGGCTGAAAGTGGCTGCCCTAATGGTGGGTATTCCATTATTTTTGAATGTTTGTAGAATCTCATCTATTGTTGTTCCATTTTTCCTATATCCGCCAACCATCATCTGTCTTACTTTTTCAAGTCCTGAACAATTATGTATGAAATGGTCCTGTGTTTCCTCATCCCTGTGACACAGCATACACAAGGGATCTATATTTATATAGAATCTTCTGTATCTAATAAAATGACTTGTAGGTAGTGCTTTCAAATTGACTTTAATTATGAAATCGTAAAATTTTGGTTCCAGGTACCATTTCCTAAATTTTTTAAGTAATTGGCTGTTATCAATTCCCAATACAGATATTTGGTTATTCTCAGATTGTTTTTGTGTTAGGAAATCATGTATTTGCCAATAAGTATATTTTATTGGACTTTTCAGCGTTACTTTGTTTTTGATGCTCTCAATGCTTTCAAGCAACGTAAAGATATAATTGTTTGTGGGTGGTGGACGATCTGTGGGTATGATCTCCAGTATTGGTTCAATATCTGGAAATCTTTTGACTATGGCTATTAGCAGATTTATTGTTTTTTGTGTCAGAAACACTGATATTGAGTGAAGTCCCAGACCATTCCATTTTGTTGGTTGGTTGAGTTGCTTTATTGAAATGGCAACTACTTTCCTGTTCCATAGTAGTTTGCTACAAAATGAATTAATTGAGGCTGTAAATGGTTTTGTGAAACTAATTATTGGTAAATAGTAGCTTATTTTTGACATTATGAGTTGATTGAATAATGATATTTTTGCGTATATTGATAGATATGATCTGGATAATGATTCTGTGATTCTTTCTGCATCCACTTTGAGTTTGTTTTGTATTGTTGTTCTCATTTGATTCATTCCCTGATAAAATGGAAAACCTAGAAAACTGCTGGGCTTTCCTTGATAAATTTGTTTGTTTACTTTCCCTGTAAAAATTGTCCAAGCAGCTGACTTATTGATATTGATTTTAAGTTTGAATTTTTTTGTATATTCTTCTATGATGTTTTGTAGTGCGTGTAGTTGCTTTTTTGATGCTAAGAATATTGTGATATCGTCCATATAAGCTATACAAGGAATGTATCTTTTTGTATTTGGTATTAACACTCCCTGTATTTTTTTTTCAATTTCTTCCAATAAGGGGTTTATGTAGAATGTGAACAGTAGTGTACTCAGTGGTGACCCTTGTGGTATTGATTGAGTGGGATAGAATGATGATGATGTTCTTCCATTAAGTGTGATATGTACTTCTCTGTTTAAAAGTAGGTTGGCTATTGCATATAATATTGATCGTGGTATTTGTGTTTCCTTTAGTTGGTTTAGTAAGATTTTTATTGGTACCGAGTCGAAAGCACTTTCAAAATCTAGTTGTACTGCAATTGGAGCATATTTCTTCTTCTTAATTACTGAGTTAATTATAGTTTTAAAGATTAGTGCTGCCTGACCTGTGGATGAGCCTTTCTTTGCATACTGATGTTGTGATATTTTTGTCAGTATAAATGGTTCAATTTTCACCTTTATTACTTTTTCTAGCAGTTTAATTCCTAAAGGCTCCATTGAGATAGGTCTTAAGTTGGTGATCTTGGTAATAGGTTCTTGTTTTTTCATAAATGGTACCATTGATATCTTGTATAATCCCTGTATGCTATAAATTTTTTGTGATATTTGATTTGCCAATTGACACAGGTATGTATTTGTAATTTGGCTAAGATGTGCAAGTACAAACTGTGGAATACCTGGAGGTCCTGGATGACATGTGGGTGGGATTGATTCTAACACTACCTTAAAATCCTCGATTTTAAATGGCATCTCATCTTCAGTTGTTCCAAAATAATCTTCTTTGGGTGTGAATTGTGCATGCTTAGTTAGCTTTGTTTTGAAATAGTTATATATAGGTGCAATCATGTTAAATCCTGCTGTAATCTTATTTTCCGATTCCAGCGCCATGGGAACTTTATTTATGGATGGGTACCCCAAAGCCCACCTAATATATCCGCGTGTCCATGTGTGTGGCTGTGCTAGGCAAATTTTTTTCTTTTTTTATGCTTAGATATTGTTTTAATTTATTGCAAGTCTGTTTATAGAGCTGGGTGAGTTTAATTATGTTTGTTTGATTATGTTGAACCGGTTTAGCCAGACTGATTCTTTTGTATATTTCATCTGCTAATGTAATTAGCCTGGAGGGAGGGATTGATTTTTGTGTGATATGGTTTATATTAAATGAAAGCATGTTAGTGTAAGCTATGTATCTGGATATCGGGTCTAATTCAAGCTGATTCATTTTATTTATCATTATATAAATTTCTGAAAAAAGTGACTCCGTAGTATTGTCTGGTAGTAGAATCCTGATCGTTTTTTGCAAATTAATTATTGCGCTGCGGTGTGTGTTTATGTTTAGCGTTATTATCTGCGCTGCATGGTCTGAAAAAGGGGTTGGGGAAAGAGCTATTTCTATTGAATGGTGCAGCATTGGGGAATAAAACATTAGATCTATTAAAGTTCCGTGTCTATTGTTATAAAAAGATATAGAGTTAGGTGGTAGAAAATCTTCTGCACTCATGAGTGGAAATGTTAACTGGTGTATCCATTTCGTAATAAATTTCTTATAACTTATGTTAAAATCTCCCGTAAGAATAGTTGGGTAGGGATTGTTTGAGAGGATTGAGTTAATTGTTGTTATTATTCTGTTAATTACAGTTGGTCCTGGTGGTATATATACAAATATAATATTTATTGAGAAGTTTTTATTATTGAATGTGGTTATTAATAGATTCGCGTCTATGTATATTATTTTAAACGTTGTAAAGGGACTTCTTTGGCTTATAAAAATTCCTGTTCCACCTGAGGGCGTTAGTGTGTCTCTAGAGCATGCGCAAAAACCCATTTTATTCATAAGTTGTGCTGGATTTATTTGCGATCCGTTGTAGATTTTCGTTTCTACAAGTCCTAAAATGGTAGGTTGGAGTTGTTGTATCCAGTAATTGATTTCTTGTATTTTTTTCTTCGAGTTTAATCCCCGAACATTTATTGCGCCGATCTTAATTTTCATTGAGTTTAACTTATATTGCGAGGGAGATTTAAATTGGATCATGGTTTATTCTGCCGTTTTTGTTTGCATGTTTTTTTCCTGTGGTGATTCTGTTTGTGTTTGGATACGTGTGTTATAGTGTGGTGATTTTTTTAATTTTTTTGCTTCTGGTGTGGTTAGTTCTATTTCCATCTCTTCTGCTGTGGTTTCTTCTGTTAAATTAATCTGATTATCTTCTTCCTCGTTCATTTTAATTTTCTTAATTTCTCTTGTTTTTTTTGTTTTATGTGTTTTCTTCCTGCTTTCAATTGATGTGCTTTCTAGCATTGGATAGTACTGTGTTATTTTATCCATGATTTCTGTGGTCGTTTTATTTATTATTATGCTTTCTGATTGCTCATCATTTTCATTCGTTTTTCCTTTAAGCTCTTTTGGTAGGTTCTCGTTTTCTTTTTCCTCCATTCTATTTAAATTGGGCGGGTTTTCACTGCTTTGATTTTCCTTATCTGTTTTAATTTCTCTTGTTGTTATAGTGTTTACTGGATTGCTAATTCTTTCATTTCTATTAGATATGTTGTTTTCCTGGGTGCTTTGTAGTGTAGGGTAGTTTAACTCGTCTAGTTGGTTATTTGTGTCTTCGCTTTCTGTAACGTTTCCTGAGTTTTTTGTTGTATTGTTTTTATTTTGCTGTGTTTGTTCATTGCATTCCGTTGCAATATGTCCTCTTCTTCCACAACGGAAGCAACCTGGCTTAAGCCCTCTGACGTAAATATATAGTGTAGCTTCTTCATCGGTTATGTGTGTGGGGATATTCTCCGGGTCTACTTGTTTATTCAATTTAATTTTGAATTCAAAGCTATTGGTTAGTATGGGAATTGCTGCTTCTTTAATGTATTTTTGCTGGAAGAAAACGACTTTTCCGAAAGGATTCATCATTTTTTGGAAATCTTCCATGTTGTAGCCAAAATACGTATTTTTTAAAATTCCGGAGATATTTTTATATTTATTCTCATCGACTGTTATTAGTGCGAAATTATTTAGCGTCTTAATTCGGTTTCTAAATTGTTCTCTTTGCTCATTTTCATAAAACTGGACCGCCACATATCTGCTATTTGGATGGTCGCCTATGCATTGTACCGATTCAAGCATATTATTTTCATGCAGTGTTTCTATTAGAAGGGATTTGGGGAAACTGTATAGTGTGCAAAGACTATCTGTTACAGCGAGTACTATTGATTTATCGGTGAAGAAACGTTTAAACGTCAGGAAAAGTGATCGAGGTATTGTTTTGTTGAACTTCTCTCCAATTTGTTCCAACATTTCATCAGTCCATTCAATATGAGGGGGAGGGGGATCATTTTTATTTTGATCCATAAGATTCAAGTTTTCCAAATCATCTGCTGTTGTTTTCCTGAACCTAGGACCTTTTGCCGGGCTTACGTAATCTTGGGCTTTTTTTGCTATAGCAGCATATGATTTTCTCGTGCCCTGCGATGGACCACCCACCTGGTTAATCGGTTGAGCGGTCGCCATTTTAAGTTTTCCAATTAAAGGTATGTTTAAATTCCCTTTTTTTTTTTTTTAAATAAACACTAGTATATATAACCAAAACAATTCAGTTATCCGCAAAATTATAGAGTTTTGTATATTTGATTTTAAATCTACTCTTATTAAAAAATTAAATTTGCCTGAGATTTTGGCATTAGTTATTAGATCCGCTAGCTTTTAACTAAGCGTTTGTCTATTAGCGTTAGGTGCGGATTTACGATAAAAAAAAATCTTTGGATTTCTCTGTCCTTTTTTTCTTTTTTTCAATCAAAATAAATATTTGAGTGTTTTAAATTGTTTTATTGGACATTTCTATTTGTTATTAGCAAATAAATCTGCATTTTATTAACAAAAAGCTAAGAGGTTCTTTGCTTACCTGCTACTAGGTTTGTATCCAGGTGGTGCTCTATTATTATTATTATTATTATTATTATTATTATTATTATTACTACTACTACTACTACTACTACTACTACTACTACTACTACTACTACTACTACTACTACTACTACTACTGCTACTGCTACTTCTACTGTTGCTGCTGCATCTGCTCCTGCCCCTGCTCCTACTTTTAGTACTCATACTACCATGGCTGCTGCTACTACTACTACTACTACTGTATATCTCACTGTCTTAAAAGTGGACTAGTCCAGATCCCATCCTTATATTATCAGATTGAGCATTCATTGCTGCTAATCAATGTGTAAACATGTGGATAACCAATGTGTAAACATATGGCCAAAGTGTAAACATATGGTCAATGTGTAAACATGTGGATAAATATCAATCATTGGTTAGTACAGACCAATAGGCAATGATCCTTTCTGAATCCAATTTCTGTCGGTAAGATTGGTGATCTGACAATAAATAATCAACCTTTTTGGAGGAAAGGGACAGAAGGTCAGCCTAACTTAAACATCAAATGTGCTCTCAATAGAAACCACAGCTAAAAGTGAATGTTTCTATTACTGTCATTATGTTATAAGTATAAGCATTGAGGCAAGCCCACAATAGGACTGGAAGCTGCAAAGACTAGATGCAATACAAGGCAAGCTGTCTTGTACAGTTGGAAGAGTGACTGGACAAACTTGAGGCAAGCGGTCTAGCACAGCTGGAAGAGTCATTGGACAAACTCACTAGGCAAGTTATAATATACAGCTGAAAGTATATCCAGTCATTTGGGCACTATCTGCCCAGCATTAATGAAGTTCAGATACATGGAAATTATGTGAATATATTTAATACTAATAAATCAAATTAAGTGAACTTCAAGTATTCATATTTTTTTATTATTATTGGTTGGAGTCTGCAATCCAGACCAAAGATGGTGCAGTCAGACAAAAGGAAATTTTTTCCTATTACTGGAAATATAGTGTAAAATATGCCATATTTAACAGACTTGGCACAGTCAGACAAAAGAAATGTTTTCCTACAATTGGAAAAATCATATAAAATATGCCAAATTCAACTGATTTGGCACAATCAGACAAAAGGAAATTTTTTCCCATGACTGCAGAAATAGTATAAAATATACCAGTTTCAACAGATTTGGTGTGGTCAGACAAGAGAAATATTTGCCCCACTACTGGAAGATTACAGTAAATACATGAGTATGCAGTTAGACATTCATTGTTTTAAAATCACTATTCTGCCTAAATAAAAATCAGATTCAGCAGTTTGGAAAAAATATATGAGTGCAAAGAAAATAGACTCATCATATTTACAAAAATGGTAGATCTTTCCGAATAAAAAACAGATTCATAAAAGTAATTGACCATAAACATAATAGGAGTGTCAATTAAAATCATAATCCAATCATGAGTGTGTAACTCATAATAAAGTGACAGAAGCTCTCCCTAATAGAGTGTTAGCTTTATTAGTACAGTTACAAACAATAGATGTCAACATTTAAAATTATGAGTGGTATCTCTCAAAAATAAATATTGGTATGTTGTTTCTCTTATGAAGAAATTAAAAAATGGCCAATTCTATTGGCTCAATGGAAGCTTTTGATCCAGCCCACTCTGAGAATTGGTCAAGCTATAAAGAGTGATTCGTATTTTACCTACAGATTAACCAGATCAAGAAGCCTGAGGTAAAATTAGCCACATTAATGACCATAATAAGTCCTCAAACTTACAAGATACTGAAGTCTCAATCTATAGTAGAAACGCTGGCTGACCTAAATTTTTTAAAATGTTAGTGACTCACTAATTATTTTCCCCCAAAACCTTTGACAATAATGCAGAGATATTATTATAATCTCTGTATTGAAGAAGGGAGGGGGGAGCCAGACGGTTCACAACAAGAATTCAAACATTAGCATTAAAGTGTGAATTCAAAGATTTCCAGAATAAAGCATTTCATGATCATTTTATTTGTGGCATAAACGATCACAGCTTAAGACTTAAATTGCTAATGATGCCAGATTTAGATTTTAATTCAGCTTTGGCCCAAGCAATACTATCAGAATTAATAGCTAATCGAGCAAAGCCATTAAAAATTATTAATTATGATGTGAAAGAAATAGAGCTAAATACTGGGTTGGTTAGACACTCAATCAACTCGGATAACTCAGCATCAATTAGTAAAAAAGCATTGTCATAGATGTGATGAACAAATGCACACACATACAGAATGCCCACAACACTATATGACATTATGTTCTGCAAGCGAGTCAGACAAATAAAGGCTGCTTGTCTAAAATTAAAAAGACAGTTGATATGAGAATGGAAAAACCCATTCCAAAAAATAGCAAAAAGAAAAACAAACAAGTTGCCTGTATAAATCATATTAAATCTGAACAGTCTGGATTTAAACATAATATTATAATTAATGATACACCAGTTACAATGGAACTGGAGGTGGGTCCACTGTTTCAAAAAAGACTTGGGCTATCATTAATGAAAATAAAGAATGTAAGCTACACCATAGCAGCAAGTTTATTACAGACTATTAGGAAAATAAAATAAAACTTGTACCAAACAACAGTTAAAATTGCTATGCCTAACAACACTATACACTGACCACTGATGGTGGCATCAGATGATCATATACTGCGACTGGTTCAGTCACTTAGGCTTTGGAATGACAAAAGTGAACCAGGTCACAAACATTAAGCAAAATGAATAAAAACATGCCGGCAAAAGACCAAACAGTTCAGGGGCCCAAACCTAACCTGTCATCTCTGACACCTGATCCAAACTGTGTTAAAAAAGGAAAAGACAATATAAAAATGTAAATAGGCAATTAGGTGTGATTCAGAATATACAGTAAATCTACAAAATGGATATTAGTGGTAGTTACACAACTGAAAGGACTCTACTACACTGTAGTAGTTCAAACAGCAGATGGTTATCAACATCATCACCACCTAACCCAATTGAGACTGAATCACACAGAAATAAGTACATAAAGTGAAACTGATGACCAACAAACTGAAAACAGCAACAACCCAGGCAAACAACCAGAAACAAGACCATCAAACAAGGATGATGAACAAGACAGGAACAGCAGCAGACCAAAGGAACCAATTAAGTGGACAAAAGATCATCCAGCACATATGTATGACTAAATGACAGAACACACCCTCAATTGAAACCATTGCTAACAGTGAATGTTTCTATTACTGCTATCATACTATAAATCTATGCAGTGAGGCAAGTCCACAATAGGACTGGAAACTGCAAAACTAGAGCCAACTCAAGGCAAGCTGTCTAGTACAACTGGAAGAGTCACTGGACAAACTTGAGGCAAGCTATTATATACAGCTGGAAGGGAGTCCTTTCATTCAGGCACTATCTATCCAGCATTAATGAAGTTCAGATATGTGGAAATATATTTATTGATTGTATATTATGTAAATATATTTAATACTAATAAATCAGATTAAGTGAACTTCAAGTATACATATTTTTTATTACTGTTGGCTGGAATCTGCAATCCAGACCAAACACAATTATTATTATTATTATTATTATTATTATTATTATTATTATTATTATTATTATTATTATTATTATTATTATTATTATTATTATTATTATTATTATTATTATTATTATTATTATTATTATTATTATTATTATTATTATTATTATTATTATTATTATTATTATTATTATTATTATTATTATTATTATTATTATTATTATTATTATTATTATTATTATTATTATTATTATTATTATTATTATCATCATCATCATCATCATC